>OZ020510.1:51463896-51833896 GCA_963971375.1 Platycheirus rosarum | reverse complement strand
ATATTAAAGTCATAACATAGACGACGAAATTTAATTTTAATCAAAAAAAATAATTTCAACTTAATTCAAGACCCATAGAGTGATTGTAAAACATAACAAAGAAAATATTTCAGCAAAAAGTAGATTTTCGCGAATAAATCATCAACCTATTTAAAACTATTGCTGTTATAATTAACAGCATTGAATAAAACTAAAAAAAATACATAAATCGCGTTTGTTTATCTTTTCACATCGGAAAACGTTAAATACTTTTCTATGATCCCCCTTTTCAAATTACATGACCATGACTGTACCAGCTGTTTTAAACAACATCGACTCCATAACCACATTAACGCACAATACGCCTCTAACCAAAATAATAACTCTACACTCTATACAACCGGAACAAAGGATAATGATGCTGCCACCCAACATCGCCACAGCAAACTTTAATGGTGTCCGCATATACATACACAATATAAACAAAAGCGGATAGTACACCCACTTCCCATCTGGTTGCAATAAAATAGTTCGCTGTTCTAAAAGGGCTTTTTCATTGGAACAAGTTGACCAGACATTTGGTTCCGTTCTTGCTTTTGCTATAGCTTTTTATGTGGATGTGCTTTCAAAGGACTCGAATTGCACAGATTCTCAGAACACGACCACAAGCTGATTTATTCGTATTGCAGCAGCAACAAGAATACTCTGCGTTTTAAAATGTTCTCCCGGAAGCTGATAATCCAAAAAACTATGTTAGAATTTGTTTGGTAAAATTAACGCTCCAAAGCGATATCGAGAATAATAAAAATTGGAAATCTGTGGAACATACGACTTTTTCGCCTGGAGCGGTATTCGTCGTGAAAAGAAGATTCAAATAAGGGTGGATTGTACCTAGACTCTATATTGCTCCCCCTGTATTCAGGACGCGTCAAGCATGCAACCAGAACTTCTAAAATATCTAGGGGGCTTTTAACCGTCACCCTGAATCAAATTAAATCAATCTGCGATGTTCCGTCAACAATTGTTTTGGAAAAACAACAGATCTGAAACTGTGAGTTATAACAATTACCCGATTTGGACTATACATTACATTATATTACATATTGATCTGCTCCGTAGATAAATCTACGAAGTAGAGACACTTATGAGCACTGACTACTGAGGCCATCGGCTCAGACAATTATAAGAGAACAGAAGAAAGGGAGAGAACGGGAAAACAGAAAACGCATTCACATGTCAACAGCATGCAGTTGGTTTTCCGACAGTCCCCCATCTTTCCACTAACCACGCGCAAAGATGCTTGATTTCGCTGACAAAAAGACAAAAATCTTAAAACAATTGCCCCTCTCCAACACCGAAGCGATGTTTCATATTTTTCCTTATTTTATCGTTTCTTTTATAAAAAATGTTCACTCGAAGTAGCCAGCTGCATACCTCCCCTTAAAAGCTTATCCCGTAATACTCGTCTCGTAAGGAATGCCCATCAGTTCACCCTTGATCCCAATTTCGGACGTACCGTGAAATATAGGGATTCTTTTTTTAGCCGAACAACACGAATTTGGAATAGTTTACCCGGCGAGATTTTCCCTTGCCATTTTGATCTGCAAACATTCAAAACCAATGTTAATCGACACCTCCTATCTCTCCCCTCCTTATCTTCCTAATTCCCGCGCAGTGTGTTCTACCTTAAAAGGGAAACAAATAGTCCCTTGTGCGCGCGTTAATTATAAAAAAAAAGCCACAGCAAGCTTTTCTTTTTTTTTTTTATTTTTCTTTCCCCAACGCCAGGTTGAAGAGGATGCAAGCCAGTCCATCCCCTTGTCGGAGTCCATTAAAGATGTTGATAGGTCTCGACAGCAAACCTGTCATAGTCAGCCTCACCCTACATAGTCGTGTTAATTTGTTTGGTATGCCAAATTCTTTCATGGCCTTATAAAGTACAAAGTCTATAAAAAGATGGTATGTTTGAATGTTGAATTCCAGACTTTTTCCATCACTGCCCGGTATGAAACCACACTGATATTTGCCAATTATGGTTTTAGCGTAGGATAGAGGAGAATATCTCATAAGATGCACTCAACAATGATTGCAGCACTCTGTGATATCTCCCATCTTATGTATGAGACATATATGATACATTTTCGCCAGTCTTCTGGTATTTCTTTGTGTTTCCATACGTACACTATGATTACATGAATTGCTTGAAGAAGTGTTAGCCCTCTATTTCTGATCAGCTCAGAAGGTATTCCATTGGCCCCGAGGCTTTGTTATAAATTAGCCGATTAATCGCCTTTTGTATCCCCTCAATGCTTAGTGGCTGCAGCATGAGGTTTTCCATCGCTCCAGAATTTCTTCAGAATAGGGTGATCGGATTTCCCTCTCCGTGCTTACAGTATATGCAGCGTGGTGTATATTGCACCACGTTTCTGACGGATTGGTAGAACTTCCGTGCCTGGTGCAGATCTCCTTACTATTTTTTTTCGTTTTACCGGAAATTTTTTTTCTCAGGCTGCCAATTTTTGTCTGTGAAGTTTTGTCTCTGTTTCTAAGCTCTTTGTATTCACCTTTACGGTCCTCCGTTCCTTGTGTTTGGCCACATTAATGGGCCTGCACACACGAGACTATCTCAACCCGTTCATCCACTTAAAAGTTGATTGAAGATTTCAGTCCAATTTATACCACACGTTTCCCTTCCCTTGTCCAGAAAACCGGTTTCAGTCTGGATTGAATAGTCTCGTGTGTGCTGGCCCAATGAGAATGCTGCATTGCTCGGTATGCAGCATTCTAACGTGCAAACCATAGAAAAAAGAAACAAGAACGACAACTGGGAGGATAATTCTCTCTTCGCCTACAAACTAAAAAATACCCGTTCAGCGACATACATATGTGTATCCCTGTACATTTCTTAAGGGACTACTAATACGTTTGCATTTATGTGGGAACGAAAAGTATGGCTGATTGGCTTCTTCTCACATGAATCTCACACGTATTCACTTACACAAAATAAAATTTCAGGGTTTGTAGGACATGGTCGGTACGAGTGGCAGTTCTTTTTTCTTTTTTCTATGGTGCAGGTGCAGACCCTAGTTTGCATTCACCATCAAACAAGTCGCTCAGATCTCTGCGACTACTGCCTAAGGCTGAACACATACTAAAGCTGCGAGGATAGTGGCGATGCGAGAGTCGAGGATAGCGGCGAAGAAGGAGAGAGTTGACCAAAGATTAGGTGGCACATACTGAAGAGTTGATAGTCGAGGATTATATTAAGAGCTGCCAACATGCATTCCTTGTTAACTTATTTTTAAAAAAAATTACACGATAGAGGTGTATCTACCAACTTCCTCTTCTGTGCCATTTGACATTGGAAGGCAAGTAAGTAGACAAATAAAACGGTTTGACTTATAAAAAGTGTCAAAAACACAACACTTGATTGTTTTTTAGTAAAAATGTAGATTACCATCAAACGTCTTGTATAACATCAAATTTATAGAAAAAGTATTTCGAAAATTGTAGAATGAATTTTGGTAAAATTCAGTTTTTTTATTTTTAGTTTTTTGAAAAAAAAACTTCTTATTTTATTTTTGAGTTTGTTAATAAACATCTGGTCATAAAATTAAAAAATGTATTGATTACTTTAGAAAAAATTGGAAATAAAAAAAAAATAAAAAAAAAATCTTTTCAAATATAGTGTTACCTCACCACTAAGCGCCTCAGCATGCGATCTCTCATAAGAAAGTATGTGTTTGTTTACGCCGCTCTCCTCGACCTTAGCCTCACCGCTATCCACGCAGCTCCAGTATGTGTTCAGCCTAAGGTGGTGTCAGCCCAGCCATGATACACAGAAATACAAAGTATGCTAAATATACGCATACAAATCGCCATCTTGATATTTTATAACGTCACATTCTTCTTTTATTATTATTTTATTTATTAAGTGAATATTATTTTTTTTAATTGAAGGTCTAAACGATTTTTTATGATTATAAGAACAATAAACATTAAAAAACAAAAACAAAATCGGCAAATTAATACATTTATTTACACTCTCTAAGAATAAAAACCAGAAGAATGAGACGTCACATGCATAATCAGCCAAAGTGAGCATACCTTGTATTTCTGTGTATTAACGATTATTACTGCACCATTCCCAAAAATTAATTAAATAAATCGTGCTGCAGTTGTTCACAGTCTGCGCTGCTGTCAATGGCTGGAAATATTTTTACGTCATCGGCATAAATTAATGTCATTGAATGTTTAAAAACAGAAGGGAGATCATTAATAAATAAAACAAAAAAAACAGAGGTCCAAGATGACTCCCCTGAAGGACACCAGAATTAACATTAAATTCATGGGAGCGGTTATTTTTAAATACAACGCTGTAATACCTATCCTTGAAGTATGAAGCAATCCATAAGACAAAACCGTCCATTTTTTTTAAATTTTTGTAAAAGTATGTATTTCATTACTCAATTTGTCAAAAGCTTTACTGAAGTCTGTAAAGATGCAATCTACTTGCAAGTGTTTTTCAAAAGCATATGTACAAAATGTGGAAAATTGCAATAAATTAGTGACTGTCGATTTCTTTTTTACAATACCATGTTGGTTTTCACATATAACAGAAGAACAATTAAAAGATAGAACGTCACAGACCAACGATTCAAACAACTTATGAATAGCGATTAGTTTCACTATAGGACGATAGTTTATAATTAAATTTTTAGGACCTTTTTTATGGATTGGCGTTAAATAAGGGTATTTCCAGGAAGAAGGAAATTTCGTAACGTTGCAGTGATTCACTGAAAAGAATAAATAGCGGATAAGATAGGTAAGACACACATTTCTTTAACATATATGGCGGTACACCATCTGGACCGGGACTGAAAAATTCATCAAGTTTTAAGATATTATCATGTATGGAAACTTCGGAGATTGAAAAGTTTATATAATTAAGATGTGTGCATTGTTGAGTATTAAAAGAAATAGGAGAGGAAGTGCTTTGCGAAGGAAAGTCTTCAAAGGCACTTTTAAAATAATCTGCAAAAATGTTAGATATTGTCTCTGGATATAGGCTTTCCCAATCTTGATAAATCATTTTTACTGGATAACCGTCGCATTCCGGCTTTCATGGAAGCCGGAACTGAAACTGTACCAAGACAGTCAAGAGCAAGAGATTCCTGGATATCCCAAGACACCTGGGACAAAATCACATATCGCAGAACACTCAAAGTTAGGATCAATTCTGAAAATGATGCTCAGCGAACATTGCTTCTACAGAACGAGTATAGAGCATCTCATAAGACAGTGCAGCGGTGTGTGAGACGTGATAAGAGGGCAAGATTGGACAAACTTGCGGAAAATGCGGAACAGGCTGCAGGAAGAGGGGACGCAAGAGAACTGTATAAAATCACTAAGGACATTGTTGGCCAGCGTAGTAGCACTAGCACTAACCATCCAGTGTTAGATTTGAATGGCAACCTTTTAGTGACGATAGAAGATCAGCTACAAAGATGGAAGGAACACTTTTGTGCACTGCTAAATAGTGACCAAAATGCAGAATTGAATCCACAATTGAACAACATGCGCAGATCTTCTAGGGGCATTGATACCAATCTCCCAACGGGTACAGAGATTAAAAACGCGATCCATCTTCTAAAGAAAAACAAGGCAGCTGGACTTGACGGTATTCCTGCGGAGTTCCTGAAAACAGACCCTGAAGCAGCTTCCCATATTTTGTTAAACTTAGTGTAGGTTGTCTGGGAAAGCGAAACTTACCCACAGGACTTGAAGGATGGAGTTATTGTGAAGTTACCAAAGAAAGGGAACCTCAAAAACTGTAATAACTGGCGCGGTATCACCATATTGTCCGTTTTTCCGAAATTAATGGCAACCATTGTTCTCGAAAGGATAAAATCCAGGATCGAATCTACCCTCAAGAGGCACCAGGCGGGATTTCGTAGTGGTCGGTCTTGTGTCGACCACATCAACACCTTGCGAATCATACTCGAACAGTCGTCTGAGTATCAATCACCGCTGTACCTCATGTTTGTGGATTTTGAGAAGGCATTCGACAGGGTTAATCGTGTATGCATATGGAGATCGCTTATTGCTAGAGGTATCCCTGAGAAAATTGTCGCCATTATTAAAGAATCTTACAACAACGCAAGGTGTTTCGTTTTACACAATGGACAGCTTTCCGATTCCTTTGATGTGCGTCAAGGAGTGAGACAAGGAGATGTCCTGTCACCAATTCTGTTTTTACTGGCAATTGACGATGTGATGACTGCCACGGTGGGTGAAACTGAGAGGCATGGTATCCAATGGAGTCTGTTTGACAAACTCAGCCACATAGACTATGCTGACGATATATGTCTCATGGCGAACAACACGGCTGGCCTAAATCAAATATGTCATTCGCTGCAGCTAAATGGGGAGGTGGCTGGCTTAAGGATCAACGCAAACAAGACCAAAATAATGACTACGGGCCAAAGCACACAACAAATTACTCTAAGGCAGGGACCCATCGAGGAGGTCACGCAGTTTAACTACCTGGGCAGTTTCATAGCACTCGATGGCGGAACGGACCTGGATATAAACAATAGAGTAAACAAAGCCCGTAGTTCATTTGGAATCCTTTCTCCTGTGTGGAACTCCAGCAAAATATCGCTACGCACCAAGCTGAGACTCTTCGAATCGAACGTAAAATCTGTGCCGTTATATGCTTCAGAAACATGGAAATGCTCTGCAATCATCTCGAGCAGGCTGCAAGCCTTCGTTAACCGTTGTCTGCGGTACATTCTGAAGATCCGGTGGCCGCAAACCATATAGAACGCTGAACTGTGGAATAGGACCGGACAGAAAAAATTGGACGCCGACATCAGACAACGGAAGTGGCGTTGGATAGGCCATACACTGAGGAAACCTAACGACAACATAGCGAAGCAATCCTTCGAATGGAATCCTCAGGGTAATAGACGCGTTGGAAGACCGAAAACAACTTGGAGGTCATCTGTTTTGGGGGAAGCTCGATCTCAAGGTTTTCAATCGTGGCCACAGCTAAGGTCAGTCGCGGCGAATCGGGACAGATGGAAGGATCTTGTTGCTGCCCTATGCTCCAGAAGGAGTTGAAGCGCTGCATTGCAGCCGGATAACATATATATATATATCAAACGTCTTGTATAACATCCAATTTATAGAAAAAGTATTTCGAAAATTGTAGAATGAATTTTGGTAAAATTCAGTTTTTTTATTTTTAGTTTTTTGAAAAAAAAAAACTTCTTATTTTATTTTTGAATTTGTTAATAAACATCTGGTCATAAAATTAAAAAATGTATTGATTACTTTAGAAAAAATTGGAAATAAAAAAAAATCTTTTCAAATATAGTGTTACCTCACCACTAAGCGCCTCAGCATGCGATATCTCATAAGAAAGTATGTGTTTGTTTACGCCGCTCTCCTCGACCTTAGCCTCACCGCTATCCACGCAGCTCCAGTATGTGTTCAGCCTAAGGTGGTGTCAGCCCAGCCATGATACACAGAAATACAAAGTATGCTAAATATACGCATACAAATCACCATCTTGATATTTTATAACGTCACATTCTTCTTTTATTATTATTTTATTTATTAAGTGAATATTATTTTTTTTAATTGAAGGTCTAAACGATTTTTTTATGATTATAAGAACAATAAACATTAAAAAACAAAAACAAAATCGGCAAATTAATACATTTATTTACACTCTCTAAGAATAAAAACCAGAAGAATGAGACGTCACATGCATAATCAGCCAAAGTGAGCATACCTTGTATTTCTGTGTATTAACGATTATTACTGCACCATTCCCAAAAATTAATTAAATAAATCGTGCTGCAGTTGTTCACAGTCTGCGCTGCTGTCAATGGCTGGAAATATTTTTACGTCATCGGCATAAATTAATGTCATTGAATGTTTAAAAACAGAAGGGAGATCATTAATAAATAAAACAAAAAAAACAGAGGTCCAAGATGACTCCCCTGAAGGACACCAGAATTAACATTAAATTCATGGGAGCGGTTATTTTTAAATACAACGCTGTAATACCTATCCTTGAAGTATGAAGCAATCCATAAGACAAAACCGTCCATTTTTTTTAATTTTTGTAAAAGTATGTATTTCATTACTCAATTTGTCAAAAGCTTTACTGAAGTCTGTAAAGATGCAATCTACTTGCAAGTGTTTTTCAAAAGCATATGTACAAAATGTGGAAAATTGCAATAAATTAGCGACTGTCGATTTCTTTTTTACAATACCATGTTGGTTTTCACATATAACAGAAGAACAATTAAAAGATAGAACGTCACAGACCAACGATTCAAACAACTTATGAATAGCGAATAGTTTCCCTATAGGACGATAGTTTATAATTAAATTTTTAGGACCTTTTTTATGGATTGGCTTTAAATAAGGGTATTTCCAGGGAGAAGGAAATTTCGTAACGTTGCAGTGATTCACTGAAAAGAATAAATAGCGGATAAGATAGGTAAGACACACATTTCTTTAACATATATGGCGGTACACCATCTGGACCGGGACTGAAAAATTCATCAAGTTTTAAGATATTATCATGTATGGAAACTTCGGAGATTGAAAAGTTTATATAATTAAGATGTGTGCATTGTTGAGTATTAAAAGAAATAGGAGAGGAAGTGCTTTGCGAAGGAAAGTCTTCAAAGGCACTTTTAAAATAATCTGCAAAAATGTTAGATATTGTCTCTGGATATAGGCTTTCCCAATCTTGATAAATCATTTTTACTGGATAACCGTCGCATTTCCGCTTTTCATTAATATATTTCCAAAATTTGTTCGGGTTCATTTTGAGCTCTTTTTCAGTTTTTGAAATAAACTCGGAATATAAGTAATTTGAATATTTGATAAAGTCAATTTGCAGTTCTTGATAAACTCTAAGTGTCTCTTAAGTCTTAGATAAATTAAACCTCAACCAGGCCTTGTTTCTTTTAATTTTTAAAATCTTTGTATGCAAATCAAACCATGGCGGATTATTGTTAAAGCTTCTAAGTTTTCGTAATGGGATACTTTCTAAGAAGGAATCAAAAAAAATTTCATAAAAACGCGAAATCTTTCCATCTAAACTTAAATTTGAAAATAGGATATCCCAATTTTTATCGATAAGTAAATTAAACAACTGATTGAAATTACATTTTTTGAAATCAAATACAAGTTTATCTTTAGGTTCATTTAGATTATTGGAAACACATAAATTCAATTAAATAGTTAAGGCATGATGGTGGCGATCTTCTTCAACAAGTTTTGTATCGCATGAGAGGTATTCATTATATCAGAGATACTTCTCCAGATCCAATGTTTATGACATGATGACATTTTAATTTTTACACATAACAAAAAAAACAGTGCTGTTTGCAAGAAATCATCAGCAAGTGAACAAATTGCCTTGCCTTCACATATTTGAGGAAATAAATTAAAACTTAAATAATATATTATTCAATAAAAAGAGTGCCAACTTTTGTACTTTTGAGTGCCAATGGGTGCCAAAGTGCCAAGCTCAATTGAATGTGCCAGTTTGGCACTTAAGTGCCTGTTTCTGTGGCGCTGTCGAGTAAAACTGGTGACGATCTAGTGAGGAAATCCAGTCATTGCCACCTTTCTCTCTTTTTGCAACTTGTTGAGGTTTCTTCAACCTTTGTTTAGGAAGTTTTCTTGAACGCGGAGTAATGTATGTATATGCTTTGCGAAAGGGTTGGTTCATCAAATTTAGACATGAATTGTGACTTATCAAGTGCTACTTTTGCAGTTCTAAATCGTAATCATATTAAATCTTTTTAAACATTCGGGAATTACCAGATTTTTCTTCAACAGTTTTAATGGTTAAGGAATAATGTTCTGGTTAGATTGCGGTGTTCATTCTAATTGAGTTTAACGGCGAAGCTTAAAGCTCATTAAAAAATATTTATTTGCCTAGAACTTAATTTCCGTAAAAAATACCTGCATCCTACGCACATTTATACAGCAACGAAATAGGCTTTCAAATCGTATTCCCTAACCTAGAAAATACTGCAGTAAGAAAAACTCCTCAAAGCAGCAATGACTTTGAAGACAGAACAAATACATTTTATTTATTTTTTTTTAACATAAACGTGCAAACACCCTATTTGCTTAGATATCCAATTATCCTGGCACAGGATGCGAAAACGTAATTCGTATAGTTAAGTTAAGACCGTTGTTCTTGGGTGCTAACGCCGCACGTACCTATATGTAACGTGAAGGTTCTTCGGTTTGTTTGGAAAACAAAACTCCCTTACTACACGCTAGAGTGAGTCCTTCCAGGAGCTCCATTCCCGTTTCAGTTCTCGTATACCTAACACTAATACAGAGCAATTATGGATTTTGAAATAAAGTTCATAGTAGGGCGTGCGGAGGAGCCGGGCGCTGCATGAGATAAGTAATTTAAAGCTTAGCCTCGTGGTTTTGTTTTCCTTTTTTCGGGATAATGGAACTGCACACCGTTAAGGATGTGATATTCAATGCCTGATGGGGCGAAATTTAGAGAAATGATTTCTTCTATTTGTGGGCGTACAGGGTGGCGCAGCGCGGGGCGGCGTAGCGGTTACGTTCGTACATGGCTCGTCATAATATACACGATGTCTCTCTGACGCTGATGATGATGATAATGATGATGGTAATGGCGCAATAGCTGTTTGTCAGGATAAATTAAAAAAATTGGACATGACACGAACGCGTTTAATTGTGCCACAATTATCCTAGCTTCCACATACTATACCCGATTTCAATGGGTGGCACAATGATATGGGAGCTGATGATAGTATTAACATTAAGTATGTATGAATGTAACGGGAACTGTGCAATATCAGCGCATTTATGTTACATTTATGCGGGTAATTTTCAATCTTTAGCGATGTGAACGTGATGGGCTTAATAGTGAGCTGCTCTATGCTGACGTAGACTAAAGGATTTTTACGAACAAATTTTTCTGGATTATGTTCCGATCAATAGACTTTTGAATGATTTGGAGAATTGTGTGAAGTGTGAAAAATTATCATGGACCATTATTGAATTTAATTGAATGAAAATTATTTACATATGTATGCGTGTGCGTGGTGCTCTTGGTCTTGTTTTAATGCAGGTAATTCAGTTTTTTTATTAATTAAATTTTCATTGAAAGGGGAGAATTATAAATGAAATCATTCATTGGTTAATTTAAATTGATTCAGAAATTTCGCATCACAAGTACATACCTAATTATTAAAATGCTGTTCTCGCACTGCACTATTGTTGAGTCTTAAGATGTTCAAAGGGTCCTTAAGGTGGTAAGGTTCACCTGTCCCTATCGATCCAAACTTTCCTAAACTTTCTTACAATTCAGTAAAACATACGGCAATACATTTCTATAGAAATTCCAATCCTAGTCATGATGATCTCTCATGTAGAAATTATTGGCCTCAAAAGCTGCTTATAATATTAAGGACTCTACTCTGTCTCCTGAATTCTGATTAATGCATTTTCTTTGCAATTTTAAGTAAATCTTCTCTGAATCAGGGATACATATCTGTATCCAAAACTAGGAAAAAGTAACATCAAAGTGGGGTGCTTTGAACTCCCGAAGAGACGCTCCAACGATTGAAGGGCGCGAGTAAGAGGTCATTACACAGACGACGACATAGACGAATGGCTAAAACATTGGATTTAGTTCTTGGGTTGGGTTGGGTTGGAAGTCGCTGATTAATATTTCACAAATCGAATTTTCTCATTGTTTTGACGATTGCCACGCAATTTTCATCTCCTTAAATTATTTATCACAATAATGATGATAAATTCGAGCACCAGATGAAAACTTTGAAACTTCGAGTCAAGTTTAACATTTAGCAAAATTACTTTTTGTCTGCTTGGAATTATATTTAGAAAATTGAAATGGGAGTGAATGTACAATTTCTTGCTTGCTTACGAGTAGAATGATGCGTGGGCTTAAACTTTTAGGGGAATAAAGTTGAAAGGTTACTGTCATGTGGCAGTTGGCAATTGACATTTAATTTTTCGAGAAAAGTATGATAATTTTGGCGCCACGAAATAAAAAAATCTTGAAGAGAAACGAAATGTTTTTTTTTAATACTCTAAGGAGGTTTATATACATATCTCCAGTTAGGCATTAAGAGCAATGTTCAAAAAGCTTGATTTGAAAAAGAAAAACGTTAGTAATAAAATTCTAAAACCCGTCAATTTTTTTTTAGTGGGAGTTTTTTTTCTAAAATTGAGATTGAACTGATCATATTATCTTCTCATCATTATTCGTTTTTCAGCCCCTTAAACCTTAAGTTCTAAATTTGAAGACGATTGGCCCGACCGTTTAGGCTACAGTCGAAAATACATCCGTACAGACAGATTGTATACCTAGCTAGTTGTATTTTAACCGTTTTCTTAAGAAAAAACCGAAAAAAATGTAAGCCGAAAATACGCAGTGACAACACATTTTTCCTTGAACATAGTATATATGGTTTGGAGTATAGCATTGTCAAATGCTTCGAAAACTCAATGCTCGTTAAAGCTAAACATACCCCCAATGCCATTGTCCATGAATGGCACTTACATCGAAGAAACCAAAAAACTCTCAGTACTCGGTATGTGTGTTAACGACGACCTCCATATATTCATCACTAAAAATGCTGCTAAGTGCGTAGGTCTTCTGTATCGGTGTATTTTCCCCTTCTGATCTGGCTACAATTTATAAAGAGTTTATACGTCGTAAGCTCGAATATAACTCCCACCTCTGGGCAGATGCTTCTTAAACGTCGCTTCACCTGGAATACAAAATTGAGCGTTAAGATTGATAGGAAATACAACTGCCGCTGAAACAATTGCCCCTCTCGAACACCTACGCAATGTTTCATTTCTTTCCTTATTTTATCGTTTCTTTTATTTATAAAAAAACACCTCCTATCCTTCCCCTGCCTATCTTCCTAATAACCGCGCAGTGTGATCTACATTAAAAGGGAAACAAATAATCCCCTGTGCGCACGTTAATTAAAAAAAAAACAAATATCATCGCCACCAGTTGCTTCAGAGCATGATGGGAGTTTTTCATCGTCTTTGCCATCGCCGCGCCGGTTCAACCTGCAATACTTAACAGTCCACCACCATCGCCTAGTATTACAATCGGAAGTCTCACGGTTAACACAGAAATATTTTTTTGTTTTTTATTTTAATAATATTTAACTATCTGTCTGTGAGGCACATTGCCTTTTAGAGTGCAATTGATAGTAGATAGTAGATAGAAAATTAGGCGACTATTTTCTCACTTAAAACCACGGACGGTATCTAGCTTGCACTAGGAGTTTAAAAATTTGAGACCCAACTGAAATTCGAACTCACGATCTCTGGGTTCACAAGCAAACATATTATCTACTTCGCACTGCCGCCGTGAAAAAACTATTAACGCCAACTTTAATGCGATTATGTTTCTCCTCCCAGCTCCGTGGCTAATTCAGCAAGTAAAGTAGAGGAAGAAATTAAAACGACATCAATTGAATCAGACAAGTAGTGTTGCACAAAAGCTTACCGATCAATTACGCATGGAGATGCAGTATCATGGTGTTGCCAGTTAATAAATAACAAGTTAAGTGCAAAAATTTGAATCTACGTATTCGTTGTGTGATGTTGCCGTGTCAAATGGGTTGGTCGATGTGTCGAAAATATCGTTGCCGTTTAGGCGTCCGCAGCAAACGATCTAAATCATTCAATTCCACGGCATCCTTAAGAATTCGGCATCGCTCAGACCATATTATGGTGTATCTTGGTGTACACATATACAAGATCAACTTGACTCAAGAATTGAAGCCGATGGACCATTTGAAGCGACGTAAGTTCTCCGATTGGGCTCTGAGAAAAATGCGCCAACATGATGAATTTCATCGCAAAATCATCATGATCAACACTTCATCCAAAAAAATAACTGTTTGGTGCGGTTTGCATGCCGGCGGCATTATTGGGGCATATTTTTTCGTCGACGATAACGTTCGTCACGTTGCTGTAAATGTTTGGAACTTCAGATCATTGTGTCATTTCAGCTAATTTCTCGCCACCCCCCCCCCCCCCCTCATCCACTTAAAGGAAAACTCCCTACCAGTACTGTTTGGCAATACGAGAAAGCCAACTGGAACGGCCTGAATAACTTCTTCCGAAACTTTAACTGGTCACTATGCTTCCCCGATAGTGACATTGATGCCAGTGCTGACCAAAAATTACGGCAAAAAATTCTGCAATGTCCCAAAGGCAGTAAAAATTGTTGGTCATTTGTAAAACATATTAAAAACTCTTCAACATCTTCGGTTCCAACGCTCATCGCTTATGACAAACCCATTGTCTTCTCTGCAGGGAAGGCAAACTTGCCTGCAGTTCATTTCGCTGCCAGCTCTACGCTGCCTTATAGCAACGTTGCCCCTCCTGTACTTGAGAATGTAAATGTTTCCATGGGACATATTTTCTTCCGCAAGAGTTCTCAAAGATCTCGATACACAATATTCCGCTGGCCCGGATGGTATACTCCCTCCCTCCATAATCTTCCTATGCTCACGCAGTGCATTTTTAAAATATAAGGGCAACACACAAATTCCTTTTGCGCGCACTTGTTATAAAAAAAAAATGTGAATTTCTCAAGAAATAGGCCAGTCGATTGGCCGCCTCGTTCGTGCGATTTAACGCCTCTAGACTACTTTCTTTGGGGCTACGTTAAGTCATTGGTTTATGCCAACAAGCCGAGCCAACATTGAACGCGAAATAGCAGCCGTTTCGGCCGAAATGTGTGGCCAAGTCATCGAAAATTAGGTCCACCGAATTGACCGCTGTAAACGTGCCCGCGGTGGCCATATGAACGAATTCATATGAATGGAATTTATTCATAAATGTTTTGATTGTACTTCAAGCCGATAATAAAGTTTTTGAAATATTTCAAATAGTTTGCGTTTTTATTAGATAAAGTTTTTTATTTTCGGAACTTACCGCGTTATAAGAAATATTTTCTTATTTATTTCTACCCGACGTTTCGAAGAAGTTTCATACTTCGTGGTCACGGGATGAGACTGATGTTTGATTGCTGTTGTTTAAGTTATTGGTTTTTAGCTTTAGCTCTCAAGTAGTACCGGTGCGTAGATGTTGATGCACTTGGATTGCTTGTGGGTGGTGGTGGTGTACTCGTTCTAGGTTGTTGTTGCGTTGAGTCGATGTATTTTTGGACACATGCAAAGCTCACGACATCGGCTATAGGTTTTTTGATTTGCTTTACTATGGTTTTGCTTATGAGAGGATCCCACGTTGGCGATAATTTAAAGCTAGAATCTCTATTGAAATTTGTATGTTTCTTAATTTCAATTG
Source organism: Platycheirus rosarum (assembly GCA_963971375.1). Taxonomy (NCBI): domain Eukaryota; kingdom Metazoa; phylum Arthropoda; class Insecta; order Diptera; family Syrphidae; genus Platycheirus; species Platycheirus rosarum. Next base: position 51,818,521 of record OZ020510.1, on the reverse strand, counting down.
CTTCTCTGACGATTCTTGGTACATAAAATCTTTCATTTGCGATTGATCTAGCTTGATCAAAACGTATAAAGTGATCTTCGTTGTAGGCCAGATGTTCACATATTGCCGATTTTGTGACAGCGTTATTTTGGATAGCTTTGATATGTTCGTTTAAACGCGTTTTAATACCTCTTTTCGTTTCACCAATATAATCCGAAATTCAAGTAATTTCCTATTTGATATAGCCTTCTAGAACGGATGAGGATCTCACCACTTGCATGGATCTGGTTAATATTTCGAGAAATAGACTTTTTAATCTTAACGCTTCATCCAGGAACTTCAACTCAAAGTGAGATTAAAATCAATAGAAATGAATTGAACTTAAAGCTAGAGTATGAAATGCTATGTATGTAATTTTGTGTTTTTTAAGTTTTGTATGTAAGATGTTTGTAAACTATATTAAACGTATAAGAAAGCCTATAGTTGTATTTATTAGATGAATAAATATTTTTTTTAAATAATACATAACTTATCCTTATAGTACCTTTAATGGATTCAACATACATATATTGTTACTGTGTGTGTATAGAAATTACACAAATTAATAATTAATTAGATTTCGCACACGTTCATTTTATTTTTGAAGACTAATTAGTGGTTATTCACCTTTAATCTCAAGATTTAGTAAAATTTCCACTTCGTTGAAAACTTCCTTACATTCACTTGTCATCCCCCTTAAGTACTTTTGAAATAATAATGAATTCTTTGGAAAACTAATAAAACATTCAACACTCCCCAGCCAAACCCCTTATAATCTGTAAATTAATTTTCACGCAATTATTTAAAAGATTCGCTAAAATTTCCGTACGTTGAAACACCTGACATGCTTTATTATTCGTTGACAGTTTTCTATTAACTCAATTTTAAGTCCCCAATTTAAATTATTTATCAAGGAAGGTCCAATGAATAACGTTAGAAAGATGACTCTTGAAAAAAGTCCTTCGACACAAGACAAGCGTTCAGCACTGTCAAAGATCAAAGGTCGTAAATGTTGAACCTGTACATAACATATGCAAACCTTCGAATTAAGTTATTCACAACCTTAGCTTCTTAAAGGAAGCGACAATGTTGACGTACGGCGACAGTTTGCCAGCCCTTCATCATGTGTCATGACTTACGAGGAGTGACAGTTAAAGCGGTGTATAGTTAAAATAATATTACCTACATTTTTAACTTATCAAATGTGTTTCAGATAGGGTTGGAAATTGGAGGGCGAATATTAAAATTTGATTTAAAATAGATGTCGCATATTAAAAAAATAGATGGATTGTAAAAAAGTAGCAATCATAGCATCGCGTTTTGTCATCTATACATCTCTACACATAAATAAATATGAAGTATGTGTTTTTAATATCAAAATAACAACTTTTTACAAGATGCTAATGAAAGTATATACAGTGCTTATAACAACAACACAATTTTAGAAAATTTTGTCTGGCTGTCTGTCTTTCTGTCTGTTTGTTCCTCCTAATCTCGGGAACGGCTGCTCCGATTTAAACGAGACTTTCACTGACAGATTGCTGATGTTTAGGGAGTAACCGAAGTTATTTAAATTACACACTAGGTGGCGCTGAGTTTTTTTTTTAATATTTTTTAATTATAGAACGATTTTGACAGACTTTAAAATTGTAAGGAGTAAGTAAGGCTCTTTTATTTACCCCTATTTATCCCCAGTTAATCAAGCATTTAATATTGGAAGGATTAAGACAAGGGACATACAATTTTGCTGACACTAAAGATAAATGTTTTAAACATTTGCATTGATGTTAAAAACACAATTTTCAGTGAGTCTAAGTGGGCAAGCAGAGTTGCCCGTCATCCACATAGTACATGTGTTTAAGCGAGAACTTTAAAAATGATGCCAGCTCATTTATGTTAGGCTCGAAACGCATGGGGCCTGAAAGAGAAACTTATGGTATATCAAGAAGCTGGCAATAAGGATGAGACATTATGAGAAACAGAAGCAGACTGGGTTCTTTCAGAAAGATACGAAAGTAATTTATTTGCTGAATGCAGTCAAAAGTCACTCTGAGTTACCAGTTTGCGTTTAAAACCAGAATGCTTGGTAGTATTGAAAGCTTTCGAGAAAATCCAAAACAGAACTAAGAAACTCACTTGCTTCTCCTTGCCAAATCCGAACGGCTACAAGAGATGCACTATGTTACGAAAAATTTCACTCTTGGAGAATTTTTCATTTCCACGACAGAGGCAGTACCCCGTAAAAAATTGGCATTGACAGGAAATCAAACTTGGATCCTTTGGCTGTGGTTACACTTACCACTAACCACTGCGCACTATACAATAAAACATTAGTTTAAGTAAAAAAGAGGTCCAACACCAACGGACTGACCTTAGAGGTAGCGGGTACACGTGTTCATAGAAACTAATAGGAGCGGTATAACAATTTTTTAAAATTAATACCTCCTCATTTCTATTCGTATAAAGAGAGAGTTAAAATGAACCAAAATTCCAAATCTCCATAGCCCTACTTTTAGTCCAGCAGTTATGTACTTTTTGCTGGAAAGTATTCCGAAGTTAATGGGACTTTAATGTGTTGTTTGGGGAATGGGGGTACATAAAGAATACTATCCTAGGTTATCGACCTCGTCGACCCTGTGCTAACTTACGGAGCATATTTTGTGGAACACATTGCATGACAAACTTGGAGAGCATACATTTTTCTACATACTTGGACCTCAATGAAAGTGGATCAGAAAATTTAAAATAGTAATAAAATAATATTAAGTAGGTATGCAGAGTAAATCCTTATTTATCTGTAACTAGCAGACCCGTGGTCACGTTGCTTCGCAAACTTTAAAGACAAATTTTTTTCAATTTTGTTTCACGGGAAACACAATTTTAAGAAATAGACTTTTTGATGTTTGTACATTTTTTACTGTTTTTTTTATTTCAAAGCCTCAGGGTAGACAATGTTGGGAGTACCCAAAAACTGATTGACATATGAAATATTCATATTTGCGTTTTCTTAATTACTACTTGTTAATGCTGTGTTTTGAAGCGCATTTTCCACGTAGTGTCACATGTCACACAGGTATGCTTTTTTAACACTTAATCTTTCTTATCTTTGTGAAGGTTGCTCATTAAGACGTTGAGAACATTTTCCTTTGGGCATTTTATTTAATATCTATACAATGAAAATGAGGTTTATTTAATGCAATAAAAAGGTATTTGAAAATAATGCAAAAAAGGATAGAAAAACCATGTCTCTACCGAAAAAAATGCACAGCTTGTATGTTTATGAAAAAGATGTGTATCGTCCTTTGCAATAGAAACAGAACATTAAAAAGTTTTAACATAAAGTATTCTCCATTTTCTATGGAGTGATGACTGATGAGTTTTTTTATTACTCCGTTCAAGGTAAGTGCAAGTGCAACTCACTCAATTGATTAAAAGATAAAACCACTGACGCAGCGATTATAAAATCAAAGAATGAAGGCATACATATATGTTATTTACTTGGACCGCAATGGAATTGAAAAACTTAAGGACAAGTCAAAACACGCAACTTTGAAGGTATAGTGTATAAATACATAAATTAAGAGAGCATGAGAGAAAGAGAAAAAACAAAGAAATTGGAATGATAATGAAATGAAACAAAGCAGCTTACTCGCGATTGCAATGAAATTAAATTTGTGGATAAAATAAATATAAAAAGCGTGATGATACTTTTGAGTTTCCAAACGAGGTTTTGCTCGCCGGAATTTCCAAGGTTCTTGCCAAAGAAGTACAAAAAACTTTAGATTAATTTGTCGTTTTCTTTATTAAAAATAAACAATATAATGTACTTAACCTAGTTTCAAATCTTAGATAGATCGCAGACTTGGTCTGGTACATCACAAGTTTATACCTTTTGGATCACAGTCTTGGACTGGTAGATCACAGGCTCCTTGCCTGGTACACCCTAAACAAACTGTCCTAGACAAGGCTAGTTGGTAGCCTGAATTGGGCTTTATGTCAACTGTTATTTTTGCAAGGAGCCGATGCGTCTCACTCGAGATGGTGTCTTCAACGGTGTCCCACTGTGTTCAACTGTCTCTTTTCATTGATTTTTCAGGTCTTCTTGTAATAATTTTCTTTCCAACCAAATGTGAGCCGAAAGCAAACAAATGTTGAAACGGCTCATGATAACAAGATAAAACCTACATCACTACCGCCTGTACTGTGCGTATGTAGGCAAAGTGTCCATCTCCTATCATACTACCCACTAGGTATCAAAAGTATGACATTCTTGATGGGATGAACAGGTGTGGTATAAATGGCGCAGTCTCTTTTGGTTGGATATTCTTAATTTTTTAGGCTAATCGTGGGTACAGGCATATTTGACTTAAAACACAGGGGTGATGGTTAGTAGTAGTAAATTAGTTAGTTAGTTATTGATATATATAGCTCCTGTTGTCAGTTGGTGGAAATAGGATTTGGAAGGGAAACGGTAGGGAGGTAAAGAGAAATGTAATGCTTCATTACAAAAGTTGATATTTTTAAAATATATTTTTGTTTACTTATCAGCTTATCAGATAACTAAAACTAGATTTATAGATTAAAATTTGCTGTATCGTATTAATTTTATCAAACAATTTTTATCTTTGTAAAATAGCAAATAGGTGAAAAGATAAAAGTGATTATGTGAGACAACCTATACGAAAATGGGCATTTTTTTAAAAACAATTTTCAAAACAAAAATAGCCATAAACAATCTTATATAAATAAGGAATATTACAAAATTTGTTTCAAATACATCAGTTTAGTACTTTATGAGATCCTGCGTGACAAACAACATAATTGTTACGTTTTTAAATAATAGTATCGGTATAGATTGATTGCAGGCAGACTGTTTTAGGGTTTTATAAATAAATAAATAAATTTATTGGCGCGACAGCTCCATAAGGAGACAAGGCCTAGTAATATATACTCTCAACCATTATTGTGTGTGTGTTGTTAATTTGCAAGAATTATACTGCCGAGTCCGAACGGCTACATGAGATGCACTTTTTCGAGACAAATTTTACTCTTGGAGGTTTTGTCAGTTCCTCGCAAGAGGAAGCACCCCGGAAAAGAAGGTGGCTATGAGCTGGATATGAACCCAGGCTCATTCACTTAGCAGTCCGACACATTACTGTTTTAGGGGTTTAGGCTGCGAAAATCTTGTCGTGCACTTGCCGCTGATTACCTTGGGCAGCTGCTCTGGGGCATCGGAACCGCACCTATAAACAAATTAATTAATTAATACGAGTGCATTCTATGTTGTTAATAGAAAGAAGATATCATCTGGCAGGGTTTGAGAAGACCCTCCCCATGAAGAAGGAAATTTCTAATGGGTCCTTTGGCTGCCCATCCACACCTGGACTTGTAAGTAAGTCCTGAATGAGTGGTATTTGGCGGCATCCAAGGTTGGTGGCAGTCTGGCTTTGGAAAAAATGCGGTATCTCAGGTCTTCGATGGTCCCTCCACACAATTTGACAAAGAATTTCTCTCCAAAGTCAGCGATTTAGGTTGATGTTGCCGCAGGATCTTTAAAAAATCGCTAACATCTCTGAAAGGCTAGGGTTCTCGAGGTACATCTGTAAGAAGATGACCTCTTTTTCCAATACCAAAGGGTGCTGAAGTGGTGTTACACCCACCTATCGCATACAGGAAAAATATATCCTGAACGAGTCAAATAAATATATACATAACAGTTGGACTGTAACACTTTTCAATCTTCTGAAAATAAACATTCCCCTGTTATGACGACACTATTATACTTGTCAGCTGCTGAGACAACAGTCTCTAACATCGGCGTCTTCTACTGCCTGCTTCACTTGGATCCCCCTTGCCCTCTGCCATTTCACTCTTCAGCATAATTATGAAGTTAGTCTTGTTGGTATCGTTGGAAAGAAATTTCGCCTGCGAAATCGTGCTGATCGAAGTTGTCTTGGAAAAGATAAACTTTGTTGAGGAGTAAAGTAAAGAACGCCAATAACGTTCTTTGGCTTTGGTACTTTGGCAGGTTATCTTAACAGACTAACCATCGAAATCCACAATGGCTTGCTTTCAAAGTGCCTTTGGATGAAATTTACGTAATTTTAGCAGACTTGTTGAAATGTAGCTTCACTAAACTTAGTCCAAACAACTCTATGTAGCAGGAACCCATACCACCAATGAAGTTGCATTTTCTGGTCCCAAAGTTTACTTCTTCAGATATGAGCGAAAAACTGAAAAAAGTCCGAAAATTGGGGGTTTTTTGACACCCGCTCCTTAAGTTAGCACAGGGTCGAGGTCGATAAGGTAGGATAGTATTCCTAATGTACACATTAACAACCCATTAAAGTTCAATTAATAATGAAAGCTTATACCATCTACATTAAGAATCTGTTGGTTTGACAAACTTAACATGGGCCTAACTTGCGTCCAACCATTTGAAAAAAAATGGGCACGACTGGGTCGCACGTACTTGTTTTTATGTGCCTAATTACATTTGAAAGCAAGATCTTTGACAGAAACAAGTAACATTTATGTCGAAAATAACAGTTTGAACTTATAAAAAGTATCAAAACCCTAATACTTAACTGTTTTTAGTACGCCATCACACGTCTTAAATGCAGAAGAATTTATGAAAAAAGTATTTCAAAAATTGTAGGACCGGTTTTGATAAAATCCTGTTTTTTTAATTTTAGTTTTTTGAAAAAAATTTTTTTTGAAATTTTGGTATGCACTTTTTTAGATTTTATTAATATATGTACATGTAATTATAAAATTTTAAATAATATTTTTGATTAGTTTTAAAAATATTAATTTTGTATTCCAAAAAAAAAACTTATTCAAAATTTTGATATGCAGAATTAATTTTGCTATCTAGATCTTTTCGAATAAAAAATTTGACAGAAATCCATAGAGCCGTCACCGAGAAAGCCAAAAATTAAAAAAAAAACCGTTACATGAAAGGTCCCGTTAATAGACTTTTCCCGTATATGTGGTTCTGATAAAATGATAGCCAATACCAATAAAAAATTTCTCAAAAATTGTCATTAAAATCGTTGGAGCCGTTTTCGAGAAAAGTAAGATTTTCCTAAAGTCATATGGCAGGTATCGTTATTTTTTAGGCCTAAGAATAAAATTTCAATTTCCCCTCTCGGAATGCCAAAAGAATCACACACACCAAGTTTGAAGATAATCGTCTGAGCCGTTTAGGCTGCAGCTCGTTATACATACTGACTGACAGACAGACAGACAGACATTTTTTCTCGATCACTTTTTTAAACTTCTTTATGATCGTAATGTCACGTTTGATTGTTACCTCAATTTTTTTAATGTTCACGAATCCTAAACTTGCCTTATAGTCCCTATAATCGCAAATAAAAATGACTGTACATGTCTTCAATTTTTCTCAAGTCATTATCGAAATTTGTTTGTTGACATATTAATATTTAAAAAAAGCGGTCGGACGCATGTTTGGCCTATGTTAAGTTTGTCAGACCAGCAGATTCTTAATGTTGATGGTAAAAGCTTTCAATTGATACCTTATTTGTATGTTGACCCGATTAGGGAAGCCAACACCAATCCGGAAGTGGTCATTTTACCGCCAAAGGGACAAGAAAAAGTTCCTTCGACCAGCGGTTTTGTACATTTTATGTAATTTGCCATTTATTAATGTCAAAATGTTCAATTGACTTTATGAGGTAGGTGTTCCTTCGGCCGCCTCCCCTACTTCTATGGGATAGGAACAAAAAAAAAAGACGAAGAATAAGAAGATGGTGGAAAATACCTTAACCACGCATTACTTCGCTCTTTTCAAAGAATCAATAAATAATAAATAATAAATAAAATAACATAATCCTTAAATAAAAAATATATGTATCGTCAAACAACATCAACTCGAGTGTAATAATCAATGGACTCCCACTAACACCTACTAATACAATCGTGATGGATTCATTTTAATTGCAGCAGACTAGAATAACAACTTAATCCCAGGACGCAACTCAGTTAATCCAGCTAAATGTCAGTCTGCCATAAAGCCATCATGGTTGGCCCAAGGAAGATGAAAAGAAGACAAATGAAACCCAAACCCACGAAACACACAAATTGAATTCTTCAAGGACATAGGCAACGACATGAGCCAGATGTTTTTAAACAAAAACATCTTTTCCCACAAATAAAGATTAATTAGGAAGCGAGAAGCCATCGGACAGGATATAGACAAAAAAAAGCTCAACTCTGGGGACACGCAATCGATGTCTATCGAATGCTCATCTTCCTTTAAGTCGAAGCCAATGGGATAGGTTCAATGATACTATCTATGCGGTTATTGATTTTCTGCACCGGATGGATTGATATCTTTTTTCCTAATTGATATCCTTTTTATTGAGTTTTATTAATGACCCTATTGAAGATTTTTTTTTGTTTTATTATTTTGGTTTGGCAATGTGGTGCTCATGTTCCGCCTGGACAAGCAAATATAATTTCTTTTGGTTAATTGCTGTGTCACTACCAGGCCGTCAATATCTCAATATAATCCTTGGGGAGAAATAAGTCAAAGAAAGCAAATAAAAAAAACAATAATTGTTTAATTGTTTGGATTTATTAATGGTTGCAACAACAGGGGGTGGAGGGTGGTAAGATTTTGATTTTCTTTTGGAAATTCTATGACGCAAAAGGACTTTTTTGTATCTCAGGTAGGGAACATGGAAGAAGCGCGGTAAGTAATAATTTATTCATCAGAAGTATCCAATTTCGTAATACGCACTTGGAAAATTGGAGCTAATCAATATTTATGATGTGAATGTTGAAGAGAAGTAAATTATTGTGTTAAGTGAAAAAAAAGTTTTTTTGTAATGGGTTCACGTGGCGGGTAAAGCTAGAGGCAACATGGCACAGCAGTTTGCTGGAGGTTAATCCATTGATTTTCGAAATGAAAGGGATTGGTTGTGTTGAGATAGATGTTTAGTCGTCAATTCAAGGATATTTCGAGTTTCGGTTGCTCAACAAATAAATAAATTATCAGGAAAAATCATTCAGTGTTTCTATATTGTGTTTTTCGTAGATTTTTTTTTTTTAACATAAGGCATAAAGTTCTTGCTACAATCTACATCTGCAAATTATTTGAGATTAATTCAGACATTTCTTTCAAAGATCACAATTTAAACTATTTTCAAATCATTATTTACTTTAATAAAAGATATATTTACTTCGGAGACTTTCGAAAAATCTTAGTTTAAGTATATTCAAACTCAAGAAGAGATTATACAAAACTATTTTTGTTTGAGTTTATTTGAATAGTCCAAGAGAGTTTCGTCTTGGAAGTAATTTGCAACACAATTTCGCAATTAGTTATATTGCTTTTGACTACTGTGGTGTGGTCTGAGGACATCTTAACTACGAAATGAAATGTTGACTTCAGAAACAAGATAAAGTTTTGTTATTTCATTTGAATAAATTTGAGACTCAAAGTTAAAATAAACATTCAATGCTATATAAGGGATGAAGATTGGTAAGCAAATTAAATTAAACTACTTCCTTTCAATAAAAAAGGAAGTTCACACAGTTTGCTGCTGATTCAACACTAGTACAGCACAATTCGGCTCCTCGTGTCATTGAGAGCGTAAATGATTTTATATGACAAATTTTCTTTCGTAATCGTACAGCAGGGGTACCTTTCTTAAAGATCTCGATATGCAAAGACAAATTCGATGACTCGTATAGTATCTCCCCCATTGTTTTAAAGAGATGCGTAAGCTTTTCCATCTGTCCTATTCTACAGGCCTTTATCAAAGTGGATGAGACCGGCAATACGCGGTTTTCAAAGCAATATGTCCCCTGGCGATATAATGGTATATTTTTCGTTTTGGAAAAAATAATATTATTGCAGTTGATATTTCAAAAGAATTTGATAGAGTTTGGCATCAAGGTCTTTTACCAGAAATGTGTGCAATTTTTATCGAATATGCTCTTATTCAATGGATTAGAAATAACATTTTGGATCGCTCAATTCGCGTTCTATAAATGCTGGTTGTTGAAAATATAATGTAACTTAATGTTAAAAGAGATGCTTAAAGCATAATGTAAATGAATTTATTATTATGTCTCTCTCTTTCTATGAAATTATAGAAGAAAGTTAACGCCATTTGTATAGCAGTCTTAAAGAAACTTTTGACCCGAACAGTTGTTCGGTTTTGCCAACAATCAAATAAATATATTGCCGCAAAATTTTAAACATTATAGCGCAAAATTATAGACAGATAAAGTCGACATTATCAAAAACTTAGTGCGAAACTAGCTGATGTTTTCATACAAATTTCAACCTAGTCTCACACTAAATAAGTTTTAGTGTCGAGCTGAATGACTATAATTTTGCGCTTATTCATTTTAGCAATAGAACCGACTCTAGTTAAAGAAGTTCTTTTAGATACGAGCCCATGTTTGACATTTTCTCAATTTTAAACAAGATAAACAACCCCGACAACTAGTGTGGTGTGTGGTTACGTAACGTAATGTATATAAATATTTAGTAATTAAACATTAACAAATGTCGTAAAAGAAAAAAAAATAATATAATTAAGTAAATAAATAAAAAAAGAATGGAAATTGCCGTAGAATGAATCAATTCACCAACATTTGCCTTCGCCATACATCGTTGCTTGATCTCAAAACTGCGGGGATCTTCATGGGATGTTTTGGTTGTAAAAAGTAATTCAACATTTTGAAAAGTTTTTGACGCTTAGTTTTCTTTTTTCATACAACTAGAATCGAATTTAACTTCAAAACGACAACAAAAGTGAGAGCTGGCTATCGTAGCCAAATAACAAAAATTGTTAAGGAAGTCAGTGAATTCTTACTCACACAAGAGTCGCGAATAAGTGAAGATTCCTTAAAAATAGAAAATTTAGAGGAGGAACTAACCTCGTAACTGCAAAGATTGAGAAATGCACACGACAATCTTTGTTTCGTCAGTAAAATTATCATCGAGAAAGAGTTGGAAGATAAAAATCCAGAAAAAATTGCGGAATACGAAGATGTGGCTGTAGGAACTATGAATCGTCTAGAGGTAAGATTAGCCAAAGTAATAGAACGTAATAATATAAGCGGCAAAGGTATTTCCGACGAGCTCAGTTTAAGCGCAACGAAAGCGAAGCCAAATCATTTTAAATTGCCAAAACTGCAATTAAAAACATTTTCTGAAGAATTCCAAGAATGGATTCCCTTTTGGGAAAATTTTAAATCAACAATTCATTGACCGGCAGTGAAAAATTTAACTATCTTCAATCGGTTTTAAAAGGTAAAGCGGCAAAAACAATACCGGGCTTCACCCCATCGGATTCCTGTTATGATGGTGCTATTTCCCTGTTACAAGAGGAATATGGGAATAACGAAAAACTTGTAGATCACCAGATGCAACAGTTAATGACGCTTACACATGTACATAATAAAACAGATTCAGTTGCACTACCTCAAGGTCAACTGTATAATATTGTCGTTTCTTCTAGTCGCTCACTAACGGCGTTAGGCATTCCATCGTCGTATTAATATATAATGCTCAAATCAATTTTACTAAGATGTATGCCAAATGAACTACGTATACAGTACCATCGTTTACAAAAATCAAAAAGAGAAGACGATTGTGAATCCAGGTCGGAAGACAGCTCGACTCTTTCATTTGATGGCGATAAGCAAGTTAAAAATATATTGTTCTTTCTCAAACAAGAAGTAGAGTCAATTGAAAGATCCGCTGCGGGAAAAACTACAAAACCACAAGTATATAAGCAAAACATCAAGGTGTCTACAGCAGCTGGACTACTCACAACTCTACTTCCATGCGCGCGTGTTTTTGTGCCTTCTCCATCCAATAATAATAGACGGTGGATCTCAAAGATCATACGTGACACAGAGCATTGTTGACAAATTGAATTTAGTTTACACTGGAAATATAACTTTATCAATTATTCCATTCGGTAATTCAAATTTTCCATCCCGAAAAGCTTTAAACTCATCAATCTAAGCATTTTAAGTCAATTTAGGTCTAAAAGCATTAAAATATGCGCGGTTGTTGCGCCAGAAATTTGCTTTGATTGTTTAATGGCACCAGAACCTAATAATTTTCATTTAAATTTGGCGGATTCAAACCCGGATAATTGTATGCAAGAAGATGGCATCGGCGTGATGATAGGTGCTGATTACTACTGGGCTGTTGACGACAGTAAAACTCAAAGGCTCAGTAGCAGATTAGCAGCGGTTTCTACCATTTTCGGATGGACCATTCATGGCCAACCTCGGTAAGTTCTTCCAAAGCTGGTGCAGAATTTTCATCTGCGTTTTTAAACCTTGCAGTTGAAAAAATGTGGGATCTTGAGGCCATAGGGATTCAACCAGAGAAGATTAAAATAAAAGCCAGCACCGATGACTACAAGGAGAGATGTATTCTGAAGACACCCGAAAGGTATGAAGCCCGTATACCATCGAGCTCTAACCCACCTCTTGGAAACAACAAAGACGTCGCAGTACAGCGAGTACAAGCACTTGCTAAACGCCTCCCCAGAGATCCGACGAAACTCTTTAAATACGATGACAGTATTAAAGAGTTTATAGCTGCTGGGTTTGCTGAGTTGATTCCAAACAGCGCTGAGGGTAAGAGAATTTATTATCTTCCACACCACCCCGTGTATCGTCCAGACAAATCAACAACGAAACTTCGCATCGTTTTCGACGCCTCGTCCCACGCAGCAGGCCAAGTTTCACTCAACGAATGTATTTGGACGGGCTCGAATCTGCTCCCAGAAATTTTTAAAATCCTCATTAGATTTAGACTGGGTAGAATAGCAGTTATTGAGAAGGCCTTCCTTCAGATTTCCTTAGAGAACACAGACAGTGATAGGCATAGGTTTCTTTGGCTTAAAGAAAAATTAGATTCGACAACTAGACTCCCGAATCTAACAGAATATCGCATGACAAGAGTAATATTTGGCGTTACTTGTAGTCCGTTTCTTCTATCGGCGACATTACAGAAGCATCTAGAAAGCCTGATGAACGAATATCCCGAAACTTCTGGGGTGTTGATGAACTCATTCTACGTAGACGATTTGGTGTGTAGCCTTGACACCGAACTTCAGACAAGACAATTTTATAAGGAAGCCGTTGAAATAATGACAAGAGCGAATAGGAACTTACGTAAATGGGTTTGTAGTGATGTTGGAATTAGAAATGCCTTGTCGATTGAAGATATAGATGCCAATCAACTAGTTCTTGGCCTCAAATGGAATGTTTTTTCGGATGAGATTTCGATTAATGTGAAACGAGAAGCTTTCCAAGAAATGATGTCACCAACAAAAAGAAAAGTATTAAAGGCAATCACAAGCATTTTCGATATTTGGCTCCTGTCGTTATCAGTTTAAAAATCTTATTTCAATCCTTATGGCATCTGAAGTTAGGTTAGGATGAATCACTTCCAAATGAGCTGTCTACGGAATGGAATGTTTGTCTGAAGAGGTTAGCTGAAGTTTGAGAATTGTCTATGCCTCGTTGGTTAGGAATCTGTTCTAAGACTTCTTCTGTTGAAGCACATATTTTCGCTGATGCGAGCCAAAAAGCTTTTGGAGCAGTAGCATATATAAGGACAAAGGATGATGACGGTGTGGTAAATATTAATTTTGTGTGTGCGAAATCACGAGTAGCAGCCTTAAAAGAACTTAAGTCTGATAATCTTAGTCTGCCCAAACTAGAGCTTACGGCCGCATTACTGGCATCCAGGCTTAAAATGTATTTCAAAAAGATTGCTTTGCCAGTGGATAAATATGTTTTATGGACTGATTCTCAGATAACCCTCTATTGGATAAGCGGTGATAAGAATAAATGGGTGCCTTACGTTTATAACCGAGTCAAAGAGATAAAAGAAACACACGGAGACGAAGGAATGGAGACATCGTCCAGGAAAGCAAAATCCAGCCGACCTTTTAATTAGAGGTATGTCTGTGGACAAATTTGAAGATGCTTTTGATTGGCGAAATGGGTTGCTTAAACAATCCGAGGAAACATGGCCTGAAACCACATTCTTTTCAGAAAGTGCTGTTTTTTCTGACTGCAGCTGTGGAAGATGGAGACAATGATCTTGCTGCTGCTGTTGATGCTGTGAATGAACTAATGCTTTCTATTGAATACTTTAGTTCATGGAAGAAACTTTTACGTGTAGCAGCTTTTGTTTTTAGAGCAGTGAACTGCATGCGTTCAAAATCTATTCCACACAAATTTTTGACTGCACAGGAACTAGAATATGCTACAAAGTATTCAATAAAACATACTCATACATAATTAATTTGTTAATTTTAGCGATGAAATACAAACTTTGAAGCGAAACAAACCTATTAAGAAATCTTCTTCTCTTTTATAGCTTAATCCTTTCCTAGATCTAGAAGGCTTATTACGTGTTGGAAGCATACTGCAGCAATTGGATGCACCATTTGATGTTATCAACCCCATCATTATACCGAGGTCCGGTCACTTTACAAAGCTACTGGTTACCTACATTTTTGAATTGACCTTGCATGGTGGAATTAATGCTGCCATGGTGCGACTACGAGTTAGTAGGAGGACGCCAAGTAATCAAGAAGGTTATACGAAGCTGTAACTTGTGTCGAAAGCTGAAAGGCAAACCTGGCTCCAATCCCTTTGCTCCATCGCCAAGAGAAAGGATGACAGCATCTAGACCGTTTGAAACTGTCGGAGTTAATTTTGCTGGCCCTCTCTACACAAAAGAGAACGAACAATTTGGTAAGGTTTATATCATGATTTTTACCTGTGCTGTTATTCGCGCTGTGCACCTCGAACTGGTTCCAAATTTAACAACAGACAGCTGTCTTCTATCCATTCGAAGATTTATTGCCAGGAGAGGTGTACCAAAGATAATATATTCGGATAACGCGAAAACATTCAAACGAGCATCCCATGATCTGGCTTGCTTAGGAAATATTTTGGACAGCGAGATATTTTTCGGTTTTTTCAGCAATCGTTCTATTGTTTGGGCCTTAAGTGTAGAAAAGGTGGAGTGGATTTTGGGAAAGGCTTGTCAAAAGCGTTAAAGACATCCTAAAAGTCACAATTTGGAAAGTAAAACTCAACAACGAAGAGCTAGTTGTCTTACTTGCTGAAGCCGAACATGTCATCAACCTTCGTCCACTGACCTACATTAGCGATAATCCATTAGATTTAACCCCCCTCTCACCTAATAATTTATTTACAGGCTACTATGGCTCAACCAACGAAAAGGAGAAATTAGTTGATGATATCAAACTCCGACGGAAGTGGAATTTAAGAACCCTGCACATATCTTCTTTGTACAAAAGATGGAATAATGTGTATCTTCGCCTTTTACGATCTGCTCATCATACCAAAGTTACACCTTCAAATGAAGTAAAAGTGGGAGATGTCGTTCTTGTTCATGATAGTTCAAAAGCCCGGTTGCACTGGAAGATGGCTTTGGTGGAACAGATCTTTCCTGGTAGAGACAACAAGGTTCGAGCAGCTGAAGTTCGTTTTGCAGACAAGAAAAAAGATGAGACGGCCAATACAGCTTTTGTATCCACTGGAACTCAATATTTCGGGGCGCCCGGAGGTTGTTGAAAATATAATGTAACTTAATGTTAAAAGAGATGTTTAAAGAAATGTAAATGAATTTATTAATATGTCTCTCTCTTTCTATGAAATTATAGAAGAAAGTTAACGCCATTTGTATAGCAGTCTTAAAGAAACTTTTGACCCAAACAGTTGTTCGGTTTTGCCAACAATCAAATAAATATGTTGAATTTAAATTAATTCTGGTGTGTGTTTGTTTCCAAATCGGACGGACTTATTTTTTTCAGATTATTTTCAGCGGGTAATCTTAGACTTTTTCTTGAATCAATTACTAAACTGGTGTTCCATAAGGCTTTGATCTCATTATAATCATCGGCGCAACAACCGGGATCCGGCATGGGCCCGTTCAACAAGTTCTTCCATCCATCCCGATTGCTAGCTGACGCCAGCACCCCAAGGCTTCGCGTGTCCTGGTCTACGCCATCCTTTCAACGTAAGCAGAACCCGCCATGTTTCTTTTACCATGAAAAGAACTGAAAACAAATTTCCGAGTTGATTAGGACCTAGGTGCCCAGCGCACCGGAGTCTATAGAGCTTTATTTTTCCACAACATCTGTTTCGAGGTGGATTTCACACAATTCATGATTACATATATCTTCTTCAGAATCATCTTCCCTCGCAAACTGGGCCAACAATTCTCTGTAAGACTTTACTCTCGAACGCCAATAAGAGATCATAGAGCTTTTAAGTAAGCACCCAAGTCTTGACAGAAAATAGTAGGTTCTGTTGGATCTTAGCAGCCGCCGCCGTATTTCTTCCTCCATATTAGTATCGACTGCTACTTTTTACTCAAGGTTGTTAAAGGATTGCACTTCTTTAAATTCATGCTCCACTAGACCAACACTTCTGGCAGACGTTAGCCACCAGGTTTCGTACCGCCTGCTCAATCTGGGTAAATCTTGTACAGCTTGTGGGTTTCTGCCGATGATGTCGTCTGCCTAAGCTAATATCTGGCTTAACTTGGTGACGATGACGTGCCAGATTACCGGATTGCTTTCTCCAAAACCAGGTTGAAGAGGAAGCAGACTACACCTTGTCGGAGTCCATTAAAGATATTGATTGGTCTGGACAGCAACCCGGCCACTTTTACTTGGCTTGTAATGTTAGTTATAGTCAGCCTATATAGTCGTGTCAATTTATTTAGGCTGTCGAATTGTCTAATGGCCTTGTAAAGTTCTACAATGCTATCGTAAGTGGCTTTCAAGTCTTTAAAAAGATGGTTTGTTGGAATGTTGAATTCCAGACTTTTTGTTTGATTAACTGACAGCTATGCCATCGGCTCCCGAGGCCTTGTTATTTCTGAACCGATTAATTGTCTTTTGTATCTCCTCAATGCTTGGTGGCTGCAGCAAGAAGTCTTCCTCTTCAAATGGTGTAGTCTCAATTTCTTCCGTGAACTGACCGTTCAACATTTCAATAAATTAAAGTACACTTCCCATTGCTCCAGAATGCTTTCAGAATCGATGATCCGGTTTCCCTCTCCGTACTTACAGTATGTGCAGCGTGGTGTATATTGCGACATGTTTCTGGCGGATTTATAGAACATCCGCGCCTAGAGAGGACCTGTCTCTCTATTTCTTTCTATTTCGCAGACAATATTTTTATCCCATGTTACCTTTTTTTGTGAAGTCTTTTCTCTATTTTTCTGAGCTCTTTATATTCATCTTCGCGAGCCCACGTTCTATGAGACTGAATATGCAGCATTCTTACGTTCAGACGCTCATTCATCATCAAACCAGTTGCTCCGATCTCTGCTACTACTTCCTAAGATGGTGTCAGTAGTACTAATGACTTTGTTTTTAAGGCGTGACCATGTTAGCTTCGATTGCGTGTACTTATGGGATATTCTTTGCAAGGTTGCTAGATAATAGCAAGTACAATGGGTGTAAGTATTCTGTTAACCCTGATATTTTGGGTTTTTATCCTAATTTTTATAAAAACATCAAAGAGAGATGACATCCAAATTACACGTTTGTGCAAGAGAGACCTATTTAAGTCAGCTGCGCACATTATACTGGATCTTGACATGTCCATCTCTGCTATAACAGTCCGAAGATGACTCGAAGAACAACATCTCTTCGGAAGGAAGGAAGAAGTCCTCTTCTTACCGAAAAACACCAAAAAATTCGAATTCCAATCGCAAAAGAACATTTCACATAGAATGGTTCAGAAAATGAAAAAAAGTTCGGCGACGTTCTGTGCTCTTACGAAATCAAAGTAAATTTGGTGGGATCAACCACAGTACACCAGGAAGACGGTAAAACATGGAGGAGGAAGAATCATGACTTGGAGATGTTTTTCGTAGTATGGGGTAGGTCCAACATATTGTAAGAGGTCATGCTTCCATATACTGAATGGAAAATGCCTCTTAAATGGCAGCTCTTCCACGATAAAGACCAAAAGCATTCATTACGGAAGGTCAAATAGTGGCTGCAAGGGCATAGGATCTATTTTGTTACCTGGCCTTTTGAATCTTCAGACCTTAATCCGTTGGAAAATGTATTTGCAGTTGTGAAGAAGTGCGGGAGAATCTAGAAATATGACAGAAAACGCTATACTAACAAGCACTTGCCGCAAACTGGTCGAATCAATGCCGAGGAGAGTCGTGCAGTGATAAATAAAGGGAACGACTGGGTTGCACATAATTGCTCTTGTTAGCTTATCGTTTTTAAGTGCAGCGTTTGTGTTTTTTGACGTAAAACTTCTTAAGAATCGTTGAATGCTTCAAGGCTAGTTATCTATTGGTAAATTTAACAATAATTTACTTTTTGAAATTAAATGAACTAAAATAGTTTAATTATGTTTGATGGATCGATAAACGTATGGTATGGTGCGGTTTCATGGATTTTTTTAGGTTATTATGTACCTATATATTATGGAAGGAAGGTAGGTATTAAAATTAAGTTACCAACCCCTGTGAAGCGGGTGAAATGTGTTTTTGAAAAACTTTTCGAAAACATATTTTAAAATCTATTTGTGAAAGTCAATTTGAAGAAATCTATAGTTTATACTAGGAAAAATAATAAAAAAAATTGCGTAGAAAATATCACTCAGAAAGTTTTATCAAAATCGTAGGAGCCGTTTTTGAGAAAAACAAGTTTTTCATTAAAAATCATATGGCAGCCGTGAATTTTACATGTAGCATGTTAATTCCAAAAACTCCTCTGTAGGACGTCATACTCAGTGGCGTATTGAGTGTGGGGCCAGAATTATTGCAACAAGAAATGTTTCGGACTTTTATGGCATACGTTACGTATATAAAGCTTTAGAGCGCTGTTCTGTCACCGTGAATGTGAAAATATTGACAACCTACTGCAAATATTTAAAAAAAAATTCCGATTTGAACGTATTCATTGAATAAAATGTCAGAAAGCGAGCAAAATTCCAATCAATTTGAACTTTTTTGTGAGTATACTCGCTTTGTTACGTTATCCTTACGTACTTCAAACAAAGCGTTTGTAGAAAAAGCGGTATTGTAATAATTTATATATGTATGTACATACATTTTGTATTGTCGAACTTCTTGCAGTTGTCAAAGTCGGTGTTTTTGCTTTTACGCTCCAAAAACCGTTTCTTATAAGAATGACAGGAAAATGTTTCCTAAACCAAAACCCATTTCAATTTGATTTCTGTACGTATAAGTAAAACCTTAATTGTTAAATCGTTTAATTTTGATTTCTTTTTGTCGTGTGTCTTCAAATTAATGTCAATGTCTTCAATGTCTGAAAATCGATTCCACAATTGTTTAAATGCACGTACATATGTTAACATTAACCCATAAAAAATGAAGAAAATATTCCAGAAATAGCTTTAACTTTTCTTCCCTTTTGTTGTAAAGTAAAATTTCCAAATATAAGGAAGATATTAGAAGTACTATGTGTAATTCCAATTACTTCAGCAGAGCCAGAGAGATCATTTTCCGTGCTGAGAATGTTAAAGACTTGGCTGAGGGCAATAACTTCCGAAGCATGACTTAATGGATTAGCAAGCAACAATAATTAAACACTATCTTTAAAACTATGTAGTATTTTTATTATTAAAATAAAAAAATATATAAAATGTTGTTCAAACAAAGTTTAATTTTATGGATAAAACAAGTAAAGGTTTCTTAGAGGACAAAAAAATGTTGGATTCACTTGTTTTACGACCAAAAGAATTATTAAAAAAAATTACAGGTGGGCCCTCCCACAAATTTTTTTCTGGATACGCCACTGGTCATACTTATAGTGTACCAAGTTTGAAGGAAATCGGTACAGCCGTACAGACGGACAGACATACAGACAGATGTGTCCGGTCCCATTTTTTCGATTTCTCTATCATCGTAATGTCATTTTTGATTGTTAGAATTTTTTTTTAATCACATATATAACGGAAAGAAGTAACATTTACATAGAAAAATCACACAATGTGAAACTATAAAAAGTACATACAAAACTACAACAATTAATGGTTTTTAGTAAAAATGGAGTTCGCCATCACACGTCTTAAGTATTATTGAATTTATTAAAAAAATTATTTCGAAAATTGCAGGACGGATTTTGATAAAATCTTGTTTTTTGAAAATAATTTGTTTGAGATTTTGGTATGCGGTTTCTTAAATACAGCTGACCTTAATATTAAAATAATGTTGTTAATACTTTTAAAAACATTGAATTTTCAAAGAAAAATTTCAAAAATTAATTTTCAATACAAAAATTAAAATATTCAAAATATTGGTATGCAGAATTAATTAAGCTACTTAGATCTTTTCAAAGACTGGCAGTCAGACAGACGTAAATTTTTTGTAACTAAATTTTTTAGGCTTCTCTATGATCGTAATGTCATATTTGATTGTTATCTCAATTTTTTTTATTCACGAATCCTAAACTTGCCTTATAGTCCCTATAATCGCAAGTAAAAATGGGTTTTCGTATCAACTCCGTCACTAAATTTAAATCCTTCTTTGCAATTTTGCAAGGCAATGGTTACGTACCATTTAACAATTACAAAATCTCCAATATTTCTCCACCCAACTGAATTTTATCTTTCACACCCAATTTAGCGCCACTCGTTTAATCCTTTTGGCCTTGAAAATGTCCTTGACTAAACCCTGGAATCCAACTCCCCAACAGTAATGTCATTCAAAATGAAAATTATGATCTACGAGTGATGGCACAGTATAATTAATCCGCCGACACATGAGGTGTCATAAATGAATTCCTAATTCATGCAAACTCTCAATTAATTTGGGAAAACAAAACTCTCCAAAGCAATTTAAATGCATTCAATGCTGTTAAATAAATTATTATCTTTGAATGTCAAATTAGCAACGTTGTGGCGTGGTGTTGTGGTATGGCGCTGTCGTCATTGTTCGGGGGCTCAAAACACTGCCTGTCATGAATTCTTTAATGCATCGCCAAACAGACAGATTATGACTTATTCAACAGTCAGTTTAAATTAAGTGGTGCCTTGACAACTACCTACACGCTCACATAAAATCCTCATTCTCATCTAGAAAATGAAATTTTGCAATGTGAATGTGGATACAAAATAAACTATTAACTCTAGTTTTGGGAACGAAATGAAAATATGTATTTGAAAATATTTTTCCGAAACGGCAATTTGCGACACTGCAGCAATAAATAATGAAATATTTCATTCCATTTGAAGTTTGGATTGCGAGCCAAGAGAAGTAGGCTTTCATCAGGTCACTCAAGGTGTTCCCATTGCATAATGGCGGATAAAATTTGACATTTGCTTCTGGTTTTAATTATTTCAGAAAATAATCTCAATTTCGCTGAGAAAATTTGCGCAAAATATTAAATGAAATGTTATCGAAATGATGGAATGTTTTAATGAAGGTAAACTTCTACAAACACGCTCATATGCACATGTACAGTTGAGTGGACATTTATAATTTTAATTGGCGCCCGGGCCCGGTGGAGACTGGTCAGTATGGATAGATTTAGGATGTTGTGGTTTTAATTCGAATTAACTTGATTTGACGCATCAGTTATTCAACACCGAAATATCATTTATTACTAACGAGTTAATGTCATTTTTGCAGCCAAGGGCTTTTGGAATTTGCACCACATTGGGAGGAAGGATGTGGGAATTGTTTTGCTGTTTTTACCTGTGGGTTCTTAATAAATGAAATAGATTAAAACATTCAAATGGTTTAATGTTTATTAGAGTTTATGTTGTGTAATTTGATGTAAATTATTCATATAACTCATTAAATCATTGCCACGGAAAATATACATTTTATTTATACTTGCGATTATAGGTTCTATAATGCAAGTTATGCATTCATGCAGATTAAAAAAATGAGATAACAATCAAACATAACATTAAGATGATAAAGGCACATATTTGAGTGTGTTAATAATTTTTTTTTGGATTGGGTTTGCTATTCCCAGGAATTAACTACGAATAACCACAAAAGCTTGGGAAAGTTGG
This sequence comes from Platycheirus rosarum, assembly GCA_963971375.1. Taxonomy (NCBI): domain Eukaryota; kingdom Metazoa; phylum Arthropoda; class Insecta; order Diptera; family Syrphidae; genus Platycheirus; species Platycheirus rosarum. The sequence goes on along the minus strand of OZ020510.1, from coordinate 51,796,429 downwards.
AAAGAAGATAAAAGCAGGTTCCGGTGTACATTGGTTTTGAATACTTGTTAGTTGCAATGGGAGGGAAAAATTGAAACGAGTAAGGCGTTTCACATTCGTAAATCGATGGGCAGTCGTACACTCTCAAGTTCTGAAAGAGTCATGTGAAACATCGCACCAGCAGCGATGGCCTGAGTTATATTAGCGGTGTTTTATTATCGCCAACAGTCTAATAGAAAAAAATCTAGCGGGATCAAACGGTACAACATTCTTGAACAGTTTTGATTTAGGCAGGCCGTACCAAAGGCGGAAGTGGGGGGGGTGGGTCACCCCCACGAATCTTACCAGTCGGCAAATCTAGGGAGCTGCATTAATAAATTTAAGCAGTTTAAGAACTGATCGACTAGTATGAATAAAACACAACATTTTCAAAGATTAGATTGGAACAAATCCTTAAAAAAGCTTTTGTTTTTAAACTTATAAAAGTATATATTGAAAAAAAATTGAGATAAAAATCAAACATGACATTACGATTATAGAGAAACCTAAAATAGTCATTGACAAAAATGTCCGTCTGTCTATCTGTCTGTCTGTCTGTCTGTCTGTCCGTCTGTCTGTCTGTCCGGGTGTATATCGATCTGCAGCCTAAGCAGGTTAAGCGATTTCGTTCAAATTTGGTATGTGCATCTCTTGGCTTCCTCAGAGGGGAAATTGAAATTTTATTTTTAGGGCTAAAAACAACGGTACCTGCCATATATCAATTAAGGAAAAGCTTATTTTTCTCAAAAAAGGGCTTCAACGATTTTGATGAAAATTTTTGAGATTTTTTTTTGTTGATAGTAGCTATCAGCTAATTAGAACCAAATTTACCGGAAAAGTCTATTAACGGTACCTTTCATATAACAGTTTTTTAAATTTTCGAGTTTCTGGGTAACGGCTCAATGGATTTCAGTAAAATTATATTTGAAAAGATCCAAGTATCCAAATTAATTCTTCATACAAGCAAATTAAATAATTTTTTTTCTATTTTTAATTAGTTTTTAAAATTTTTTTTTGAAAATTCAATATTTTTAAAATTAAAAAAAAAAAATATTTAAAATTTTAAAATCAGGTGTAAATTAATAAATTCTAAAAAAAATTCAAAAAACTAAAAATAAAAATGGGCACGACTGGGTCGCACGTACTTGCTCTTATGTGCCTAATTACATTCGAAAGCAAGATCTTTGACAGAAACGAGTAACATTTGTGTTGAAAATAACACAGTTTGAACTTATAAAAAAATATTAAAATACTAAACGGTTTTTATTAAAAATGAAGTATGCCATCACACGTCTTAAATAGCAGGGAATTTATTTCGAAAATTGTACGAACGGTTTTGATAAAATCCTGTTTTTTATTTTTAGTTCTTTTGAAATTAATGTATGCAGTTTTTTTAGAGTTTATTAATATATATGTGATTATAAAATTTAAAATATTTTTTTTTTATTAGTCTTATTCAAATGCAGTTATACAATCACCTTACCGCTGTTGGGGGGATAATTATTGATTTCTTTTATAAAAACTGAATCTAATATATTTATTACGTCTCTATTTATACAAATGAATTACTATTGATACTTAAATAATAACCATGAGCCGCAGCGTAAGAGTTTCGGGTGTCATTGCAGCCGGCTGTCGTCGACCCCAGTTCAGGCCAGGTATGCCGCTCGTGTGCTGGTCAGCATTATATTTTTCTTCGTTGCTTATACTGTACATTCTTGTACAAGTCTAAAAAATATTAATTTTTCAAAAAAAAATCAAAAATTAGTTTTAATTAGAAAAAAAGTTATTAAAAATGTTGATATGCAGAATTAATTAAACTACTTAGATCTTCTCAAATATAAAATTTGACAGAAATCCAAAAAGCCGTCACTGAGAAAGCCCAAAATTAAAAAAACACCGTTACATGAAAGGTACCGTTAATAGACTTTTCCTGTAAATTTGGTTCTGTGCAAATGATAGCCACTATCAACAAAAAAATTCTCAAAAATTTTCATAAAAAATCGCTCGAGCCGTTTTCGAGAAAAATAAGCTTATCCCCAACGGTCGTATGGCAAGTACACATACCAAATTTGAAGGCAATCGCTTAATCCGTTTAGGCTGCAGATTGATATACACCCGGACAGACAGACAGGCAGACAGACAGACAGACGGACATTTTTTGCCAATGACTTTTTTAGTCTTCTCTATGATGGTAATGTCATGTTTGATTGTTATCTCAATTTTGTTTATATTTGCGAATCCTAAACTTGCCTTATAGTCCCTATAATCGCAAGTAAAAATAGTGTTGAGCAAGCGAATTCTTTATAATTTCATAGATGTAAAACCACAAAGCAAATAATTATACAATAGAGTCGTGCAAATTGTTATTAATTTTTTTTAAAACAAACTGTAATTGAATGCAATTAAAAAATATTTCAATGAATTGATAAATTAATTGCATCTCATTTCATACTAAACAGGGCTGCTTGACACAAATTTCCGGCAGAGAAAATTTAAATTTCAATATTGTTTAACCCAATACAAACAACTGACAACCACATCTATATTGTCCGACCAATGGATGTCGGTTTCATGAATTTCCATTAATTAATTATCATAATCTCCTTGGAGTGTTGGTTCCGTCGCGCCGTTGTTCCCATGAGGACAGTATGCTCTGTGCGATTATCCTTCCCAAGAAAACTGTGTCTGCGCGCAATTTATCCGCAACCGGATGCACACCACTTGTCGATAAAATTGCAATTACAAATAGCAGATGTATCTCTTAACAAAAGAATGGCACAGAAAAAAAGAAAATGACGTTTGAAAAAAAACAGGACAAAGAGTTTCCATAGATGCGGAATAATAAAAAGGAAGAAAAAATGTCCGGGCAGGGGTATGTAATAATAATTTCTTAACTCCAAGAGTTTAGACAATTTTGTACCGAAAGAAAGCAGACACACTCGCTGGTTCGAAGCCTAGCAGAGAGGGAAAAGCTTTCAGGATAATTGAAGGATAATCTGCGAGAGATTCGCGGTAAATTTCTATGGAACTGGGGTCCTTTTTCTTTGGTATGTTGCTTCTAATTCCACTTGTTCGGGATTTTTTGCTTGTTTTACTAGAACGAAGCAAGAATCTTCAACTTGTGGTGGTTTCATTTAAAATGGAATGAATACTTTTGTTTCCTGCTATTCTAAGGGAGGACGAAGTCTTAGTTCTTCAATTGTATCTATGGCAGTGGAGCACAGAAAGTATCTTCAACTCTACACCACAAGTACATGCGGTGTTGGTTTTAAACTTGTTACACTATACACAACTATACTTGCAAGATGAGGTTTGGTGTTCTCCTATCTAGTACATCAATCGGAAAAAGAAAAAACAATTCGATGGAATTAAAACCCTCAATGTTCGCTTAAGTGTGAAAGAATTGTTTTGTGATCTGTTAGTTGGTATCAAATGAGCACTTTACAGTTAAACAAATAGGGGTGCGGAGTGTCTTTTGGAAATTGAGTTTGCGGAAATGAAAATGTAAAAACAATCCGACTGTTGGCTGTTACTCCTTGGAGAAGTCTTCCAGAAGAATATTTATTCGACCATAAGAGCAAAAGCCAACTTAGTTTATTTTAAGTAATTCAACGAATTTGACATTTGAGCATTCGGACAATTAAACATGATATTATGATGATAGAGAAGTCGAAAAAAGTGGGTCCGGAAATTCCGTCCGTCTGTCTGCTGTATTTTCGCAACTCTACAGCCTAAACGGATAGGCCGATTTGCTTCAAACTTAGTACTTGCACTTAGCATTAATTTCGGTATTATCTCGGGAGGTGTTTTTCATTTTTGCTCTAGGCCGAAAAATATCGGTACCTGCCATACAATCTTTAGCAAAATGTTTGATTTTCTCGAAAACGGTTGTAACGATTTTGATAAAAATTTCAGGGTGCTATTTTTTTACAACAATACATTTTCCAGTTAGAATGAAGTTTTCGAATTTTTTTCTATAACGGTACCTCTCATAGAACCGGTTTTTTTCGAATGCGATTTAGGGTAAACCATTATCCCGATTTCAATAAATTTTGCACAGAGGAAGTCTTTTATAATTCAATTACTATTGCATTTCAAAAATTTCAAAAACTTTTTTTTCAAATTTCCTAAAAAAATTGATTTCTGAAATATTTTGAAGACGGCGGGTTGATTGAATTTTTTTTTAAATAATTTTCCCAGGTGAAAACTACAGATTTCCTTATAATGACACACTAGAAAAAAATTTAAAATATTTTTTGGAAATGTTTTTCAAAAATACGACTTTTAAAAAAAAACTGGTCGAACGATTTTCAATATTTTTTTGCGTCGATAGACATTTGGTTTTCAAATTTTATTGCATACTTAGTTGTTCCGAGAAAACTCTTAAACTAATTAAAAAAATGAAAAAAATGTTCCATGTTGTATTTTAATATTTATATATACATACATACATATGCAGCCCCTAAGCAATTATCTAGCATGAGAACAAGTTCGTGCGACCCAGTCGTGCATTTTTTTAAATTTTATTCGACGATGTGACCCCACATATGAGCAAGAACGTGCGATTCAGTCGTGCAATTTATTTTTTAAAGCTTTCGACACTGTCAGCCACTCTATTCTATGAAACTGCAGAAATCATTTCGGTTCTCTTCAGAATCCTGTAACCTAAGTACCACATACTTAGGTTACTTACTTACACCAGTGGTGACGCTTTTGCGTCTTGCATTACTTACAAATGAAGCGGCGCCATCTGACGAGTGTGTGCACACTATTTATTGCCAGTACAGTAAGACGCGTAAGACGCAAAGCGTCACCGCTGCGGCGCCGCCGCGTCAAAATGACGCAAGTGTGCCTAATAGTGTAATCGAGAAAGCCTACGTAGAATGAAAACAGAAAAATAAAAATACTGTTTCTCTTTCCAATTCATATTTTTTAAGAACTGATGTGTTTGCGTCTGTGTGTCTTTAAACTACAATACAAGACTACACGCTGTAACCTGTGATGTGTATTTTATTTTAAGTATACATACATATATTTATGCTTATACGCGAATTTCGTTTTTGTTTTGTTGCACATGTGATTCTTCTTGTCATCTGTATAGTCCAGTTCATATTGTGAGTTATATAGTTCCTGGAACTGGAACTATTTAGGTCCGGAACTAGAACTAGCAATTCTTTTAAGCTAAAGTAGTTATATTCTTGTTTGTGGTTTCAAATCGTTTGTTTGTTTTGTTTTTTTGGAATTTTTTTTTTATTGTTGAACGACACAACCTGTGTGTTTTTTATTTTCATAAAACGTAAGTAAGAACCTAGCTTTGATTTGTAGAAAAACGTAAACATACAAAATAAAATGCATGAAAATATAAAAATATTACCGCCTTGTGAAAATGTGAATAGCCGCTTACTTTCAATTTTATATAAATATTTTTTATATGCCAAGCTTAAAGTTGTTTCAGTTTACGCATCACAAAAGTTTATATGGTTAACAAGGTTTTCCGTATCTAGCTATATTTCATAGCTTGTATGTAAGCGTTGCATCGTTTATTGTTTTATGTTATTGGATATTGGGGGTAGTAGTAATGATATAATAATAATAATAATAATAATAATAATAATAATAATAGTAATAAAATCAATAAGAAGTATGCAGAAAACCCCACACATTTTATTATAGTTACTTACAAAAACCCGCAACAGGTAAAAATAGGAAAAGGGGGTCTTATTGCTATAAGCCGCAAGTGTTATGAATACAAACTATTTTGTTTGTGGCTTAGAAAATTTGTATTTAACGTGTATACTAAAACAGGAAAAACAGTTAGGTTTAATGATGATAAAACCGATTTTTTAATTTTGTACCAAGAATTCTAACACAGTTGAAAATAAGACTGGTTTTTCAGTGGTTTATTTAAGTTTTTGCAAAATTAAAATTTATCATCTATCAAATAAAATAAAGTGCATGACTGGGTCGCACAAACTTGCTCTAGTGTGACAGTGGTCTTGGGGCTTGAGATTTTGGAAAAAATATAAACAAAATCGCATTAAATTATATTATCCACTTAAAAATCATTAGTAAAATATTTTTTTTTTTTAAATTAAGTGAGCCATCTGATTTCCTTAACTGTTTTATTGCCTTTAAATATTGCCTACGAATTAAGGGACAGCATTTATTATAATGTATGTAGGTTAATTTTTTTAACGCACACTAATGCATTCAATGCTTTTGCTTGCTTTCCCACTTTATAGTTTGTAACCTAAAATCATTTTTTCGAAATGGCTATGCGCAAAAGAAAAACGAGCATATTATGGGACCATTTTTCTGAGACCGAAGGTGAAAAAGCTAAGTGCAATTATTGCAAGGAAGTGATATGTTTTCCTTCTGGGAGTTTAGGAAATTTAAGCAGACATCTGAAAAGAAAACATGCTGGAATTTCCATTAGCCCATTAGGGCGCCAGCAACTTATAACACCGAATGCATCGGCACCTTCGGAAACAGTTTCGGCACCATCGAATCCAGAGGTTGTAACCGTTGGTGAAACTAATGTTTCTCACCAACCTCAATCTCAACAGCGCTCCCGATCAATTCAGCAAAAAATGGATTCATTTACGGAAAGACCATTTTCTCAACAGAAACGGTCAAGAATTGACCAACAACTTATTACAATGATAGCTAGAGAGTACCACCCTTTGCGGTTAGTTGAGGAACCTGAGTTTGGGAAATTTGTTTCTCTCTTATGCCCTGCATACAGACTTCCAACAAGAAAAACTTTGTCACAAAGTCTGTTACCTCAGCTTTTTCTTAAGATACAACAGGGAGTTCAGACGAAAATTGAGAACGCTCCAGCAATATGTCTCACAACTGATGCATGGACATCCATTAATAATCAGAGCTTTATTGATGTAACTGCTCATTACATTGATACAGAAAATGCAATGCTATGCTCCAATTTACTTGGCTGCTCAGAATACAACCAGAGTCACAGCAGCGAAAATATGTGCGCTTTTTTAAAGGACCAGATTTGTAAATGGAAAGTCGAACACAAAGTTGTAGCTATTGTTAGTGACAATGCCAAAAACATTCTTGCTGCGGTTCAAAAAGGGAATTGGCGATCCATAGGCTGTTTTGCTCACTTGTTGAACTTAGTGGTACAAGCTGCACTTCAAAACGTTGAAGGTACTCTAAAAAAAGTGAAAAGTATCGTTGAGTTTTTCAAGAGGAGCACACAAGCCTTATTCAAGCTCAAAGAAATTCAAACTCAAATGGATATGCCCCCCTTAAAACTAAAACAAGACGTTCAAACACGATGGAATTCTACATACGAAATGCTGGATCGTATTTTAAAAATCAAAAACGCAGTAATTGCTACATTAGCAATAGTAAGAAACGAGCTTTCCTTATGTAATGAGGACTGGGATATTTTAGAAAGAATTCTGCCAATTTTAAAAATATTCATGAACATCACTGTCGAGATATCCTCCGAAAAAAATGTCAGCCTTTCGAAGGTTATTGTTTATTGCCGACTAATAAAAAATGAAGTAAGTCGTTTTACCGTACAGCTTTCCGATCCCCAAATTTCAGAATGTGTCCGAAAATTTGTAGTGAAAATCCAAGAAGAAGTTCAAAGCCGCTTTAACAATTTGGAAAAGAATTTTCTTTACGCTGAGGCTACAATATTTGACCCAAGATTTAAAAACGAAGGTTTCCGAGACAGTTGGCATTTTTCATCAGTATTTAAAAAACTAAAGTTGCATCTCAACAACAGCCTGCATTGCAAATCCAAACCGCATCCTATACATCTCAAATGCATCTATTTGGGATGCTTTCAATAAAGAGATGTCCAGTTTAGTACCACAAAACACAGTTGCTGCTGGGATAATTGAACTCGAGAAATACTTAAACGAACCACCACTAAACAGAATGGAAAAGCCTTTACTTTGGTGGAATGCCAGGAAATGTGTTTACCCGATATTGTATACGCATATGCTCAAGAGGCTTAATTTAGTAGCAACATCTGTTCCTTGCGAACGAATCTTTTCTAAGGCCGGCTTGATCTTATCCGATAAACGTAGCCGTTTGTCAGCCAGCAAGGTGTTAGAATTACTTTTTATTAGCAGCACTATGTAATCTTATTTTCATGCTCTTTTACATTCATGCAACCTTTAAGTCATATGTTACTTTGTTATGGTTTTAATATTTACTTATGCTTGGAGATTGTTATAATTAATACAATTTTTCCTTATTAGTTTTTCTTAAAAAGAGATACTGTGTAATATTGTTTTCTTTAAAAGTTTATGAACTTATGCATAAACTGAACTGTTTTTGTTTTTAAAGATATTTTTTCCTTGCTATATTCCTAAGTTCTGCTTAAAAAAGACTAATATTTTCGTTTTGTTTTAAAAGTTTATGAAGTTAAAAGTTATGCATGAATTAAGTTTATTTTTGTTATTTTTATCTTTATTTATGTTAATTGTAATGTATAAAACTATTTAATCCTTTTTACTTTCCTAGGTTTCTTTCAAGAAAAGTAAATTTTGAATATTTTTGTTTTGTTTTTTTGTTCATGAAGTTGTGTTATTTTGTTTATTGTAGTGCTATTTTTTTTATTTTGAATTTATATGATAATAAAAACATATTTTATTTTTTATTACTTGGTTTTGAGAAATTTCATTACACTTTACATGCCGTAATAGACGTAGCTTCTTTTTTGAAAGCTTATCTTTTCTTTCATATCATCATAATTCGAACTATACCGATATAAATAAAAAAGGCTAAATCGTTCCGTAAGTAGTTCCTGGAACTAGTTCCAGGAACTAGTTCCGACTTGAAAATAAAACGTTCCATGTTCGTTCCGCTAAAGGAACTATTTTGCCCAACTCTACTACGTAAGCCTTGGGGTGCTTCAGGTCACTGGAAAATATGTCCTACTAAAGCTAAGTCACTCCTTTCCAAAATCCTCTTATTGCCCATACTGTTATATGGATGTTAAATTTCTGCAACATAGACTCTCAAGTGGCAAATTAAATGTTGCATATATAAATATCGCCCGTTATGTGTGCAATCTTCGACATCATGACCTCATTTCAATTTTTTCTATAATTATAACTGGTAGTAGCCTTGACAGCCTTCCGATCGGACAGTTATCTGCACGAGAATATTCGAAGTCAACCAACAGCCTTACTATCCTTACTGTACAGACGTGAAAGCAGGGGAAAGGATTTGGGGTTCAAGCCCCTCCCGAAATATCTGGAATAAAATTAATGAGGATACATTTTTTAAAAGAAAAAACCCTGTGGCACTTTCTTGTGGAATAACAAAAGTTAATCTATTTTTTCTTTTCTTTTTTGAAAAATAAGTAACATTACCATAGGGTAATACTTTCGGCGAATTTTCCAAATGAAAATTTGACGCTTTGGTCCTATATGCCAGGAAATATTAATTATAAAATTAACAAATATAAAAAACTTTATCTATACGAATTCACTATCTATAAAAATTCATACTACGATTTCCTTTAATATTTTGTATATTAGATACCTTATAGATAACTTTAAGTTAAATAAAGGAAATTAACCAATTTGTTTAATGTCACCGTGCTGTTTATTGAAAGAACTCATTCTTCTGTCTTCGTGAAAAGTAAATCGGCATTTTTTTCTTTTCATTTCAGCCAATTTCCCCTCTGGGGAATGCCAAAAAATTACACACACCAAATTTGCTGATAATCGCTTAAGCCGTTTAGGCTGCAGCTCGTTACATCTACATACTGACAGACAGACGGATATTCTTTGCCACTAACTTTTTAGACTTCTCTATGATCGTAATGTCATGTTTGATTGTTATCTCAATTTAATATATTATATATATATTCACGAATCCTCAACTTTCCTTATAGTCTCTATAATCGCAAGTAAAAACAATGGTAACTGTCATTATAACCGTTTAAGAAAAGCTTATTTTTTTCGTAAACGACTCCAAAGATTTTGACGAACATTTTTGAAAGCATTTTTGAAGGTATTAATTCTTATTTTATCAAAAACAAATTTACGGGAAATGTCTATTAACGGTGCTTTTCATGTAACGTTTTTTTTTATTTTGGGCCTTCTCGATAATAGCTTATTGGATTTAAAAAAAAATATATATATGATATATGAATAATAAAATAAACCATTTTTTTCTAATTATAATATTTTTTTGAGTTTTTTTTTCAATATTTTTAAAGCCAGACAATATTATTTGAAACCTTATGCTTGGCTGTATATTTATAAACTCTAAAAAACACACACACAGGAATGGATAAGTCACTAGGCACTAGGATTTGGCTCCTTAAGGAACTGCCGCACCAATAAATGTTTACTTATTTAAAAAAAAAAACTGCGTACCAGAATTTGAAAAAAAAAATCAATAAACCGAAAATGAAAACAATTGTTTATCAAAATCGGTCCTACAATTTCAATAATACTTTTTTCATAAATTCATTAATATTTAAGACGTGTGATGGTACTCCATATTTACTAAAAACCGTTGTGGTTGTGTGTGGTCTTGGCATATTTTATAGGTTCGGTTCAGACCATGAGACGTGAGAAGTAACTGTTATAGTGTAGTGTCGTTGACAATATTTTTTATAAAAATAGAGTTGAGTGTCTGTAAAGTCGGTTTACGGATGATAATTTTACGTTATAACGTCATAAGAAAACATTGATGGCAGCAAAACCAACATAGAACCCTCGCGTTAAATCCACACACACACACCTCAATATCTACATATACTTTCTACTTTAACAAAGCTCCGCCTTTTTTGTATTTTTTTTTCTCTTCTTGTTCTTTTTAAATTTGAGTAGAATTATTTGCGCCTGTTCTTTTTCATGTTCGCCTGGTGCTTGCGATCGATTTTTGCTGAAAGAACCACAGTATCGCGGTTAGCATGACTGATGAGTCTTATCAGCATGAGTCATGTTATTTCGTACGTGTAGCCTGTCATCGATTTATAAGACGTAATCACTTCAAAACGAATTACCTCTCTTGGTTTTGTTTTAGATAAAAGCAGGCGTACTTTAGCTACACTAGATAGTGGTTCGAATTAATGTTAGCTCTTCGGAAAGTTCGGGTATCTATGAACAGTGACTAAAACAATTTTATTGTACTGCTTATAAGTTTGTCGCAATAGGTCGAAAAACAGTCATGCCTCATTAACTTACTCTTCTGTGGGGGCATGCGTTCATTTATAAAGGCTTATGTTGGCGAACTTAGCCTTCATGCGAATTGTCGTGAGGCGTTGTACCCTCTTGGCACTCATGTTTACTCTTTAATGAAAAAAATCATTCATGAATATTTTTTTTAAATAAATCTAATCATGACTTGGATTTGAATTTGTATCAAAATCTAACACCTTTTTTAACGCTTCATTTTCCTAGTATAATATTGCTTCAACCCTGTCTGAATATTTAACATGCTGCTTACTGTTTAATCAATCCTCATAACATCAACGCTTACCTGGCGTGAGAGAAGATTTCCAAACCCCCCCTGACCTTTTGTCATTTGAGTGACAGTTGTCCTTTTCTTTAATATTCGGACATAAAAAAAACTGTCCGCTATAAAAAATACTATTTGTTCAACTTGGTTTAAAAAAGTTTTTTATTTTATTTTATTTTTGTATCTTCATTGGATAAGGTAATAAATGAAATTTCAAGAAAAAAGAAAAGTAAATCCTAGAAAGTTATTTCATTATGCCGAACGCAAGTTGTACACAACATCGTTTTTGCCGCTGAGAAAACTTCTGCGGATAGCACAGTTGACAATATTTACCTTTTTCAGTCAATGGATAAGTTTTGTATTTAAACGAGAGAAGCAAAAAAACTAAATGTAGTCGGGTTAATTTTCTAGTTTGTTGTGGTTGGAACTTCCTTATTTCATTGAATTAAATATTGTAGATACATTTTGCAGAACCAAGACTGTCAGTGTGGTGCATTAATTAATTAAATGTTATAAGTTTAAATTACAATAAAACGGTGTTTTTCGAATCTTCTGGAACAAAAATGGATCATTCTTACAGGTGTATAAAGCAATAAGGCAGTCTTCCAAAGATAAACGATATTGACGTATGTAGTTTTATCTATCCGTTTGATGAAGAATATCTGCTTGTGGTCTTCTACCGATAATGTCGATGTCCATTCTCTTGTTGGATTCTATGGTTTGAACAAGAAACCACCTACTTTTATTTCGCTTGTAATGTTAGACATGTTCAGCATAAATATCCAATTTATTCTCTCATGACCTTATAAAATTTTACCCTCGCTATGCTATCGTAGGCTTCTATAAAAAGATGTTATGTTGGAATGTTAAATTCCAGACCTTTTTCCATCACCAGCCTTAGGTTAAAGATCTGATAAATTGTGGATTTATAAAACTACATTGCCGATTATGGTTTTCTCGTATGCGGCTATCCGTTCTTGCTGCACTTTGTGATATCTCCCTTATTGGACATAAATGATGCCTTTTCGCCAGTTATGCGGCATTTCCTCGTGTTCCCTATGATTTCATGAATTGCTTGATCTAGTGTTGGTCCTCCATGTTTGATCTGCTTGGCAGGTATGCCATCGACTCCCGAGGCCTTATTATTTCTGAGCTGAATAATCTCCTTTTGTGTCTCCTCAATTCTTGGTGGATGTAGTATGAGATCTACCTTTTGAAATAGTGGAGTCTCTATTTCTTCCGTGCCTGACCGTCCAATAATTCATTAAAGTACACTTCCCATCGCTCCAGAATGCCTTCAGGATAAGTGATCAGATTTCCCCCTTCATTCTTACAGTATGTTCAGCGCGGTGTATATTGTGACATATTTCTGACGGATTGGTAGAACTTCCGCGGCTGGTGCGGACCTGACTATTTTTTTTTCAATTTCGATGTCACATTTTATCCTTTTCATTTAGTTCTTAATATTAAGAGACAAAAGTTTGGAATTCGGAAAAAAATAAAGTAGACAAAATTATTATAAAATTATTACAAAATTGGCTAAACAAATCAGGAAATATATTAACGTTGGTTCGAGGGTTTAAAATGAGTTGTTGTTAAGATTGAATGTGGGAATTTAGCTCTCATTGAATTTTAAGTTAATAAAACCTTAGATTCGTAAATAGCAGAGGAATACTAATGGCTGAGGAACTCAGGATAAAGAGATACACAAGGAAGATTAGATTTGTTGGAGAAAAAGTAAAAAATGGTTTCGCTGAACAGGTGTTAATTAGGTTGTGGAGAACACGCAGTTTTTTAGTGTCCCGAGAAAGATTCTATTTCGAAAGAAACAATGGATGGAATGAGGTACATATCGTCTTGAGACAGTGACCAAACCACCGCTACACCTGGCGGAACCAAACAAAACATCAGCTTCAGAAGACATATCGGGAAAGCGGTTGGCCTCTTTTCGGAAGCTCCATAGTGGCTGTGGAACTCTTAGGGATTTGTTAGCACCAAGATTTTCAAGTAGTAGCTCTACTGGAAGAAACTGGCGTGTCAGACGACCGGTTCATTTGAAGATTAGAACTTAACTGGAGAGTTGCCTGAATGAAATTCCTTCCAGAATTGGTTTCCAAATGTTGGGCAATGTCTAAGAAGTATATATGTAAATATATGAGAGTACATTAAATGTAGCCAAAAAATTAAGACGTTTATTCCATGTACAGCAGGAGCGATAAAACGTGATCAAATAAAGATCTAGAAAATCTGATGAACACTCTATATAATACCGAGGGAGTGGGAGTTGACGTTATGCATCTGAGTTGACAGACGGACGGTCTGCAACAATCATAATTTGCCAATCGAAGCTGACAAAAACGACAGACAGATGGCCTGCTCCAACTGATGACCAAAAAGTAGTGCGATGTGCGATAGAAGCTGATGTCACTAATTTCGATGAGAATGGCTGAGTGTCCAGATTGTATACATATCTTTATAATATATTAATTTATTTTACTATATCGTAACGAGATAATGACAAGCGATTAGGTAGATGGAAAATCCAGGGTAAACTCATTCTCCTTCTTATTTTTTGGGGTAAAAATTTAGTTAGGACCAATTCTTCAAAATATTTATTTCTTGTATTCTGTGGGGAAAATTACAGGGCTAGAAACTTGGGTTTCCTTCAATTTTTGTTTAAACTTCATCTTCTGGCAATTTAATTAGGATTACGCACTGAATGGGTTCATGAAATCGCCGTGAGATAGAAGTGATAAGGAATAAAAATTCCTGAAAGATCACTTTTTGTTTAACTGTTGAGGAGAAAGAAGGTAAAAATTTGGAGAATTCAGAAGTAAAAGTTTAACAAAAAAATTGAAGGAATTAAAGAGTTTAAAAAAAAAATAAGAAATAGTTGTTTAGAAAAAAAAGAAATTCATTTATTTTCAGAAGAAGATACTTTTTGGTAAGGAAGGAGTTAAGACTAGATTTTCGACAGCTAAGTATTGTATTTTAAAATTGATTTTAGTAAGATATATTTTTCCCTGGTGTTGAAATTTGATAAAATAATTAATAGTCCATCTGTTTACTTGCGATTATAGGTACTATAATGCAAGTTATGCATTCGTGAAAAAAATATAAAAATTCATGACTGGATCGCACGTACTTGATCATATGTGCGGTCACATCGTCGAATAAAATTAAATTAAATGCACTACTGGGTCGCAAGAACTTGTTCTTATGCTAGATAATTGCTTAGTGGTTGCATATGTTTGTAATAATAAAATAAGAAAAAAAATCGAAAATTCATTTTTTTATTACTTTAAGAGTTTTGTCGGAAAAACTAAGTATGCAATAAAATTTGAAAAATAAATGTCTATCGAGGGAAAGAAAAAAATATTGAAAATCGTTCGACCAGTTTTTTTTAAATACATTGACCCCCAATGTTAAGAAATTTGGCATTTCGCGAACCTATTAATTTTTGCCCGAAATTTTTTTCACTCTATTTTCTTGGAAAATACATATAAAATATTATGACAACTATAATTATATGATAAGCTCTATCATCAGTAAAGAATAAACAAATGGATTAGGGATAGGCACAATCCTACAGTTTTTTTTTTTTAAATTTCACCCAAAAAGTAGGGGCAGGTAAAAAAGTAAAAAAGGTTTTTTTTTTATAATTTTTTACTGCTAGTGGGTTTTCTCTATACGTTTATAGTTTTGTAGCTTTTTTATTATTACTTTATTTTGTATGACCTTTAAGGATTAGTAAAGTAATGCCTTATTGTGTTGGATTGACTCGAAAGAGTTTTCGAAGTAGAATTCATCTAAAATGTACTGTGCGAAATGTCAACTAATAACTGAAGACTGCAGAAGTTAGTTATTCTTTATACATTTTTGAAGTATTTGTTTTAATTTTCTTTATAATATACTTTTTTCAATAAAAAGTTCAGATTTTACTAAAAATAAATTGAACGACTATATTGCACGTACTGGCTCATATGTGCGGTCACATTGTAGAGTAAAATTTAATAAAATTAAAGTGAACATCAAAGCATTCATTCGATGTTTGTGACGAATTAAGTACGCCAAATTGTATTGAGTGAAATAATTTAAACGCCATTTTATTTCTTTAGGAAATGTAAAAACGTGTGAATTTTTTTCTCAAAACCATAGGAGCTACTTTTAAATAAAACGGTTTTGTTTTTAAATGAAAAAAAAATATTCAAGCACAAAAATAACATACATTTAATAAC
Organism: Platycheirus rosarum; assembly: GCA_963971375.1. Lineage (NCBI taxonomy): Eukaryota > Metazoa > Arthropoda > Insecta > Diptera > Syrphidae > Platycheirus > Platycheirus rosarum. The sequence goes on along the minus strand of OZ020510.1, from coordinate 51,780,707 downwards.
AAAATTAAAAAAAAAATCCACCTACCTGTTTTGAAAACAATGATAATAATAGTAAAAATACAAAAAAAGTTATTAAAAAACAATTAATGAAAAATTACTTAGGACTACATCTTCTTGAATATCAATTTCACCAGTTTTCAAGAAAGTCGAAGAAAAAACCGGTCCTATAGGATTACCGTTTTTAGCCCACAAACTTGTTTTTTTTTACTAAAAATAGTACAATAGTACACTAATTTTTTCATAAAAATTCTTGCAACCGTTTTCCAGAAAAATAAGGTTTTACTCAACTGTTATAAGTTAGGTGCCATTAACATTTGAGCTTAAAAAAAAATTAAAAAAAACTCCTCTGTTGAATGTGAAAACCTTATTTTCTAAATTTGAAGAAGATTGGCTAAACCGTTTATGCTCAGGTTGTAATCCAAAATACATGAGTACAGACAGACGGATAGAACTTTGCCAGTAATGTCATGTTTGATTGTCATCTCAAATTTTTGATTTTTTACCAAATAAAAGTTAACATTTTTTTCAATTTTCAAATGTATGTGGGTTTTGCTCAGAGAAATATGGTCACCGTACTTATATCGCGTAAAATAAATAAAACTAAAATATAAATATTTTTCCTTTTTCTTTTATTAACATTTATTTTATAAATGATCACACAACATAGATACCAACAAACAAGAACTCTATGATTAAAAAAAAAAGTTTAATCATTTGGACTTGCTGTTCAATTGTGTGACTCACTCTGTGGTGGTTCTGGATTCAGTAACTGAATAATAAACAATAAATTTAACAGACTTCACCACCAAAACAACATGGCCGACATTCGACATCGCAAATTTTTTGATTTTAATATACTTGACAGGTAAAAATTTAGTAATCTTCACTAAAAAACTGTTTTCCTAAAGAAAAAACGGCACGACTGGGTGGTCCGTACTTGCTCTTGTGTGGAAAGCAAGGTCTTTGACAAAAACAATTAACATTTACGTTAAAAATAACACAGTTTGAACTTATAAAAAGTATCAAAACCACAATACTTAACGGTTTACTCCATCACACGTCTTAAATAACAAAAACAAATTATGAAAAATGTATTTTGAAAATTATAGGAACAGTTTTGATAAAATCCTGTTTTTTATTTTTAGTTTTTTGATTTTTTTTTTAAATTTTGGTATGCATTCTTTAGAGTTTATTAATATACATGTGATTATAAAATTTAAAATGATTTTTTTTATTTGTTTTAAAAATATTGATTTTTCAAAAAAAAATCAATAGTTAATTTTAGTTAGAAAAAAAAGTTATTGAAAAAATTGATATGCAGAATTAATTTGGATTTTACAGAAATCCAAAGAGACGTTACCAACAAAGTCGAAAATTAAAAAACCGTTATATGAGAGGTACGGTTAATAGAATTTTCTCGTATATTTGGTTCTAATAAAATAATAGCCAATAGCAAAAAAAAAAAAATGTCAAACATTTTTATCAAAATCGTTTGAGCCGTTTTCGAGAAAAATAATTTTTTTCTAAACGGTCATATGGCAGGTACCGTTATTTGTAGGCCTAAAAATAAAATTTCAATTTCCCCTTTGGGAAATGCAAACAGAATCACACACACCAAATTTGAAGACAAGACAGACAGACATTATCTGTCGATCACTTTTTTAGACTTCTCTATAATCGTAATGTCATGTTTCATTGTTATCTCAATTTTATTTTATATTCACGAATCCTAAACTTCCCTTAGTGTGAGATTTTAGGTTTTTATTTTCGCGGACGATATTCATATTAGATAAAGTTTTTTATTTTCGGAACTTACCGCGTTATAAGAAATATTTTCTTATTTATTTCTACCCGACGTTTCGAAGAAGTTTCATACTTCGTGGTCACGGGATGAGACTGACGTTTGATTGCTGTTGTTTAAGTTATTGGTTTTTAGCTCTCGCTCTCAAGTAGTACCGGTGCGTAGATGTTGATGCACTTGGATTGCTTGTGGGTGGTGGTGGTGTACTCGTTCTAGGTTGTTGTTGCGTTGAGTCGATGTATTTTTGGACACATGCAAAGCTCACGACATCGGCTATAGGTTTTTTGATTTGCTTTACTATGGTTTTGCTTATGAGAGGATCCCACGTTGGCGATAATTTAAAGCTAGAATCTCTATTGAAATTTGTATGTTTCTTAATTTCAATTGCTTCTCTGACGATTCTTGGTACATAAAATCTTTCATTTGCGATTGATCTAGCTTGATCAAAACGTATAAAGTGATCTTCGTTGTAGGCCAGATGTTCACATATTGCCGATTTTGTGACAGCGTTGTTTTGGATAGCTTTGATATGTTCGTTTAAACGTGTTTTAATACCTCTTTTCGTTTCACCAATATAAAAAGATCCACAGCTACAGGGAACAGAGTATACACCAGGATTTTGTAGTGGAATTTTGTCCTTAGGCGATCTTAAAAATTGACGAACCTTAGTTGGCGGTTTAAAGATGGTTTTAACATTATATTTTTGTAAGATTCGCCCAATTCCATCCGTTATGCCTTTGATATAGGGTAAAAAGGCCCTTTTATCAAATGCTGGAGGTAGCGAATGTTTCTGTGAGCTGGGTTTGGGTTTCCAGGTTCTCTGTTTAGAGTTGTAGCCATTCTTTTTAAGTGCAATGTCTATATACTTCAACTCTTGCTTGAGGTGTTCGGGGTCACAAATTTTGTGAGCACGGTTCACAAGAGCCGATACAACCGATGTCAAGTTGGCTGGGTGATGATGTGATGTAGCATGTAAATATCTGTCCGTATGAGTGTCTTTCCGGAACACCGTGTGGCCGATCGAACCATCTTGCTTTCTTATGACTTTAACGTCTAGGAAAGCCAAAGAGTTTTCTTGTTCTCTTTCCATTGTAAATTTAACTTTTTCGTGGATGGAATTAAGATGAATCAGAAAACTTTCTACCTGATTCTCTTTGAGTACGCAGAAGGTGTCATCCACGTACCTTACCCAAATTGTTGGTTTCGTTAAGGATGTTCCTAATGCCAATTCCTCAAAATGTTGCATCCATATGTCTGCAATTATTGGTGCAACAGGTGAACCCATTGCAACACCATCAATTTGTAAATAATATTTCCCATTGTATAAGAAATATCCTGATGTAAGGCATATATCAATTAACTCTAATAACTTAGAGTTGTTTTGAGAATTAGACAATTTCGATTTTATAACATTGAGGGTTTCTTCAATTGGAACATTGGTGAATAAGGAGGTTACATCAAAACTAACCATAATTTCATCATGTTTAATGTGAAAGTCTTTGATCATGGACACGAAATGTTCCGAGTTTCTTACTATTGAGTTTGAGTTTTCAATAAGTGGCTTAAGCTTAAAGGTTAATTCTTTAGCCAACAAGTATGTTGGTGAATCTATTTGGCTGACGATGGGTCTTAACGGTACATTTTCTTTATGTACCTTAGGAAGGCCGTAAACTCTTGGTGCTTGTGGACATGACGGTATTAAATTCTGATTTTTTAAAACAGATTTACTGTCATTTACAATCTGTCGAACTTTTTTAAGCACTCTTGATGTTGGATCATACGTTACTTCTTTGTAAGTAAGTTTGTCACTTAGCAGAGAAAGGATTTTAGCATCATATTCTTTGGAGTTAAGAATAACTGTACAGTTTCCTTTATCTGCAGGTAAAACAATAATTTCTTTGTCCTTTCTAAGTTTTACAAGGGCTTTTCTTTCAAGGAGAGTAATGTTTTGTTCAATCTTTTTGCCTTTCCTAAGCAACACCGATACATCCTGTCTTATAGTTTCAGCTGAAATCCTATCTATTTTGTTTCTGCGTATTGATTCTTCAATATTACTTATAATATTTTCAATAGGGACACTTAAAGGTGATGGGGTAAAATTCATACCTTTTGATAAAATTGAAATCATATTTTCATCAAGTATTTTGCTGGAGAAATTCACCACACATTTTGCATCAGCAGACTGGGATTTGTTGTTGTTGTTTTTAACCTTGGCTGAGAGTGAATTAAACTTTTTTGTTTGTTTTTGTGCACAATTTTCGGCAATTCTTTCCGTTTGTTGGAATATTATTGCATCACATAATTGAAAGTCTTTTGCACTCATACGTTGTGATAACACTAAATGCAATTGGTATATTTGTTTGGATACACAATTTACATCAAAATAATTATTGGAGATTAATTTTCTCAACAATAATACACTGGCTTTATCCAAAATTAGGGTTGAACCATTTATATGCTTCTTATCACTTATTTTCACACATTTGGGTATTATATTGTGATTTCGACATCTTTTTAGGAAAACGATAGAGCTAAGCAGTCGCGCTCGTTTAGCGCGTAACTTTTCAAACCGTCGTATTTGTTTGTGGATTGCCTCTCCGTATAGGCTTACAATATGAGATTTTAGGTTTTTATTTTCGCGGACGATATTCATATTAGATAAAGTTTTTTATTTTCGGAACTTACCGCGTTATAAGAAATATTTTCTTATTTATTTCTACCCGACGTTTCGAAGAAGTTTCATACTTCGTGGTCACGGGATGAGACTGACGTTTGATTGCTGTTGTTTAAGTTATTGGTTTTTAGCTCTCGCTCTCAAGTAGTACCGGTGCGTAGATGTTGATGCACTTGGATTGCTTGTGGGTGGTGGTGGTGTACTCGTTCTAGGTTGTTGTTGCGTTGAGTCGATGTATTTTTGGACACATGCAAAGCTCACGACATCGGCTATAGGTTTTTTGATTTGCTTTACTATGGTTTTGCTTATGAGAGGATCCCACGTTGGCGATAATTTAAAGCTAGAATCTCTATTGAAATTTGTATGTTTCTTAATTTCAATTGCTTCTCTGACGATTCTTGGTACATAAAATCTTTCATTTGCGATTGATCTAGCTTGATCAAAACGTATAAAGTGATCTTCGTTGTAGGCCAGATGTTCACATATTGCCGATTTTGTGACAGCGTTGTTTTGGATAGCTTTGATATGTTCGTTTAAACGTGTTTTAATACCTCTTTTCGTTTCACCAATATAAAAAGATCCACAGCTACAGGGAACAGAGTATACACCAGGATTTTGTAGTGGAATTTTGTCCTTAGGCGATCTTAAAAATTGACGAACCTTAGTTGGCGGTTTAAAGATGGTTTTAACATTATATTTTTGTAAGATTCGCCCAATTCCATCCGTTATGCCTTTGATATAGGGTAAAAAGGCCCTTTTATCAAATGCTGGAGGTAGCGAATGTTTCTGTGAGCTGGGTTTGGGTTTCCAGGTTCTCTGTTTAGAGTTGTAGCCATTCTTTTTAAGTGCAATGTCTATATACTTCAACTCTTGCTTGAGGTGTTCGGGGTCACAAATTTTGTGAGCACGGTTCACAAGAGCCGATACAACCGATGTCAAGTTGGCTGGGTGATGATGTGATGTAGCATGTAAATATCTGTCCGTATGAGTGTCTTTCCGGAACACCGTGTGGCCGATCGAACCATCTTGCTTTCTTATGACTTTAACGTCTAGGAAAGCCAAAGAGTTTTCTTGTTCTCTTTCCATTGTAAATTTAACTTTTTCGTGGATGGAATTAAGATGAATCAGAAAACTTTCTACCTGATTCTCTTTGAGTACGCAGAAGGTGTCATCCACGTACCTTACCCAAATTGTTGGTTTCGTTAAGGATGTTCCTAATGCCAATTCCTCAAAATGTTGCATCCATATGTCTGCAATTATTGGTGCAACAGGTGAACCCATTGCAACACCATCAATTTGTAAATAATATTTCCCATTGTATAAGAAATATCCTGATGTAAGGCATATATCAATTAACTCTAATAACTTAGAGTTGTTTTGAGAATTAGACAATTTCGATTTTATAACATTGAGGGTTTCTTCAATTGGAACATTGGTGAATAAGGAGGTTACATCAAAACTAACCATAATTTCATCATGTTTAATGTGAAAGTCTTTGATCATGGACACGAAATGTTCCGAGTTTCTTACTATTGAGTTTGAGTTTTCAATAAGTGGCTTAAGCTTAAAGGTTAATTCTTTAGCCAACAAGTATGTTGGTGAATCTATTTGGCTGACGATGGGTCTTAACGGTACATTTTCTTTATGTACCTTAGGAAGGCCGTAAACTCTTGGTGCTTGTGGACATGACGGTATTAAATTCTGATTTTTTAAAACAGATTTACTGTCATTTACAATCTGTCGAACTTTTTTAAGCACTCTTGATGTTGGATCATACGTTACTTCTTTGTAAGTAAGTTTGTCACTTAGCAGAGAAAGGATTTTAGCATCATATTCTTTGGAGTTAAGAATAACTGTACAGTTTCCTTTATCTGCAGGTAAAACAATAATTTCTTTGTCCTTTCTAAGTTTTACAAGGGCTTTTCTTTCAAGGAGAGTAATGTTTTGTTCAATCTTTTTGCCTTTCCTAAGCAACACCGATACATCCTGTCTTATAGTTTCAGCTGAAATCCTATCTATTTTGTTTCTGCGTATTGATTCTTCAATATTACTTATAATATTTTCAATAGGGACACTTAAAGGTGATGGGGTAAAATTCATACCTTTTGATAAAATTGAAATCATATTTTCATCAAGTATTTTGCTGGAGAAATTCACCACACATTTTGCATCAGCAGACTGGGATTTGTTGTTGTTGTTTTTAACCTTGGCTGAGAGTGAATTAAACTTTTTTGTTTGTTTTTGTGCACAATTTTCGGCAATTCTTTCCGTTTGTTGGAATATTATTGCATCACATAATTGAAAGTCTTTTGCACTCATACGTTGTGATAACACTAAATGCAATTGGTATATTTGTTTGGATACACAATTTACATCAAAATAATTATTGGAGATTAATTTTCTCAACAATAATACACTGGCTTTATCCAAAATTAGGGTTGAACCATTTATATGCTTCTTATCACTTATTTTCACACATTTGGGTATTATATTGTGATTTCGACATCTTTTTAGGAAAACGATAGAGCTAAGCAGTCGCGCTCGTTTAGCGCGTAACTTTTCAAACCGTCGTATTTGTTTGTGGATTGCCTCTCCGTATAGGCTTACAATATGAGATTTTAGGTTTTTATTTTCGCGGACGATATTCATATTAGATAAAGTTTTTTATTTTCGGAACTTACCGCGTTATAAGAAATATTTTCTTATTTATTTCTACCCGACGTTTCGAAGAAGTTTCATACTTCGTGGTCACGGGATGAGACTGACGTTTGATTGCTGTTGTTTAAGTTATTGGTTTTTAGCTCTCGCTCTCAAGTAGTACCGGTGCGTAGATGTTGATGCACTTGGATTGCTTGTGGGTGGTGGTGGTGTACTCGTTCTAGGTTGTTGTTGCGTTGAGTCGATGTATTTTTGGACACATGCAAAGCTCACGACATCGGCTATAGGTTTTTTGATTTGCTTTACTATGGTTTTGCTTATGAGAGGATCCCACGTTGGCGATAATTTAAAGCTAGAATCTCTATTGAAATTTGTATGTTTCTTAATTTCAATTGCTTCTCTGACGATTCTTGGTACATAAAATCTTTCATTTGCGATTGATCTAGCTTGATCAAAACGTATAAAGTGATCTTCGTTGTAGGCCAGATGTTCACATATTGCCGATTTTGTGACAGCGTTGTTTTGGATAGCTTTGATATGTTCGTTTAAACGTGTTTTAATACCTCTTTTCGTTTCACCAATATAAAAAGATCCACAGCTACAGGGAACAGAGTATACACCAGGATTTTGTAGTGGAATTTTGTCCTTAGGCGATCTTAAAAATTGACGAACCTTAGTTGGCGGTTTAAAGATGGTTTTAACATTATATTTTTGTAAGATTCGCCCAATTCCATCCGTTATGCCTTTGATATAGGGTAAAAAGGCCCTTTTATCAAATGCTGGAGGTAGCGAATGTTTCTGTGAGCTGGGTTTGGGTTTCCAGGTTCTCTGTTTAGAGTTGTAGCCATTCTTTTTAAGTGCAATGTCTATATACTTCAACTCTTGCTTGAGGTGTTCGGGGTCACAAATTTTGTGAGCACGGTTCACAAGAGCCGATACAACCGATGTCAAGTTGGCTGGGTGATGATGTGATGTAGCATGTAAATATCTGTCCGTATGAGTGTCTTTCCGGAACACCGTGTGGCCGATCGAACCATCTTGCTTTCTTATGACTTTAACGTCTAGGAAAGCCAAAGAGTTTTCTTGTTCTCTTTCCATTGTAAATTTAACTTTTTCGTGGATGGAATTAAGATGAATCAGAAAACTTTCTACCTGATTCTCTTTGAGTACGCAGAAGGTGTCATCCACGTACCTTACCCAAATTGTTGGTTTCGTTAAGGATGTTCCTAATGCCAATTCCTCAAAATGTTGCATCCATATGTCTGCAATTATTGGTGCAACAGGTGAACCCATTGCAACACCATCAATTTGTAAATAATATTTCCCATTGTATAAGAAATATCCTGATGTAAGGCATATATCAATTAACTCTAATAACTTAGAGTTGTTTTGAGAATTAGACAATTTCGATTTTATAACATTGAGGGTTTCTTCAATTGGAACATTGGTGAATAAGGAGGTTACATCAAAACTAACCATAATTTCATCATGTTTAATGTGAAAGTCTTTGATCATGGACACGAAATGTTCCGAGTTTCTTACTATTGAGTTTGAGTTTTCAATAAGTGGCTTAAGCTTAAAGGTTAATTCTTTAGCCAACAAGTATGTTGGTGAATCTATTTGGCTGACGATGGGTCTTAACGGTACATTTTCTTTATGTACCTTAGGAAGGCCGTAAACTCTTGGTGCTTGTGGACATGACGGTATTAAATTCTGATTTTTTAAAACAGATTTACTGTCATTTACAATCTGTCGAACTTTTTTAAGCACTCTTGATGTTGGATCATACGTTACTTCTTTGTAAGTAAGTTTGTCACTTAGCAGAGAAAGGATTTTAGCATCATATTCTTTGGAGTTAAGAATAACTGTACAGTTTCCTTTATCTGCAGGTAAAACAATAATTTCTTTGTCCTTTCTAAGTTTTACAAGGGCTTTTCTTTCAAGGAGAGTAATGTTTTGTTCAATCTTTTTGCCTTTCCTAAGCAACACCGATACATCCTGTCTTATAGTTTCAGCTGAAATCCTATCTATTTTGTTTCTGCGTATTGATTCTTCAATATTACTTATAATATTTTCAATAGGGACACTTAAAGGTGATGGGGTAAAATTCATACCTTTTGATAAAATTGAAATCATATTTTCATCAAGTATTTTGCTGGAGAAATTCACCACACATTTTGCATCAGCAGACTGGGATTTGTTGTTGTTGTTTTTAACCTTGGCTGAGAGTGAATTAAACTTTTTTGTTTGTTTTTGTGCACAATTTTCGGCAATTCTTTCCGTTTGTTGGAATATTATTGCATCACATAATTGAAAGTCTTTTGCACTCATACGTTGTGATAACACTAAATGCAATTGGTATATTTGTTTGGATACACAATTTACATCAAAATAATTATTGGAGATTAATTTTCTCAACAATAATACACTGGCTTTATCCAAAATTAGGGTTGAACCATTTATATGCTTCTTATCACTTATTTTCACACATTTGGGTATTATATTGTGATTTCGACATCTTTTTAGGAAAACGATAGAGCTAAGCAGTCGCGCTCGTTTAGCGCGTAACTTTTCAAACCGTCGTATTTGTTTGTGGATTGCCTCTCCGTATAGGCTTACAATATGAGATTTTAGGTTTTTATTTTCGCGGACGATATTCATATTAGATAAAGTTTTTTATTTTCGGAACTTACCGCGTTATAAGAAATATTTTCTTATTTATTTCTACCCGACGTTTCGAAGAAGTTTCATACTTCGTGGTCACGGGATGAGACTGACGTTTGATTGCTGTTGTTTAAGTTATTGGTTTTTAGCTCTCGCTCTCAAGTAGTACCGGTGCGTAGATGTTGATGCACTTGGATTGCTTGTGGGTGGTGGTGGTGTACTCGTTCTAGGTTGTTGTTGCGTTGAGTCGATGTATTTTTGGACACATGCAAAGCTCACGACATCGGCTATAGGTTTTTTGATTTGCTTTACTATGGTTTTGCTTATGAGAGGATCCCACGTTGGCGATAATTTAAAGCTAGAATCTCTATTGAAATTTGTATGTTTCTTAATTTCAATTGCTTCTCTGACGATTCTTGGTACATAAAATCTTTCATTTGCGATTGATCTAGCTTGATCAAAACGTATAAAGTGATCTTCGTTGTAGGCCAGATGTTCACATATTGCCGATTTTGTGACAGCGTTGTTTTGGATAGCTTTGATATGTTCGTTTAAACGTGTTTTAATACCTCTTTTCGTTTCACCAATATAAAAAGATCCACAGCTACAGGGAACAGAGTATACACCAGGATTTTGTAGTGGAATTTTGTCCTTAGGCGATCTTAAAAATTGACGAACCTTAGTTGGCGGTTTAAAGATGGTTTTAACATCATATTTTTGTAAGATTCGCCCAATTCCATCCGTTATGCCTTTGATATAGGGTAAAAAGGCCCTTTTATCAAATGCTGGAGGTAGCGAATGTTTCTGTGAGCTGGGTTTGGGTTTCCAGGTTCTCTGTTTAGAGTTGTAGCCATTCTTTTTAAGTGCAATGTCTATATACTTCAACTCTTGCTTGAGGTGTTCGGGGTCACAAATTTTGTGAGCACGGTTCACAAGAGCCGATACAACCGATGTCAAGTTGGCTGGGTGATGATGTGATGTAGCATGTAAATATCTGTCCGTATGAGTGTCTTTCCGGAACACCGTGTGGCCGATCGAACCATCTTGCTTTCTTATGACTTTAACGTCTAGGAAAGCCAAAGAGTTTTCTTGTTCTCTTTCCATTGTAAATTTAACTTTTTCGTGGATGGAATCTGCTAAGTGACAAACTTACTTACAAAGAAGTAACGTATGATCCAACATCAAGAGTGCTTAAAAAAGTTCGACAGATTGTAAATGACAGTAAATCTGTTTTAAAAAATCAGAATTTAATACCGTCATGTCCACAAGCACCAAGAGTTTACGGCCTTCCTAAGGTACATAAAGAAAATGTACCGTTAAGACCCATCGTCAGCCAAATAGATTCACCAACATACTTGTTGGCTAAAGAATTAACCTTTAAGCTTAAGCCACTTATTGAAAACTCAAACTCAATAGTAAGAAACTCGGAACATTTCGTGTCCATGATCAAAGACTTTCACATTAAACATGATGAAATTATGGTTAGTTTTGATGTTACCTCCTTATTCACCAATGTTCCAATTGAAGAAACCCTCAATGTTATAAAATCGAAATTGTCTAATTCTCAAAACAACTCTAAGTTATTAGAGTTAATTGATATATGCCTTACATCAGGATATTTCTTATACAATGGGAAATATTATTTACAAATTGATGGTGTTGCAATGGGTTCACCTGTTGCACCAATAATTGCAGACATATGGATGCAACATTTTGAGGAATTGGCATTAGGAACATCCTTAACGAAACCAACAATTTGGGTAAGGTACGTGGATGACACCTTATGCGTACTCAAAGAGAATCAGGTAGAAAGTTTTCTGATTCATCTTAATTCCATCCACGAAAAAGTTAAATTTACAATGGAAAGAGAACAAGAAAACTCTTTGGCTTTCCTAGACGTTAAAGTCATAAGAAAGCAAGATGGTTCGATCGGCCACACGGTGTTCCGGAAAGACACTCATACGGACAGATATTTACATGCTACATCACATCATCACCCAGCCAACTTGACATCGGTTGTATCGGCTCTTGTGAACCGTGCTCACAAAATTTGTGACCCCGAACACCTCAATAAGAGTTGAAGTATATAGACATTGCACTTAAAAAGAATGGCTACAACTCTAAACAGAGAACCTGGAAACCCAAACCCAGCTCACAGAAACATTCGCTACCTCCAGCATTTGATAAAAGGGCCTTTTTACCCTATATCAAAGGCATAACGGATGGAATTGGGCGAATCTTACAAAAATATGATGTTAAAACCATCTTTAAACCGCCAACTAAGGTTCGTCAATTTTTAAGATCGCCTAAGGACAAAATTCCACTACAAAATCCTGGTGTATACTCTGTTCCCTGTAGCTGTGGATCTTTTTATATTGGTGAAACGAAAAGAGGTATTAAAACACGTTTAAACGAACATATCAAAGCTATCCAAAACAACGCTGTCACAAAATCGGCAATATGTGAACATCTGGCCTACAACGAAGATCACTTTATACGTTTTGATCAAGCTAGATCAATCGCAAATGAAAGATTTTATGTACCAAGAATCGTCAGAGAAGCAATTGAAATTAAGAAACATACAAATTTCAATAGAGATTCTAGCTTTAAATTATCGCCAACGTGGGATCCTCTCATAAGCAAAACCATAGTAAAGCAAATCAAAAAACCTATAGCCGATGTCGTGAGCTTTGCATGTGTCCAAAAATACATCGACTCAACGCAACAACAACCTAGAACGAGTACACCACCACCACCCACAAGCAATCCAAGTGCATCAACATCTACGCACCGGTACTACTTGAGAGCGAGAGCTAAAAACCAATAACTTAAACAACAGCAATCAAACGTCAGTCTCATCCCGTGACCACGAAGTATGAAACTTCTTCGAAACGTCGGGTAGAAATAAATAAGAAAATATTTCTTATAACGCGGTAAGTTCCGAAAATAAAAAACTTTTCCCTTAGTGTCCCTTTAATCGCAAGTGACATTTTTGAATTTCCTCAATTAAAGAAAGAATTCACAGTTTTTTTATGAAAACAGGTATAACATCATCAGGAAATTTAAAAAAGTCAACAGGATTGGATTTCTTGCTGAATGCTGGCAGGTTTATAAGCTTGCATATGTATGTTCTTAAGAACTCAAGGTCAGGCGAGAATATTGGATCTCATGAAGATTTTTATTAAGACTGCTTTTTCAGCGGTAAAATCGCATAGTAACCACCACGCGGTGGCCGCTGAATAGCTGAAAAGTGAACTAAAGACTAACGTTGGATCAATCGGATCAATGGGTTGTAGATACCATAGCCTCCACCTCAGGAACTAGGTGAAATGGGATGGATCAGCTAGTTGTAAATAAAAAAATATTACTTCTGCTACTAAAATCCGAGATTAAAAAAATAGTGAGATTTTTATTTATCTCTGCCGAAGTTTTTCAATGGTGTAACAAATCAAAGTTAAAATCAGGACCGATTCGAGCAACCGAGGAAGAAAAGCCTAAAACAGATAAAGCAAAGGAAGATCTGTTAAAATCATACTCATGGGTTTAGAAAATTATCTCAGCCCGTGGGTCAACAAAGTTATAGAAATGTTTGCATTTGATGTGATGAAAGTCGTAATCGATCATAATCCACTTTTTTACCTGAAACTGGGAAGATTACATTATTTTGCATGACAACTAAGCCTTCCAAGAGCCATAAATTTATTGAATGGATTTCAAGCCAAACGGTAACAAGATTAAAAAGAGTGGTTAGCAGAATGGTTAATGAAGAAATTAAGGTAAAAAGTAATTAGTAAATGAAATAACCATTAACAACAAAGTCATTAGAAGAAAAGAATATATAAGAAATAGATCTCAGGTGAAAACAGTAAGTTGATAACTGAAATTCGTGAAGATTGTTCTGTGTACAACACTGTTTCAAATTGTTTATATCGAACTATTTACCTTAAAGTTCTTACCAATTTTTAATTTTCAAAATACATATATCAATAAAATAATAAACTTTTTATAAAAACTAAATCGATAATCTGCAATGTCAGCAAGTGGAAAACACGTCTTCAAAAACGACGGACATGCAACAAGTTTATCCGAAAAAATGTTGAGTTTCTATAAAGAACAGGAACTGTTTGACACCATCATATTAGCTGGGAACAATCGCGTTAAGATTCGTGCCAACAGAGTCATCCTGTCCGCCTTTAGTGAGTACTTTTTGGAAACATTTCGAGGAAGCCCTACATCTTTAGGTGGAAACGTAGTCGAACTCAAAGAAATCAAGCCCACTGCACTAAAGCTGGTAATTGATTACATATATTCGGGTTGTATTAGGTTGAGCTTGGAAAATTCTGAAGATCTTCTTCGAATTGCAGCGTTTTTAAAAATTCAAACATTGACCGATGGTTGCTATGATTATATTCGAAAGCATGGAATTAACAAAAACAACTGCCTCAAATTGCTTTCCTTATCGAAAGAGTTTAAGTTATCCGAATTGAAAGAGAAATCTTTAACTTACACTTACAACCATTTTGAGGAAATATCAAAGGAAAAAGAAATCCTGCTGCTGAATGAGATTGAATTAAAGGATCTGCTATTCAACGATAATCCCCATGGAGACTTTGAAGAACACGTCTTTCTGGCTATGGTAGCTTGGGTGGAATATGACAAGGTGCAGCGGCAACATCGGTTATTCCAGCTCTTGAAAATGGTTCGGTATAAGTATCTTAGCCCGAAGTTCATCATTACACATAGGAGGTCTGTGTGCAAGACGGTGGAAAGCTACGAACTGATTTGCAGTTGGCTTCAATGACACCTGGCACCAGAAACAATGGATATTGAAGAACAAAAAATCGGTTTGAAGCCCAGAAAACGAGATGAAAAATTTGCTGTTGTAAGCTGTTACAACTGGGACGAAGCTGTGATTCAAACGTGGAATTCTGCAGAGGATTCGTGGTCAATCGAACGAAAAATACCTGTTTGGAAGAAGAAGACTAGTTATTCTGTGATTGTGATTGATGAAAGACTAATTTTATTTGGAGGGTTGATTGGTGGTGATTCAGCAACAAAAAGCGTGGAATGCTTAGATTTGCGCAGCATGAAGTGGACTGATTTGCCAACAATGCGATTTGAACGAAGGCGTAGTCAGTTGGTCAATTTGAACGGGAATTTGGTTGTTTTTGGTGGTATCGATAGGAACTTTGAATTAGTTAATACGATGGAAATATATGATTTTTCAACTTGCAAGTGGCATGAACACCAAATGTCAGTACTTAGTTCACATAGCAAAGTAGCTGCTTATAATGGAAAATTATACATTCTCGATTTTGAAAATGGCATTTTACAATTCTATGATGACCACTCCAAACAATGGACTTCGAAATCAATAATTAGAGAAGATCTCCGTGACTTTGGATTTGCTGTAGTTAGTGAATTTGTGTACGTTATTGGAGGTCAGAATAAACAAAATGTTTCTACAAATTCTGTCAAATGTTACGATTTATCTAACGACACCTGGTGTAAGGTTAAACCATTGAAAAAATCTCAGTGTTACATGAAGACTAAAGTTTTCGATAATAAGATTTTAAATTTCTGTTTTAGTGAAGAATTGATAGAAGAATATAACCCGGAAACCGACACGTGGAGGACTTTAAGTCCTTTAGCAATCTGTGTTCGCTTTTGGAATACCTTTTTTTGTACTTACCCCAATAAGTTTCAATATGATTTATTATAAGATGATTTGTAAAATATTGTTGCTTAACTTATACAAAATGTAAGAGCGTATCGTGAATTGAAATTTGAATTATAATAAAAAAAATTGTTAATGGGTATTCTTAAACGTTTTAGTTTAATAATCCGGATATAGAAAACAAGGGCAGCTGTTTTTTTTTATGTTTTTACGACTCTATAGTTGGGAATCAATAGGCAAAGAACTAAATTTAATTTTTACTTGAGATTATAGGTGCTATAAGGCAAGTTTAGGATTCGTAAATATAAAAAAATTTGAGATAACAATCAAATATGACATTACGATAATACAGAAGCCTAAAAAAGTGTCTGTCCGTCAGGGTGTATAACGAGCAGCAGTCTAAAAGGGTTAGGCGATTGCCTTCAAAATTGGTATGTGTTTATTTTTTGGCATTCCTCAGAATGTGAATTGAAATTTAATTTTTAGGGCTAAATATAACGGTACATGCCATATAACGGTTTAGGAAAAGCTTATTTTTCTTTAAAAAGGCTCCAACGATTTTGATAAAAATTTAAGAGAATCATCTTATCGGAACAAAATTTACGGGAAAAGTCTATTAACGGTAAAGTTTTAAATAGCCGAATTAATTCTGCATATCAACATTTTGAATAAATATTTTTTTCTATTTATAATTATTTTTTTTTATGAAAATTCAATATTTTTAAACCCTACCAAAAAAATATTTTAAAATTTTAAAATCAGGTGTAAATTAATAAACTCAAAAAAACTGCATACCAAAATTTAAAAAACAAAAAAAATCTAAAAAATAAATATAAAACAGAATTTTATCAAAACCGGTCCCACAATTTTCGAAAAAAAAAAGTTTTTAATATTTTTTTTTGTTATTTAAGACGTGTGAGTAGTGTGGTTTTGATACTTTTTATAAGTTCAAACTGTGTTATTTTCAACGTTAATGTTACTTGTTTCTGTCAAAGTTGTAGTTAGTCATATAAGAGGAAGTTCGTGCAACGCAGTCGTGCCCATTATTTTACAATTTTGAATAAATAATATACTTGAAATTTTGAACTAAGCTATAAAACTTCCGTATGATTTTGGGGCTGTGATATCGTGAAAGAAAAACTCAAAAAAAGGTTAATACACTGAGGAAAATTGTAAGTGGAAGAATTATAAAACATCTGGCAAACGAAAAAATGGACACTTATTTCTGAAAAGCACATTAATAAGGAAACTTTTAGCAATATTTGGAATAATGCAAGCATGTGCAGTTAATATGAAATACTGACTTTCGACCTAATGATAAATTGATAAATGCATGTACATTACAAGTCAATGGAAATTAGCGGAAGTTATTATGGTTCCAAAAAACAGTGAAAACTCTTACAGACTTCTGGTTATTAGCATTAATACCTATGTAAAGTACATACTTCACATTGTAGGAGAGAAACGGCTATATACTGAACGAGCATTGGATCAATCGAATCAATGGGTTGTTGATACCTGAGTCACCTTCTCAGCAACTAGGAGGAGGAGAAAAGATACGCTCAGAAGATCCAACCTAAACACGTCTATATGCTCATGAACAGACTTCACAAGCCGGTCATATATAAGATATCTATTATGATTAAAAGTAATAGACCTCTCAAACAGCAACATAGATAGTGCCAGTTAAGTTCGTTCTGGAAGAGGACATTAAAAAAATACACGAACGCCAGCCCAGGGGCTGGTCTAACTATTAAAAACTTCTTATTTGATTTAATATATTATTTATTAAGTATTTATTAGGTGAGATAACCGATTCAAATCACAGTCGATGGATAGCAAGTTCTAGCATGATTTGCATATCCAAGCGTGTGCAAATGCATTCTGATGTAATGTTGCAGCGTGTGCAAAATGCATAGTTCTAACTCCTTCCCTTCAAATATCTACGTACCGTAGATTATGTATTATGAAAGTTGCAAGTTGGATAAGGATCCTTTATCTGAAATGGCAGGACCAAAGATTTGTATGTTCAGAGTTGGAATGTTAATTTGTTTACTAGTTTTGTGCCAAACAAAAAAATTACAACTGCTATGAGGAGGATTATTATACCATCAAATAAGTTGGATGCCTTTATATCATCCTTAAGCTTTCCAAGGCGTTTAATATTTTCTAGGCTTATGTTATGAATGTATTCGATAGCAACCTTATGACTTTTAACTGTGACATTAGTTAAGGGTGGCAGGACCTGAAGGGTTGTGGATATTATGCTCGAGAATGTTCTATTCCTCAGTTGAGTAGTTTCATTTTGCAGCAGAATTACATGTGCCCTTCAACAAACTCGTGACCGTTGTTTGAGGTTAATCTACCTTTGAAATTTGTCAGGAAGATAGTGTCATCTTTGACTAGTTCGACAATTTCCTCATTTTTGGTGCGGAAGTCACAATTAGCGTTTCCGTCCTTAAGCAATCTATCTATACATCCATTCTCGGGAATCTTCTGCAGTGCTTGCTCCTTGCATATGGTGGAATTGCTAATGCTTAAGCAATGACCAGTTACTCCCAAGGTTTCAAAGTGATTAATAAGGACTGTCTTGAATTTAAAGTCCACTTGTTGATTCCCGCTTATTGCAGCTCTTGTAAGGATTAAGTTGTACTCGGATGCCCTTACTTTTGGGAAAGAAAGTACGTACAATAACATTGTGTTATTAGTGAAAACTGAAGGTTTGCCAAACTCTATAGCTTGGATTTCGTTTTCGTACGGCAACGTTTCCATTTCGCTTATGATCCTATTTTTTCATCCTTATCCAGCAGATTCGTGTTAACTATTCCATTCCTTGCCATTTGACATATTCGGATGAGCTCATTGACTTCGTCCTTTACTATAAGGATTTGATGAAGAATATCTTGTTCAATTCTTCCTGCGTCTGTTCTTTTGATTTGGTTGTTGAACTTGCTGATTATCCAATTCATCTTTTCAGTGATGTTTCGTGTAACACCAATTAATGCTTCGTTAACTCTATACTGATGGTTATTATCTTCTATTATCTCTTCTTGGCTTTGAAGGATTTTATTCCAATCCCCAGCATCGGTATTCCCAGCTACCCATTTCCACGCTGAACCAATCCAATTGTTCTCCTATGAATACTGCTTCTTAGCAAAACTAAACGGTCGCTTATTTGATGCAGATAGAAATCAAAGATAGACTTCTTTTCGTCTTCTTTTATATTTTCATTCACAACTTTGGTTATATCGTCCAGTAATTTTTGCAACTTCACTAAATCAATGACGTGAACGAATTTAAAATACCCGTCGATTATTCGGCCGTGTCCATCTTTAATTGACACTATAGGTGCTTCATAATTAAAAAATTGGAAACCTTGCGCCACAGCCAAGAGAAAAAGCCTGTGGGATAGGTTAGTATGCTTTAGAGTACGAATAGGTTAATCATATTTAAAAAGGTAAACGCATTGTATGAATGTGATGCAAGAGTGGAATTCCATTAAATAAAGGAAGTATAGTTCTGATTTTTAATGTTAATTATGTGTTAACATTAATTATGTGTTTTATTAAATATTACTTTTGTTATTTTTTTCTTATCTATATAATCTATGTAATCTAATACAAAATTTCGTATTAATTAAGGCTAAACGTTTGATTAGCTTATCTTGTATAAAGTTAGTAGTAAAGGTTAAGCAGTTTTGTTAATCTGTCTTATCTATGACATCAATGTAAAAATGTTCAATTGATTAAGATTAAGCATTTTATTAACTTGTCTTATATATTAAGTTAATCAAAAATGTTTGTTACTTATCCTATATTAAATTAATCAAAATTAAAAAGTTAAGTAGCAGTTGGAATAATTTTAATTTTAAATGTTGTATCTCAGTGCATATCCCCCTTTTATTTCTTTTTTTTCTATTAACGTTTTTGATATGGGCTTTATGAACTTTGCGGCCCGTGGATGTTATGACTGTCACTTTATTGTCTTTTTCCACAAATTCCTTTCGGAATAGTGGTTTATTTTTACCTTGAATTTTCTTAAAGGCTGTATAAATGACTTCACCGTTCTTGTATTTCCTGGGTGAAGATCGTTTCGCATTGCGGAATTTATTGTTAGCTTTTTGCTTCTTTTCTATTTCATTCCTTAATTCATGGTTAACTTTGGCACGATAGTTCCCTAACCCTTGATAGTTTATTCTAGAGCTTCTATTGAAAAAAATATCAGACGGTTTCTTTTAAGTGACCAAATGAATAGTGTTATTGTATCTATCGACAGCTATACATAACAACTCTTTCGTTTTCAAGTCCTTATACTCTGCTTTTAGACATCGATAAATTTCCAAAATTGTTGAATGTAGTCGTTTTACCTGCCCGTTTACTTCACTGCGGTTTACCGGAGTCCTGTTAAGTTATATATCCATCATTTTTATAAAATTTAAGATGATTAGGCTCAGAAAACTTCGCTCGTTATCTGTCACAAGCATTCTCGGCATAGTGAAATAATGTAAAATTTTTGTTATTTTATTTCTGAGGTAGAGTGATGACTTGTTTTTAATATGAAAGAGTTTGGCGAATTTTGAAAATTTATCTATGCAGCTAATGTATTTTTCATTTTGCAACTCTATTATATCCATGTGGAGAATTTGACATGGATACGATGGAATCGGAGTTGGACGAAACTCAGGCTTTACAGGATGTCTGTCATATTTGTTAGCCATGCAAACATCGCAAGATTTCGTGTAGCGTGTTATAAGACTGTTCATCTTGGGAAAGTAGTACCTTTCTAGTAATTGCTCTTTATTTTCCTTTGCGTATCGATGAGCTCGTCTGTGCTCTTTACTGATGAGATGCCATATCTTCTCCTCATCCGTAACGTCTTCTACCACTCGTTGCGTTAGTTTAATCTTGTAATTGACAATTTTTTTAACATAAACCTTTTGCAACAATTCCATGCAAAGCTCTGGAATTTTGATGCCATTCAGGATGTTTGGTTGTAGTCGAGCCATCAGAACAACCGTTAAAGCATCTTCATCCAGATACTCGACCGAAAAATGGTGCCTAGAATAACCGGGGTGCGGTTCTTTATAGGCTTCGAAATCTTTTGCCACGTTGATGATAATTTGATTTCGGAAAACGTTTAGCGGGACTTCGAAATGGGGGATGAGGTCAGAGGCGTCTTGTATAGCACAATGGACAGAGTCATCAGCTGTAATCGTTGACTTATTGCTTTCACTTGCGGTTTCCATTGAGGAATCTGCCTCTGCTGAATTAATTGCGTTATCAGTTGAGGAATTCCTGGCCGTTTCAGTTTTTTTTTTTCTTTTTTTATAATTAACGCGCGCACATCACGCGCGTAGATCCCACTGCGCGGGCATTAGGAAGATAGGGAGGGGAGAGATCGGAGGTGTCGATTAACATTAGTTTTGAATGTTTGTAGGTCAAAATGTCAAGGGAAAATCCCGCCGGGTAAACTATTCCAAATCCGTGTTGTTCGGCTAAAAAAAAAATCCCCTTTATTTCACGATACGTCCGAAATTGGGCTCAAGGATGAACTCATGGGCATTCCTCGCGAGACGAGTATTACGGGAGAAACTTTTAAGGGGAGGAATGCAGCTGGCTACTTCGAGTGAACATTTTTTATAAAAGAACGATAAAATAAGGAAAGACATGAAACATTGCGTTGGTTTTCGAGAGGGGCAATTGTTTCAGCGGCAGTTCTATTTTCTATCAATCTTTACGCTCGATTTTGTATTCTATCAAGCAGGTGGAGCGATGTTTGCGAAGCACCTGCCCAGAGGTGGGAGTTATACTCGAGTTTAGGGCGTGTAAACGCTTTATAGATTGTAGCCAGATCAGATGGAGAAAAATACTTCTTACACCGATACAGAAAACCTAATCACCTAGCAGCATTCTAAGCGATTTCAAATATATGGTCGTTCCAGCGGAGGTCGTCGTTGACACACATACCGAGTACTGAGAGCTTTTCGGTTTCTTCGATGTAAGTGCCATTCATGGACAATGGGTATGTTCATGACACAGCTCTCCAAAAATATTTTGAAGAATTTGGAGGACAGCAACAACTAGAGCCCTAGCCATCGCTACCTCAACATTCGAGCCATCACAGATGACCGATTCGAGGATATATAATATACCAATGAACTCAATAAATCTAAAACCGGGTCCGTGGATGCTGAATACTAAAAGCATAAATATAAGTCTCGCAAAATACCAAAAGACTTGACTTGATCCTTTAATCTTCAGACAGCTTTACAATGAACTAGCCGACAACCTTTCTTCGAATCATTTTTATTTTTTGTACACTGACGGTTCTAAAATTAACAAAGTTTCCGTGTACTCAGTTGTAGACCAACTGGGCAACAGAACTCGAATTGAACATAGCTCAATCTTCACAGCGGAAGCTGCTGCCATAATTGAAGCAATTGAATTCGCAGAAAAGAAACTAGGTAGATTCTATATCTTTTCAGACAGCCTCTCAACACTTCAAGCTGTTCTAAATTTGAATTGTAATCAAACGCCCATCACTACTACTACTAGTCAAAACAATGTTCTCGCAGTACCCCCAAAGTAACCAAACCTTATTAACCCACTCTGCATTCCAGCTTAACATCCTCCACACCTTTCAAGAGTAGAGACAACTGCTATCATTAGATTGCAGCTAGTACATATCCGCACATGCTCCTATTGCAACATACCATCAAAAATGACTACCGAACATCTTCTTACTACGTGTAACAGTTTCCAATCAACAACTCACAACAAAATAGATATCCTTAAACTCATCAACTGACAACTGTCTTATCCTTTCTCAAAAGAACAGGAATTTTATTTAAACTGTAACCATTTGTACTTAAAAAATGGGCACGACTTTGTCGCACGTACTTGCTCTTATGTGACTAATTACATTGGAAAGCAATATTTTTGACAGAAACAAGTAACATTTGCGCTGAAAATAACACAGTTTGAACTTATAAACAGTATCAAAAACCACAATACTAAGCGGTATTTATTAAAAATGAAGTACGCCATCACACGTCTTAAATAACAAGGAATTTATGAAAAATGTATTTCGAAAATTTTAAAACCGGTTTTGATAAAATCCTGTTTTTTGTTTCTATTTTTTTTTAATTTGTTTTTGAAATTTTGATATGCATTTTTTAGAATATATTAATATACATGTGATTATTAAATTTAAAATATTTTTTTTATTAGTTTTCAAAATATTGATTTTTGAAAAAAAAATTCAAAAATTAATTTTAATTAGAAAAAAGTTATTCAAATTTTTGATATGCAAAATTAATTTGGCTACATAGATCTTCTCAAATATAAAATTTGACAGAAATCCAAAGATCCGTTACCGAGAAAGCCATAAATTTAAAATACCGTTACAACCGTACCAACAGAAAAATTCTCAAAAAATTTCATAAAAATCGTTGGAGCCGTTTTCGATAAAAATAAGCTTTTTCTAAAGGGTCATATGACAGGTACCGTTAAATAAAATTTCAATTTCCCCTCTGGGGAATGCCAAAAGAATCACACACTCCAAATTTAAAGATAATCGCTTAAGCCGTTTAGGCTGTAGCTCGTTATACATACTGACAGACATACAGACAGACATACAGACATTTTTTGTTGATCACTAGACTTCTTAATGATCGTAATGTCATGTTTCATTGTTATCTAATTTTGTTTATATTCACGAATTCTAAGCTTGCCTTATCTTATAGTCCCTATAATCGCAAGTAAAAAATGTTGGTGGATTTTCACTATTTTGCAACTTGTCTTCTGCAAAAAAGTAGGATATAACATATAAAAATCATACTCGTTCGATAGAGAGGGAAGATAAAAATCAAGAACATCTTGATAAATCAAGATTATAGGAAATATTAGAAATCAAGATCAATATTATGGTGAAGACGAACATGTTCATTTTGATTATAGCAGGTTCTTCTGCATTTGGAGGTTTCTATATTTTCCATAGTTCAGGTGAGCAGTTTTTCTCGTTTTTACAACAATTTCCAATTTTTCATGTTCAAAACTGAAATTTTTGCCTCTGACTGCTATTAACCTGAACGCAAGAAAGCCAACAACCGTCACAATTTTTTTTGCAATAATTGCCAAATTACAAGGAAAGAAATTGAAAATACGAAAAGATTTAAAAGTAAGGATTAATAAATTATTTTTATTAACTATTATTCATATTAGATAAGATAAACGACCCTGCGAGGTGGAGCTATTAAAAATTATAGCAAGGAAATACGAATACCTATAATGTGTATTCCTTCACTCTTTTGTAAAATGACGTATATCTCCCCCGTTTCAATTTTCTTGATTTTGCAGATCAAGACGTTGCAGAACAATGAAAATCCACCATGTGTGATCGATAGGAAAACGACAAAAGGAAATCTCAACAAAAAAAAAAAAAAACCTTTATCTTATGACCAAACGTAAAATTACTTAGCATGACCTTTGAAACGTTTTTTTTTTATTTTTTTGTCAATACAATTTTCCAGTTCGTATATTAAAAAAAAAAAAACCTTGAAGTATAAACAGAGCTTAACTCTTCAGACAAGAATGTACGGAAATACACATACAGAATCAACAGTGACCTCTAAGCGAATAACCCGAAAAAACTTTTTCGACACATTCGAACATTCTCCTGTAAGTCTGAAAGCAGATTTCATTTCCGCAAAGATTTCATTTGAAGTCAGTCTTTAACTCGTGGTAGACGTCTCCATCTTATATATTATTCCATTAGTTTGATGCAATCGGACTGTACAAGTGTCGATCGCCTTTCTTTACGAGGTAAATTTTTTTGTAATCCGAGTATAAAATCGCAATGCTAGTAATAATATAAATTTACACCTCAAGCACCTATCAAACTAAGAAAAGAGCAGCCTGGTGGATGCTCCAAAAGCACTCCCAAAATACCACGCTCTGGTGTACAGATCGGATATCAAGTCCATTTTGCCTGCCTAGTGGTCCATACAAGTTCTTCGGTAGTTAAAACGATCCTATTAGTCAGACCATTGATAAACATATATATTTTACCCAGGCTTTATAAAGCACAAACGTGTCACGAGCCCTGCCGGTGTCATTCTATCAATAGAAAAACACGATCGCGCCGACACCTCTCCTTGTTTTGTTAGAACTGACGCACGGGCAGCAAGGCTCCCGAAAGAAGAAGTTCAGAGCCAAAGAACCTTCTGTTCTCAAAACGTTCCCCCTGTGTGTGCGGGGGTGAAAGAATAGGCCCACGGTCAGGTTATCGGAAGTCTTTCTTCCAATACCTAGTCTAGTTAAGCAACTACCACTTTATCCGTAAGGAAACGAGGTAGTAACCATGCTTCTAGGCGGGCATTCAGGGAGTGTCCTGGTCTTCACCTTGGTTGACTGGATTATGAACTGTTTGCCTTACTGGATGGTGGGCTAGCGACTTCATGGAGTCGAACCACAAGGCGTCTCATGAGAGACGGGCGAGCCTCACCTAGGGTCTAAAAGTAGGCACCGTGGGTTAACAGGAGCCCCGGCTGATTACGTGAGCTTGTCTCGGTAGCAGTCGCCTGTTAAAATTAAGGTAGGCCCCCTTGTGGGAGCTTCACGGGGGCTGTGGTTACTCCAAATGCGGAAGCGAAAATTTATCTTTGGTTTCTGGGAGCATGGAGATGTACCAGTACCATCAGTCAGAGACTATAAAAAGGATCCCCAATATCGCAGAATTCACCCAAATCCCAAATCAAGATCATCAATTGTTTTTTTTTTTTTTTTTTTTTTTATTTAAGTACACATCATAAATTATTATTAGTAATCAATAGTAATCGTCTCTAATCGATCAGTTGTCACCAACTTGCAGTCAATTCGATTACACAAGCATAATGTACAATACACATTTTGTTAAAAATCCAATATAGCTTATCTTTGGCAAAGGAAGACACTCGAAAGATATATAGATGCTGTGCACATCATCTCTGGAGATTTGGTAAGTCGAAAAAGAGAAAAGAAGAAAACAGAAGAAGTTATAAATAATTTAATTATGAGATATGTACTAGTTTTAATACTCAAAATAGATTTTTTTTAAATATAGTTTTTTTATATGTATATAATGGAGTAAATTTGCTTTCATGCGAGGGTGAAGATAATTTTTAGGATGCGTTGAAGAAAGCTTTAATTAGGGGCTATTGTAATAATATTTGAGTGGTTCAATAACTACGGTTTTCTTTTTTCTTGTGGTAAGGAAAAAGAAGGTGAGGCTTACACTCCGGATCCCTTGAGAAAACAAAGAGCTTTTGCTACGAATCGGGATTTTGGTAAATTTATATATTCTTTGGGCATGTAGAAAGTACACGGTCGATTGGCAGCTGGTGCAAGTTCCCACCCCACCGTCGAGCTATTATATGGGAAAAGCAAGCACCTAGCTGGCCAAACAACTTAGTTAGCTTACATGGTCGACTTAGGTTATCCTGTGGTTCTAGGTCATTCCTTCTAACAATCTTACTTTATTAGCTAACTAAGACTATTAAATCCGTTACAAGATAACAATCAAATATGACATTACGATGATAGATAAACATATTTGAGTTACTGGCAAAATTCTGTAAGTCTGTCTGTCTGTCTGTCTGTCTGTCTCTCTATCTGTACGGATGCATTTTGGACTGTAGCCTAAACGGTTTGTCCAATCGTCTTCAAATTTAGAACTTAAGGTTATTTTGACATTCTACAGAGGAATTTTTAGCTCGAAAATTAACGTTACCTGTCATATAACCGTTATGTAAAATCTTATTTTTCTCGAAAACGGCTCTAAGAATTTTTATGAAAAATATGTAGGTAAGCATTATATTTTGGTGAACAATAATTTAATATTGTGGGCTAAAAACAGTACCTCCCATAGGACCGGTTTTTTCTACGACTTTCTCGAAAACTGGCGATCCGATTACTATCAAAATTAATATTCAAGAAGATATAAGTAGCCTAAGTAATTTCGCATTATTTTTTTTTCAAAATCTTTTCTTTTTGTATTCTTAATAATTTTTTTTTTTTTAATTTTATTTTGAAAAATCAATATTTTGAAAACGGGTAAGTAATTTTTTTTTGTGCTTAAGTTTGTATTCTTAAATTTTTTTTTTTTTATTTTTTGAGAAAAAAATGTTAAGAAAAGACCGTTTTATTTAAAAACCGCTCCTACGATTTTGAAAAAATTGCACTTTTTTACATTTCTTAAAGAAATTAAATGGCGTTTAAATTATTTCACTCAATACAATTTAACGGACATTATTCAAACAATCAAAAAGTCACACAAATCGAATAAATGCTTTGATATCCACTTTAACTTTCTCAAATTTTATACCATAATGTAACCACACATATGAACAAGTACGTGCGCAGTCATGCAATTTATTTATATAAATCTGACCTCCGGGTCAGGAGCAAACATCCTTCTTTTAAATGATTTAAAAAAAGCAAACATCATATCTATATACTACACCAATGTCACCCGCAGTTTTGTTATACACTTAAGTGGCTTTTGTTGCCAATTTTTGTCTTCGACATAATTTCCTTCAATTAAGGAAATAATGTAGAAAATGTAAAACGGTGTTATTTCCACTTCGATGGAAATAAAGTCAGTCGAGTCTGAATCGACTTTATTACCATCTACCTTATTTCACGGCACCGCTAAATATAACAGTAGCTGCTATACAACCGTTCAAAAAAACTTAATTTTCTCGAAAATGGCTCCAACGATTTTAATGAAATTTTTCGAGTTTTTTTTTGTAAAAACTGGCCTTTATTTCTTTAGTTTATGGAAATAAGATCGATTCGACCTTAATACCATCTACTTTATTTTACGGCACCATTTTTAGCCCTTAAGTTATATGTATATCGAATTTTCTTTCACGCTGGTGGCCGCATCCAATCATGCAATTTAGTTTATTAAAAGAACTAAAATAAAAAAATCAATTATTGTAAACAATAACAATAAAATCAATTCAATTCAGAAATTAATCTATAAGATCACAAACCAGCTTGCCAATATTCGGTTTTTGGTTATAGCGCCAACCTTCAAACCCATCAACCAAGTCTAATTTCAGGTTTTACCTTAATTCCGTTTTTATTGCAACTTTATTCTACAAAAATACAACGGGCGGCGAAGGACTGTCTATCGGTTTTTTTCTACCATCGTCGATCCTCATCGTCTATACTCATCCTCGTTCACTGAGAACAGGATATACACAAACACGTGTGCCTGAGTTGTCCTTGTCAGCCTCACCCTCACCCTCCACACACCACACTCCACACAAACGACAAACCAATTGATATTGGAATTTAGATGAACATTTTATAATGTAGACCAAAAATAAAGGGATAAAGTATGTTTGGCTTTGTCATTGTGGGTGGTTTATCATTGGACTGTTTTATGGAAGCTCTGATAGTACCTATGTTATCTATAATCGTAATGTAATGTCCCGTGGCTTAGTGGTTAGTGTGTCGGACTGTTAAGCGAATGAGCCTGGGTTCGAATCCAGCTTCATAGCCATCTTCTTTTCCGGAAAAAAGTGCATATCATGTAGCCGTTCGGACTCGGCGGTAAACATTCTTGCAGATTAACAACACACACACAGGAATGGTTGAGAGTATAAGTCACATTGGCATTGGCTCCAAGGAGCTGTCGCGCCAATAAATTTATTTTTAAATCGTAATGTCAGGTTTGATTGTTTTCTCAGTTTTTGTATATGTTTGTATATTTAGTCCTTATATTAGAATCTGTTATTATTTTGCGGCGCTAAAGTTTTTCTTGCCAAGAATGCAAACTTAAGCAAATATGTATATAACCTACATTTAAAACTTAAATCATCAAAAAAATACTTACTCGTTTTCATAATATATACATATATTGGTTAAAAAAAAATAATTATTAAAAATACAAAGAAGAAAGTTATTCGAAAATATTTCATGATTTTATGCCAGATTTTAAATTATTTTTTCGAACTCATATCCTTATAAAAAAATAGTAAAATTAAACGCACATCGAATACTACATGTAGCTACTTGTGCATCAATTTCAACATCAACAATAACGAAGCGAATGAAATGAAAATACAAATTTAATTGCAGTACTTGCTGATTTTATTAGAAAAAATTTAAAAAATCAAAAAAAAAGTTTCTGAAAATTTTGAAATGCAATATTAATTGAATTACAAATGAATTCCTGTGTGCAAAATTTATTGAAATCAGGATAATGGCTTACGATAAAACCGCATTTGAAAAAAAACAGTTCTATGAGAGGTACCGTTATAGAACAAATTTTGAAAAATTCATTTTTATTAAAAAATGTATTGTTAAAAATTATATGGCAGGTACCTACCGTTATTTTTCGACCTAGAGCAAACATGAAAAACACCACCTAAGATACTACCAAATAAATACTAAATACAAAGCTTGAAAAAAATCGGCTCATCCGTTTAGGCTGTAGAGGTGGTGCGAACAGATAGACAGACAGACACACGGACTAAATTTCCGGACCCACTTTTTTCGACTTCTCTATCATCGTATCATGGTTGATTGTTATCTCAAAATTTTTAATCTGCATTATATGTAGTACCTATAATCGCAAGTAAGAATACATCGATCCTCATCGTTGTTCACCGTTACCGAGAACAGGATATACACAATACACATACACATGTGCTTATTAAGTTTTCCTTGTTAGTAATCTTCCTCACCCTCGGCCTCACCATCTACCACACCAACGAACCGATCGATCGACCTGAACATGTTATCAAAGATAATATAACAGGTATGTATGTACATACACAAATAAATATCTACCTACCCTCGAAAGTTTTATAAGAAAAAAATATAAAACTCAAAATAAACTTATCAACCTGCTCAAACATATATGTACCTACCCAGACACCATTCACTTACAAAATTCGTTTTTCTTCTTTTTTTGTCATCCTTTTTTAAAACTAGTCATCTTCATCCTTGTGTGAAGCAATCCACTAATCCAGTTGTGAAACAAAATCTATATTCGCATGACAAAACGATCCTTTTTGTTTTCATTTGTTTCTATTTTATTTATTAATTTATTTATCATCTATCGAGTACAAATCTCTATTAGACTTAAACATATTTACAAAATTTTATATCTTTTACATATATTTGGCATTACTTTACTTTCAAAGAATAATCAGAGAAAATAAACTTACATTAATACAGGTATGCTACGACACTAAACTCAAAACAGTAGTTTTGAAAACATCTCTGCTAAAAGACAAGTCAATATTTTGATAAATTGTATTAAGCTCAGAGCTGGATCGTGAAATTGGATCGGATCTACGGTAGTTCGTAAAAGAACGAGGAACAAAAAAGAGTGTCTGCATCAGATAGCAAGCATTATTAGATAATACCTCCTCCTTGCTTCAAGAGGCCTTGAGTCGATTAACAGGCATCTATCACTATAACTAGGCAAGATATTGTCAACCGAATTAAGCTTTCGCAAAGCATACCTCGAAAATTTTTTTTTGAACAGATTCAATACGATTTATACCTACCCTATACAATGGACACCATATACAACATGCAAGTAATTTGTTTGCTTTAGAAATTATATAGTTTAAATGCAAATCAAAGGATAGTTTTGAGTCAAAAATAACGCTTAGGTCTTTTTGGCTGTGCACTAACTCAAGAGTTATGTCAGAAATGACGTATGCACGATTAATAGCATTAGGTGACCTTGTAAATGTCTTTTACATTTAGATATATTCAGGAACAAACGTTTCTTACTACACCAAGCAGAAACTTCAACTAAATCATATTGAAGTCGATGATCCAGTTCACAAATAATTTGCCTAAAAAGTTTAAGATCATCTGCAAAGAGCAAACAGTCAAAATTCCGAATTCTAGGTGGAAGATCATTTATAAATAGAATGAAGGAGAGGTCCTAAATGGCTGCCCTGAGAAACGCCAGAATGATTAAGAATCAACTTTGATACCACTGTTCCAATTTTTACATTTTGCTTGCGATTAGTCAAGTAATTTTCGAACCACTTAAGAAGGCTAGAATGAAAACCTAAGCATTTAAGTTTCATTAGCAGAATATCATGTTGAACTCTATCAAATGCTTTAGAGAAATCTGTATAAATAGCATCAACCTGGTTTCCACGTTCAATACCTTTAATGCAGAAATTCGCAAACAAGGCTAGATTTGTTACTGTTGATTTTTCACTAGCGAAACCATGTTGATCTACTGAGATACTTGAGCTTACCTCGTCATAAATGCATTTTTTCACAATCGCTTCAAAAACTTTCGGTGTTAATTTCAGTTTTGAAATGGGTCTGTAATTAATAACCTCTTGTTTTGAGCCTGATTTGTATATTGGACTTATCATCGACAGTTTCCACTCATCCAAAAAGTCACCGGTAGAAAGTGATAAGTTAAAAAGTTTAGTTAGTGGACCTGCAAAACTATGAGAACACATTTTAAGTAAGGCGCGAGTTATAGTGATCATTAAAAATCCATCATTAAAAGTTGAAACAGTGGAAACTGGAATTTTTTACATACGGGTAATTATAGCGATCATTAAAGTTGTGTCAGAATTTACAGGCCAACCACACCAGCCATAACCTCAAATTTGTTTTAATGATGCAAAGTGCTCCAGTAAACTTTTTAATGATGTGGTGGAACATTAAAAAAATGGACCACAAACACTGGAACGAAATGTTCCATTATTCTGTCAAATGACAATCAGCTGTTCAGTAAAACCAATTTTCATCATTAAAATAAATAAATGTTTTTTTAATAAATAATACTGTTTCCCGGGTTTTTTTCTTGTCAAAATAAATTATTTTAATTGATTTGCCATCGATTGGCATAAGTTTCTTGTTTTAAATCTTTTTCTAACCCACAAAAATATCCAATTGAAAATGTTTAATGATGGTTTTTAAGTATCGCTATAACTGGCCCCTAAAGCTGAACAAAAGGTATCAGGGGTTACTCTAAAATCAGACTTCAAGGATGAAAGCTGAAGTAAAACTTGATCCACTGACATACTTGAACTACCTAAATTAGTGATAGTATCTCCACAACGAATTTCATGTGAAGCCGGAAAAGAATCAAGAACATAGTTAGATTGGAAATAAGACGCAAACATATCGCACATAGCGTCCTCATTATTTGATGATTGATTAAGGTCTAGTATTAATTACCTTAATCAATCATCAAATAATGAGGACGCTATATGCGATATGTTTGCGTCATATATGAAAAACTGTGACGTGTACTACGGTGATTGAGCAAGAAGACCACAGCGTTTATTTGGGTGCGGATTCGTCATAAGCGGTAGACTTAGGCAAGAAGTCTTGGGCTTTCGACACGTAAGTGAGCGACTTGTGACAATCCGTATCAAGGCTAAATTCGCCAACATTAGCCTAATATGCGCTCATGCCCCCACAGAGGATAAAGATGACGCCACCAAGGATGACTTCTATGAGCTCTTCGACAAAACCTATGAGCAATGCCCTAAATACGACGTTAAGATCGTACTAGGCGATTTTAATGCCAAAATAGGTAAAGAGGAAATCTTTGGTAGGACTGTCGGAAAACATAGCCCACACGACACAACGTCTGAAAACGGACTAAGGCTAATTGACTTCGCAGCGGCACATAACGTCACCATTGCAAGCACACGGTTTCCTCATCTCGATATACACAAAGGGACTTGGCGACACCCAGATCAAAGAACCGTCAATCAGATTGATCACGTTGCGATCGATGCAAGACACGCCTCCAGTATCTTGGATGTTCGCACCTTCCGAGCAGCTAACATCGACTCGGATCACTACCTTGTTGCAGCAAAGGTAAGAATGCGAATAACCCGAACTCCACAACAACGGAGTAATACTGTGAGGAAGTATGACGTCGGAAAGCTGCAATCGCAAGAAACCGCCAGAACCTATGCCGATCGAATATCCCGTAACCTCTCAAGAAATCCAGTACCGCCAGCATCAAGTGCCGAAGATCAGTGGCAACACTGCCAACAAGCCATCAGAGATGCCGCAACTGATGTGCTAGGTTTCACCAGACCACCACCACGAAACCTCTGGTTTGATGACGAATGCAGGCAGGCCCATGCAGCCAAACAAGAGGCATATAAAGCGACGCTGCAAAGAAAGACGAGAGCTGCTCGCGAGCTTTACGAGCAGAAAAGACGGGAAGAACACCGGCTTCTCCAAAAGAAAAAAAGAGAGCATGAGAAGCGCGCGATCGAAGATATTGAGAGATGCTACTCCAGGAACAACGTGCGGAAGTTTTACTAACAGGTAAAAAGAACATGCCAAGGAAAAAAATCCCGCACAGAAGCCTGTAGAGATAGGAATGGAAACCTCGTAGTAGAGTCACAGTCGGTGCTGAGTACATGGAAGGACCATTTCTGCAGACTGTTAAACGGCGATGAAGGCCAAAATCCCGCTGTCAGGCAGAATGAACCATTCAACATGGATGATGACAGACAAAACTTCCGTCCACCTGACCAAAATGAAGTAAGGATAGCAATATCTAAACTAAAAAACAACAAAGCTGCTGGACCCGACGGATTACCCGAACTTTTTAAAGCGGCCGGAGATGACCTGGTGGAGTGCGTACACCAACTCATCTCTAAAGTTTGGTCAGAAGAAAGTATGCCTGATGAATGGAACCTCAGCATCGTTTGCCCGATTCACAAGAAAAGAGACCCTCTAAACTGCGGCAACTATAGAGGAATAAGTCTCCTGAATATCGCCTACAAGATCCTCTCTGCCGTACTATGTGAACGCCTGAAACCTTTCGTCAGCAACCTGATTGGCCCCTATCAGTGTGGTTTAAGACCAGGAAAGTGCACAATCGATCAAATGTTCACTCTACGGCAGATCCTGGAAACCACCCAAGAATTCCAAATCGATACCCACCACCTCTTTATCGATTTTAAGGCCGCGTACGATAGCATTTATAGAGACGAGCTATAAAGAGCCATGTCAGGTTTTGGCATCCCCACAAAACTCGTCCGACTGTGCAGGATGACGATGGAGAACTCTCGCTGCTCCGTCAAGGTTGGTTCTGACCTCACAGAAGCTTTTGACGTCAAAAAAGGATTCCGACAAGGTGATGCGCTATCGTGCGATTTCTTCAACTTAATACTTGAAAAAATTATAAGAAACTCGCAAGTCAATTGTAGTGGGACAATTTTTTTCAAGTCTGTGCAATTGCTAGCATACGCTGACGACATAGACATCATTGGCAGAACTCGGCGAGCTGTCAGTGGAACATTTGCTAGCATTGAAGCTGAAGCGGCTAAGATGGGACTAGCAGTCAATGAGGCCAAAACGAAGTACCTGCTGTCCACAAAAAGGGACACACAACACCGGCGGATTGGACAAAACATCACAATAGACAGGTACAACTTTGAGGTAGTTAGGGACTTTGTGTACCTCGAATCCGCTATAACATCTGACAACAACATCTCGTCAGAAATAAAGCGAAGAATTACTCTTGCCAATCGCTGTTTCTAAGGGCTAGGAAGGCAATTGAGTAGCAAAGCCCTCTCTCGAAAGACAAACGAGATTCTGTATCAGACCCTAATCATCCCAGTCCTGCTCTATGGCGCCGAGGCATGGACTCTATCTTAAGCGGATGAAGATATCCTTAGTCGTTTCGACTAAGACTAGACGCAGTCAAGGAAGACCTCGCCTTAGGTGGCGCGCTCAAGTGGAGGACGACCTGAAACAACTTGGAGTGCAAAACTGGAGGCAGATAGAGTTGGCTGGAGAGGCATGTTGGTTGAGGCCCAGGTTCGTCCCGAACTGTAGCGCCACCTAAGTAAGTAGTAAGTTAATAAGATTCCATTCAATGCGGTTGAGTTATTAACTGGACTCCAATTGAGCGCCCTGAAACCGCTAAGAAAATTTTGTAATAAAAAGTTGTAATTGGGTGCATTCATATTCTTACCGGATATGCAATTTCGGATACCTGAAATCCGATTTTTTTTAGCGAACAAACCCAACCCTTTAGGGGTCCTTAGGACACAAAAAATATCCAGCAAATTTTAGGATGCCTTTCGATTCTCCCTCTGTTACCATATGTTCTACAATCAGCTGCGTACCAACGGTTTTTAACCATGCTAAAAAAATAAGAGGTGACCCAATGAATCCGTTGCATTATTCTGACCACTTTAATGTAGCAGACAACACAAAATGTTGTACGATCTAGTGATGGGTCGATGGGTGAGCAAAGAGTGTTACAAAATATTAAAATACCACCAGAGAGGATATTTTCGAAAACTGGACAAATATTGACTGAACTGCCTTTTTTGTGTGAATATTCTCAGCTATTAATAAACATTGGGTCTTGTGAATAAAAAAAAATAAAAGCTATTTGTAGAGGAAGCTAAAGCTAACTAGTCATAGTTTTTGCTAGTAGCTTAAGCTAGAGCTCTATCTTTAGCTTAGTTTTATGTGAATAAAAAAAAAGATTTAACAAATAGCTTAAGTTGCAAGGTTCTAGCTTAAGCTTCGCATTCTCAGCTTTTGTTTGTTTATTCACATGTCTTGGATTAGGTAGCTTTAGCTGAAACTCATTGTACTCATACTATAAATGTGAATGTTTGTATTTTTTGACGTTTGTTTCCCAATAACACCTCAACGGCTTAACGCATTTGGATGAAATTTAGTAGGTATATAGATAAGGTGCTGGATTGAAAAATAAGCGACTTTTCATGCAGGACAAATAAAAGCTTTCTGTGGAAGAGTCTTAAGTGTCAAATACCGCATTGCTCGAGGATTGTTTGATATTCTTTCATACCTTAAAGACTACCGGAACTTGGTAGACGAAAGAGTTACAGGATTAATATACCATAGAGATATAGAAATATAGTGATATAGAGATGCAGAGATAAAGAGTTATAGAGATACAGAAATATACAGATATAGAGATACCTATATAACCTCGATTAGAATAATGGTATGGTACAAAAAAATAAATTATAATTTGACGGAAAACCTTATTCAACGAAAATGCTTAAGATTAAAATAGCCTTTATTAGGTAATATAAAAATTCACGTATCCAATATTTGATTACAAAGCCGTTTACGACCTGGTTACGAACCGTCGAAAATATTGATTAAAATGTATTAGAATGTATTGTATATATATATTAGTATATTGGTCTGATATGCTTCCATGCCGAAAACACTGCACGAATTTGTGAAGTTTGAAGCCAAAATAACTTCGGGTCTGCTAAAACAACTTCTATCAGCGCGATTCACTTCAAAGAAAACAAAACTACTTATTTATAAAACTCTCACAAGGCCTATAATTACTTATGGATTTGGTTGTTGGTTTAGTATTTCACCAACAGTAACAAATGAGTTGGAAAACTTTGAACAAAAACTTTTAAGATTTTGTTGCGGAAAATACCGGTTGGTATTTATATTTTTAGTTTATAAGTTGTGTAGTCATACATTTAATTTTGGAAATTTGTGAGCCATAAAGTGAACATATGTCGGGAGCAAACATATGAAATAAAAACAAAATAGAATTATATAACTAAAATTAAAAATGCTCATGTGTATAAATGTCTTATTGTAAAGATTTATTCTATTTATTAACTTAGCCTAACCAGATTAAATATTGAAGTCGGTTATCATGAATCTAAATATTGTAATCATAAATTATAAAAGTTATTAATGTCTCAATAAAACTAAAATGAATGAATGAAATAAATGATAGAAGAAAGAGTTATAGGATTCATTATGCTACACTGGCTACTTTTACTCTGAAAATGCACCTTTCCTGCGGGAGAAATCTGAATAATTTTGTTTAGCAAGTTTTGATTTAAATAATAACAATAACTTAATTTGAAGTCCACGCAGACGAACTCGCTGGTAGAAGCAAATGTTTTATAAATCGGAAAACCAAGGAAAGGTGTAAACTCTTGTAAACACTTCGGCTGCATTGCATTGCATGTTGCTTCTACATTAGGGCTATGGAAGCCTTTCTGATTGACATATACACGTATGAGCTCTGACATATTCGTACTATTACTAAAGAGAGTTCTAAACATTTTTCCTAGCTAGCTAAAGCTGAGTTTTATTCACACTAAACCTAGCTTTTGCTTAAAAATCAAAGTTTTAGCTTTAGATATTTTTTTATTCACAAGACCCAAGCTATCGAGAGACAATCGATTCTATCGGGTGTTTTTTTTAAATGCTTTAATCGATTTTGTTAAATTTGGGACTGGAAATTTGAATACTTTACAAAAATAAGGAACTTCTAGTCTCTACAAACGTAATTTCAAAGCTCGACTTCATCAGTCTTAAGGAACTCCCACCAATTTCTTAAATACCTAAACAGAAAGCAAACAAGATGAAATTAATTGAAATCTTCGAACTCAAGTAGACATTGATTGAGATCTCTGCCGTCATCATCCTCCCATCGTATCGGAGACACGATGAACTTTAATTCCCTTTAATTGGGAAATAAATTACAAGTTAACATCATTTGCTTGCGCGCACACATTTTTCAGGTTAACATGCAAAATTGCACATTTTCAAAGCCCCAGAATACGCAACACCCCCCAACCCATGGCAAGTCTCAAGTATCCAAGCAGCGACGGTAAATGCGTTGCGTTGCCGTGTAACTAAATAACGCTCTAATGGCCTGTAAATTTAAATAAGGGATTTAGAAAGTTGCTTCAGTGACGAAGGCCTGAAGAAGAGAAAGTGTCTTTCATTCCTCAACGAAATGGGTTGTGCGTCCTTCCTTTCTACTCCTTTCTGTCGGGACAACCCGTTCAGAGGAGCTCCAAAAGGATGTCTTGGAAAGTTTCGCACAAAGTATGATGGAATGTGTTAACTTATCTAGATAAAGTTTGCTGTGCAGCAGGCAGAAGGCCGTAACCAGACAACCAACGCAACGTTGGTTGGCGCTGATGTAATATCACTGTGAGCCTTGTCATACAGTTATGGTAGGATGAAGGATGCGTATAAGTGAGCCTTTCGAGATGCACCTTTATAGAGAAGACTCATAGCCCTGCCACAAGTTTATGAAAATGTTTTTGAAATTAATTTGTACTGCATGTTATCGCAAATAAATTAAAGTAGGTAAAAGTCTCTCTACTTAATTTGCTGCAGGATAGGGAGCAAGGAGGTTTTCCGCACAAGTTGGCAATTATTAGGAGTTATTTTAATGAGTAACTAAGAATATTGACTGTTTGGTTCTTATTTGAAAAGTTTTTGAGGTATTATCGATTTTGAATGTAACTTGGCAACTTGTTTTAAACATAGAACTCTCTTGAATAGAAATTAAGTATTTGTCACGAACAAGATAAAAGCTTTAAGTTGAAGAACTTTTTCTATCTCAATTCCATGTTATGTTACCTTGGACTTTATAAGAACCACCTTGTGTTATGTAGGAGGCTCACATGGACGGGTTATAATAAACGTGTTTCATAATAATTTGAATATGAAGAGCCACGTGGTGTAATAAAGTTTGAACTATGTAAGTTGATAAGATAATTTCAAAAATTTTATCGATTTTTTGGAATTTGAATCCTGATTTAAAAAACAGATGCATACATATGTACATATGCACATAAAAGTTAAAAATCCTGCAAACTCAAATCAACATCATTGGCTTGTTATGCGCTTCACACTAAACTCTTGTGGCCAGACACTGCCACCTGTAAGTTCTATTCGGGATTCGTATCCTTATTCTTATAAAGGAGATGAGACTTTTAGTATATGCATATAAATCTTATCGTTTTCCTTTGTAGCTAAGAGCTCTTTTGAAATGTTGTTCTTAGCGAGATAAAAGCTAGGCATTCACAAAGAATGTAAATTGAAGATTCGAAATCTGAAATGCAGAACCTGCACTCTGTGTTTTTGACTTTTATTATGTTCAATATGCAGCGCAAACCACAATGGGCTGTAAGAAAACTAGCTAGAATTGCTAAATTTTCCTTATGAAAGCTTTGGATTGTCTCGTTGGTATGTATATGGTCCTTTTTACTTGCGATTATAGGGACTATAAGGCAAGTTTAGGATTCGTGAATATAAAATAATTTGATGTAGCAATCAAACATGGCATTAAGATCAGAGAAGCCTAAAAAAGTCATTGGCAACAAATGTCCGTCTGTCTGTCTGTATGTCTGTCTGTCTGTCTGTCTGTCTGTCCGGGTGTATATCGAATTGCAGCCTAAACGGGTTAAGCGATTTCCTTCAAATTTGGTATGTGTTTATGTTTTGACATTCCTCAGAGGAGAAATTGAAATTTTATTTTTAGGGCTAAAAATAACGGTACTTGCCATATGACCGTTAAGGAAAAGCTTATTTTTCTCGAAAACGGCTCCAACGATTTTGATGAAAATTTTTGAGAATTTTTTTGTTGGTATTGGCTTTCATTTGATTAGAAGCACATATACGGGAAAAGTCTATTAACGGGACCTTTCATATAACAGTTTTTTTAATTTTTGGCTTGCTCGGTAACGGCTCTATGGATTTCTGTCAAATTTAATATTTGAGAAGATCTGGGCAGCCAAATTAATTGTGCATATCAACATTTTGAAAAACTTTTTTTTCTAATAAAAAATAATTTTTGATTTTTTTTTTTTCAAAAATCAATAGTTTTTAAACTAATCAAGGAAAATTATTTTAAATAGTATTATCACATGTATATTAATAAACTCTAAGAAACTGCATACCAAAATTAAAAAAAAAAGGATTTTATCAAAATTCGTCCTACAATTTTCGACTTTTTTCATAAATTCTTTGTTATTTATGACGTGTGATGGCATACTTCATTTTTACTAAGAACCGTTTAGTTTTGTGGTTTTGATAATTTTTAATAAGTTCAAGCTGTGTTATTTTCAACGTAAATGTTATTTGTTTTTGTCAAAGATCTTACCGTCCAATGTAGTTAGGCACATAAGAGCAAGTACGTGCGACCCAGTCGTGCCCATTTTTTATAATTAACTTGCATAAGGGACTATTTGTTTCCCTTTTAATGTATGTAAGTACACTGCGCGAGCATTAGGTTAATAGGGGAGGGAAGGACAGAAGGTGTCGATTAACATTGGTTTTGAATTTTTGCAAATCAAAATGGCAAGGGAATAAAGGAGTAAACTATTCCAAATTCGTGTTTTTCAGCTAAAACAATATATATAATGACTCTATATTTCACGGTATGACCGAAATTGATTTCAAGGTTGAACGGTTGAGCATTCCTTGCGAGATGAGTATAACGGGAAAAACTTTTAAGGGGAACAATGCAGCTGGAAATCTCTCATTTCCCCTAGACAACACGGGTTCCTCAAAGGCAGGTCAACAACAACAAACCTTCTAAGCCTTGGAGAGTGGAAAGGAGGTCGATGTTATTTCAACAGATTTTAGTAAAGCT
Source organism: Platycheirus rosarum (assembly GCA_963971375.1). NCBI lineage: Eukaryota > Metazoa > Arthropoda > Insecta > Diptera > Syrphidae > Platycheirus > Platycheirus rosarum. Next base: position 51,740,795 of record OZ020510.1, on the reverse strand, counting down.
TTCAACAAATTCTCCCACAAACTTATTCTTTTTAAACTTTCAACCCTCGGCTTTGAACCCATTCTGTTGAGATGGATTTCTTCTTATTTAGAAAACTGTTTTTACAGCGTTCGATTCAGATCCGTCTTTTCAAGCCGTTTTTTAGCTACATCAGGTGTTCCCCAAGGCAGCCATATAGGCCCTCTCCTCTTCATTCTTAGTATCAACGACATTGAAATGATCGTCAAACATTTTTCCATCTCACTCTACGCAGACGATACTAAGTTTTACAAGGTCATTTCTTCATCTGAAGACTCTTCCCACTTAAAACAGGATCTCGACAATTTTTCAATATGGTACTCCAAAAACTGCTTGGAGCTTAATATTTCCAAGTTCCAGTCAATAACCTTCGCACGTAAACGCATCAAATCTTCTCCCCGTCTCTATCTTCTACACAGTCAAACCATTTTCCCCGTTCAGGTGATCCGTGACCTTGGGGTTATTTGCGACCATGAGCTGAATTTTCTCAAACATATCGACGATATAAGGCAAATTCAGCACTTGGCTTTTCGTGAAACGATGGTCCAAGGAATTTGCAGACCCCTACGTTACCCGATCCCTTTACATATCATTTGTTCATCCGCTTCTTGAGTACGCTTGTCAAGTCTGGTCGCCTTACCAACAAGTGCACATTGCCAGAATTGAGAGCATATAACGCCGTTTCCTTCGATTTGCTCATCGAGGTCTTAATTGGAGTAATCCTTTAATATTACCTTCTTATCAAACTTCTCAACCTGAATACGCTGAAAGATCGAAGAGAAATATTTGCCATTCTCTTCATTCACCGAATTTTTTCAGGTACCATTGACTGCACAGCCCTTAACGCATTTATCTTTTTAAATACTAACCCTCGTAACACTCGTTATCCCCGCCTCTTCTATCTTCCCACCCATCGAACCTCTTATGGCTCCAACGAACCCATCTCTCGAAAGCTGTTTTGACTTTAATATCAGTACTCCCTGCCTAAAGCTTCGTCTCCTAAGCCCCCCAAACAGTTAATTTAAGTCTTAGCTATTAAGTTTCTTAGTTTTTAAGTTAGATTAAGAAATAGCTTGTATTAATCCAAATAAATGGGGGTTTTGCCCCCACCAAAAATAAATAAAATTATTTTGTTGGAATCAGGCTTGAATCCGTGCAATACAACTTGTATTGAACGGTCCAGAAGATTGCTTCTAGTCCAACGAACAAGATTATCATCGATCCCAAAAGCACGCATTTTCGATAAGAGAGCTTCATGTCAAACTCTATCAAAGAGCAATAATCTTACTTTCACCAAAGCGATGTGAAGATTTGTTCCACTGTTCGGTGAGATATGCCATCAGATCACCAGTGGAACGGTTGCTACAGAAGCCATACTGACGGTCATGGAGAAGCTTTCGATCTTCGAGATATTCCTTAAGCTGACGGCTAATCAGTGTTTCCATGACGTTAGAAAGAAGGGATGTCAGTGCTATGGATCGGTAGGAGGAGGGGGAGGATGGGTCACCTTTCTTAGGGACAGGCTGGACAAATGCTGTTTTCCATCTTCTAGGAAATATTCCAGAAGAGTAGGAGCGATGGAAAAGCTTACGTAGTGGCTTTGTCAGTGTGGAAGAACACCTCTTCGGAAGAATCGAGGGTATACCATCCGGGCCAGCGGATTTATATATCGGGATCTTTGAGAACTCTTGCTATTGTACGAGTGCGGAAAAAAACTATCCAATGGAAAAAATTACATTCTCAAGTATAGCAGGGGCAACGTTGCTGTAAGGTAGCGTAGAGCTGGCAAGTTTGCCTTCTCTGAAGAGTGGACAATAGGTTGTTCATTAGCGATGAGCTTTGGAACAGAAGATGTTGATGCGTTTTTAATATTTTTTTACAAATGATCAAACATTTGTACTGCCTTTGTCGTAATTTTTGGTCTGCAAAAATTTGGTTCTTTCAACGAAGTTGCATGTAGGGTTGGCTTTGTAAGATCGGAAACTTACTTATTTGGGCCTGATAGCCTCTTTATACTGAGAGTTAAACCAAGACTTTTCTTTTCTTGATGCTTTTTTACTCTGTTAGGAATAAAAGCTCGCATCCCTAGAAGAATCACATTTGTGATCATTTCAGCACTGGCATCAACTTCACTATCGAGGAAGCATAGTGACCAGCTAAAGTTTCTGAAATAAAAAAATATTCAGGCCGGCCCAGTTGGCTTTCCCGTATTGCCAAACGTTGCTGATGGGGAGTTTTTCTTTAACTGGATGGTTGGAGGACGACAAATTAGCTAAAATGACACAATGGTCCATAATGCCAAATGGAGAAGTTACACTAATTGTATATTTATCAAGGTGAGAAGTAAGAAACAAGTCAAGAGTATGGGCGGCCTGCCCAGCAACATCTGGTATACGCGTTGGCACCTCGATCAGTTGGGTAAGGTGATGTAACCCGGCAAAGAGCTCGACATACCTTCCTTCGGGTGTTGTCTGACCAGAATAGCGGAGCCAATTGAAATTGTGTACATTGAAATCGCCCGCAAAAACGATTTCAGTGTGAGGACAAAGGAAAACAATTTTCGAGATGGAATCAGACAGCGCATCAAACTCGTTACAAGTCGAATTACTGTCGAGATTTGGACTCCTGTAAATAAAACAATAATTAATGACATGCTAGGGGACATTAAATTTGAGCCACAAGAAGTTAAAGTTCGTGTTGGAACATTGCCCACTTTGGGGAAGGCTCTGGCAAGCAATATCATTCCTAACATAAATGACGAGACCTTGATGGGAAAAAAGTGGCACCAAGCTCTACCTATTTAGAGCAAATTCATATAAATCATTATTTACTCCAAACTGAGTCTCACTTAGTGCCAAAATAGCTGGCCCGCGAACATTGAAATAGACGACACAAAAATCACTTACCATTTAAAAATTCTTACATTCAAAACACAACTCTGACAATGTCAAACTGTGCAGTGAATGTCCAAATTAATTTCTGTAATAAACATACTTTCTTAGGTGTTATACCCATAAGACAGCTTGCATACCCAAAATCTATTCAAACATTCAGCACAATAAAACAAACTCAGATACCCTTATCAACTTACCGCAAACATTTTATGTTTGATATAAGACTTGTATCATGCATTTCTGTGTATCTGAAAGATAATGAGTGGATTATGTGATTATAGGTACTAAATAAAACAAGATTACAGGAAGTAGGAGAAATAATAATGATGTTCATTTTGATTAAATAGCATTTCGTCTGCATGATAGTTAGATTCGTTCGGGTGACTCGTTTTCTGAGTTTAGTCAATTCTGATTATTTTACATATAACAGACCAAAATTATTATATGATTATAAAGAACTTACTATTATCGCATTTAAATCACTTAAAGTCATTAAATTGATATTATGCATCGTTGTCAAGTGCTGAGGTTTAACAAAGCTCATATCATTTTAACCTCTTTAAATGAAATGTGTGTGTAAACGGCAACATAAATGGTTGAATTAACATTTCTTAACTTCGTAAGGAAATACATGTCCTTCGCCATTTTAAAATGTCTTTTGTATAGAAAACTGTAGGCTGTAGGGAATTATTTGAACCATACTATAAATATTCCTTATGGCGTGAGGTATATTAATATTTCTCCCTTCATTTTAATAATTCAAAAATTTCTAATTTTCTATTTCTGTTTCAAATTCAGAATGCGCGCCATCTACTGGACGTTTATTTTCATCATCATCATCATCGGGACAACAACCGGGATCCGGTTTCTTCAACAAGTTTTTCCATATATCCCTATTGCTGGCCGACGCCATCCAATCTAGGTTCCAACCTGTCCAGCCCACCGGAGTCTACCAAGTTTTTTTTCCACAATATCTGCTTCGAGGTAGATTTCATACAATTCATGATCGTACCTTCTCTGGAATCGTCCTCCCTCACACACGGGGCTAACAATTCTCCTCAGGACTTTCCTCTCGAATGCAACTAAGAGTGCCATTTTGTAAGCACCCAAGTCTCGGGTCCGTATGTGAGTACTAGTAAGACCATAGTCATGTACAGCAGCAGTTTGTTTTTTATGGTAAGATTACTGGATTTAAAGAGCCTTTACAGACTATAGTAGTTTCTGTTGGATTTTAGCAGTCGCACGCGATTTCTTCCTCCATTTTATTATCGGCTACTACTTTTGACCCTATATTGCTAGGGCTTGACTCATTATTAATTATAATGGGAACCAATCTTCCATCTTTCACTTCAAATCCCTACTATAAACTATCTCTAGATGAATATTGATCTATTGCTGCACCTGATGATACTTTTGGAGAGTGGAATTTGAGTCCGGTTCACATGTAAAGTCTGTATCGGCTGCCGCTGATTAGGAAAATAAAACGGTTAAAGTGGTCACTTTGGCCCGGGCGTCTAGGATCTGATATCTGGCCTTGGATGTGGAAGTGATGAACTTGTTCCATTGCCCGAGGAATAAATTCTTGGCCAGAGATCATCTGACAGTCCAACCTGGAGAGCTATCAGAAACAAAGCTCTAGGAACACTCTGCTGACTGGATATCTTCGAAGCAAAATAAATGAATTCACCAACGCCAAATAGAACGACCGAAAAACTCAAAAAGAATGAAAAACACCCGAAAAATACAAACAAAATTTACGACAAACGTGTTTGCTGTCTGTTTACGACAAATTTAGTAAAAACACAAGAGGCGTTTATGCTTTTTTCACGGCTAGAATTGCAAACTTTCCGTAAAAGACCGCATAGAAGGCGTCTGAAAGCCAACAAAGAACCACAATCCCAAAGGAACAAGTCCGTTGGCACCCGGACGGCCAGGTAAAATCGTTTAAAGAATTTCTCACTTAAGCTCGCAGTAATCTGTAGTTACGAATAATTCTATAGTGTTAAATTCAAAAGTAAAAACATCCGTTATAACGTTCCAGATTTCCGTTTTTGGTTCAAGGAAGGCGCCGCTATGCAAGCGGGATTTTTTTTTAATGTTTAAAATAAAAAGAGTAAGAGCGTCGTGATAGATATATGTGCATAGCTATTATTGAATTTTGCTAAATAAAGTTAGATGTAAAATTTCGACATTATCTACAGAAACTTGTGTTGGTGATAATCTGGTAGAGAGTGGTAGGGAAACTGAGGAAAATATAAAAAAAAAATCAAAATTCAAAATTAAATTTTTTTTATATGTACTCCTGGAGATTGATTCTCTCCCTCGTACAAGACACTTATCATATATTGTATCATCTATTTTAGATATGCATTCGTACAACGAGTTTTTCAGTGCTTCTACATTGTCCACTGTGAATGACATTGCAAATTGATGAGTTACAGGGAGATCATACCAGTTTTTTATAGGAGTATAGCCAATCTAAAACAGATCATAAGGATCCGCTTTTGTAGGTTTTGATTAGATGTCCTCATAACTCTTACAATGTAATTTGCATGAGCTTTTAAGTTTTTCAAAAATATTGGGGCTAAACCTGACTCAAGGTTAATGGCATAATTGGGGGTGTTAGAAGGTAGCTTTAAAACTCGTTTGAAGAAAAACCTTTGTATGTTTTCCATTTCTTCCAACTGCTCGTATCCGTACACCTCGTTTCCATAGCAAATACAGCTACTAACCGTCGCGTTGAAATCTTTGAATTTTGATACTGGGTCCACAAAACTGTTGGCAAAAAACTGTGACCACATAGTATTTATTGCAGCTTTCGCCGCAACTATCTTATGTCATTAAATACCCAAGATATTTGAATTCCATTGCAACTTCAACGATTTCACCATCCAGACACCAATTACGCTCATAACCAATAGATCTGTTAGTGGACCTAAACACCATTATTTTAGACTTTGAAGTATTGCTCGGAAACCCGCTTGAAAACAGCTTATAATATTATTTTGTTCAACCCAGTTTATGAGTCTATTATAGAGTATATGCGTAAAAACCTTCCTCAAAGAATTTAGCACAGCAATACCTCTATAGTTTTCGGGTAGATTACGGTCACCTTTTTCAAAAATAGCTGAAATTCTAGAAAAATGAAAATTTTCAGGGATGGCCTCCTCGTAGAATATTCTATTTAGAAGTTCTAGGATATACTCCAAGAACTCAGGGGTAGCATGTTTATAAAATTCTACAGGGATTCCATCAGAACCTGAAGCTTTGTTGTTTTTCATTTTATGCAGGGCTAATAAAAGTTCAACCATAGTTAAAATGGAGTCCAAATCCGGAATAATGACGTTTGGGTTAGCAAAACTTATTGTGTTAAGGTTAGGGTCAGATAGAAGAAGAGATTCAAAATAGATCGCGAGTAAGTTCTCATCGATTGCATAAGAAATTCTATAACTTTGACCATTTAAAAAACGCACCGCTTTCCAAAACGATTTTGAATCCCTACATTCCACAAGTTTAGAAGCAGACTTTTTAAAATACAATTCTTTCTTTAGTTTACATAGCCTTTTATAGTCTTGGTTGGACTGCATGTATAATGATTTGAAAAAGTCACGCTTTGTTTTTCGAAAAAGTTTTAAATATGCTAAAGATTTTTTTCTACTTTTTCTGCACTAATCATCATACTACTCTGATTGAAAAGAAGTTAAATGACTTCGGGAAGATACAGTCGCAGATTTTCTCACCGCTGATAGAACTGAGTTTGTTACGTTTTCGATACTATCGGACGTCAGATTTGGCATTGTAGCTAGCTCTTGATTAAGTTTTGTCTTGTATCTGTTTGCATTCCTATATTTCCATTTGAGAGTTATAACGCTATCAATGTCTTGAAGTCTATTAAAAAGGTTATCTGACTTGCAAGCAACTATTATGGGGAGATGAGATGAAAAATTAGCCGGATAAATGAAGAAATCTTCAATTAAACTAAACTATTCACCTTTATTAAGACAGTAGTCAATCACTGAGCAACCCCGACTCGAGACAAATGTATAGTTAGTTACCATTTATGTCACTATTAGAAGTCCCATTTAAAACAAAAAAATCCAAAATCTTGAACAAGTTCTAATAAAGATTTTCCATTTTGATTAAGACAATTGTCTAAAGTTTTTCTTTCGCAGGAGAAGTGGTCATTGTGTAAGAGGTCTGAATTTTGGAAGTCACTTATACGGCCATTTAAATCTCTAATAATCATTATGTTTTCATGGTTATAGTCAATTAAAAAGTTATATAGTTCATTATATTTTAAGCTCCAATCATTAAAATTAAGATATATAGGAAGAATTTGCAGTTGTTTTGTACCACATGTGATATCTATAATTATGTTATGTTCAATATTTTTAAACTTAATTTTCTGATTCATACCAGAGTGTTTATACCACACATTATCCCACCACTAGCCCTACCAACGCTACTGTTTCTATTAGCTGGGATACATTTAATGTCAAAGTGTTTAAAGTATTTTAAGTACTGCAGTTCCTTTCCATTTTCTAAAAAGGTTTCTAAAAGAATAAATACATATTTCGTGACAAGATCAAAGAATTCAGGCATTATTAGTTTGTTTTTAAAACCTGTAATATTGCAACATAAAATTTTTAATTTAAAGTTATGTGTGAGAAAATAATTTAATTGGCAGACGGCAACCCTGTCCTAATTATAGCTGGGACCCGCAACTCCTTCATCATAATATACGTGTTGGTTAACAGGAGTCTCTGCTAATAGGTTGCTTCTGAGTTGACAGTTTGAATTGACATTAACGTTGTTTACATTAAAATAACATGTTGCTTCATCTTCGAATTTTTTTTTTATGAATTGAAGTTCGGTGTTCGTTTTAACTCTTAAACCTCGGAGAATATCGTATCCAAAATTGAATTTTTGAATTTGTAACCTTGCACCTTTTACGAGGATTTTGATGTTCGAGTTTCTCGTAGCTAATTTGTTCTTTATATCATATAGGCTTTTCCTCTTGTTACGATAGACCAAGGATTGTTCTCGGTGAATAAAAATGCCAGTGTTCATCAATTTTGGAGCGGCTTCAATTATTTTGTGTACAGACCTGTCAAATTTAAGAACCATTGTTGTTTTTTTTTTTGTTTGGGGGTTGCTAAATTCCTGTGATTTGTTTAAACATAAATCCGCACTTTCATTTAGATTGAGAAGGCTTAGACAAGTTTGTGTAGCAAAGCTAATCTTGTTTGCCATCTTGTTTGAAGGAAAATGCATGACGACGGTGTTTTCATTTGTTTTTTGTGTTATAATTTCAAACTGTTTTCCAGGGTCTCACAGTAATTTTCTAGGACAGTGAGTCTCCCAAGTAAGTATTTTCTGCTGTAAGTAACTGTATATCCTTTGATATTGCGGAAACGTCTTCTTTGGTTGCTATGTTTTTGAGATGTTCTTTTAAACAATTGTCAACAATAGATTTAATATCTTCTGGATTAAAAGATTTGAAATCCATTTTAAGCTTCGGCTGGTTTAATGTTTTTTTAACTTTGTGGTATTTTAATCGGAGATATTTCCGTTGATTTTGGCTTAGGTTGCATATATGTATGTAGTGTGCCAAACAAAAATGTCGATCTTCTTGGTGGGATTTTGTAACTTAAGTTTTTCCTACCTTTATTCGCTTAGTTGTGTTTTTCTTCACTTTTTCAAATTTAAATATTGACTTTAAAAATGCAATTAAAACGATTATACTTTTTAAAATTAACTTTAAATAAATATTTAATTTAAATTAAACAGGAGCTCTTAATAAGTTAGACTATTACGCTTCTCTCTCACTCTTTCACCCAAAAAAATATAAAAAAACAAAATAATATCTTTATCAAAAGGCAACGACGATTAGCTCTTAAAGGCCCCGTCCCGAGAAATGATTTTGTCACTTTGTCCATTTACGAAAAGCTCTTGGTAGGTAGGAAAAATGGGTCAGTTAACGCCGTTCAAAGAGGCGGCCAATTTAACACGGTGTCTCAGGGGTCCGTCATACGACTACCAAATCGTCCAATTGAAAGACACTTAACGCCTTTGCTTTGCCCAATTATCTTTGATTTTATAACTACGTTTAATTCATATTCTTTAAATTTTACTTATTATTGTTATTTTATTTATGATTTATTTATATTTAAATGCATATTCGCTGTTCTTTTTATTGTTAATTTTAAAATTTATAGCTTTCGGATTTTTTTTGTCTTGTTTTCTGATTTAAGTAAGAAATAATTCGAATTCTGAATCACGCCGACTGGGAGAAAAGGTGTTGTATCTTTAAGTTGGCATTTAGTGAGTGTATGATAAGTATCATGGCGCTCTAAAGCGACGTTTTCAGGGGGTAGGATAAGGCGGCGGCCAAGTAAGTATGGCTTGACAGGATAAAGAGGTTCTTCCAAGCCGAATTTAAGAGTATGTAATTCCGATGGCTGCTGATCAGATTCCACGAAGAGGCGGGAACATATCACTGTAACGCCACCAGCAGAGCCTCCTTTAATTTTTCAGGTACTGGTTCCTAGGGGTTAATTTATCATTTTTTACTTGCGATTATAGGGACTATAAGGCAAGTTATGCATTCGTAAAAAAAAAAAAAAAATTCTAACAATCAAACATGATATTACGATGATAGAGAAGTCAACAAAAGTGGGTCCGGAAATTCCGTCCGTCTGTCTGTCTGTCTGTCTGTCTGTCTGTCTGTCTGTCCGTATCGATATCTACAGCCTAAACGGTTGGGCCGATTTGATTCAAACTTGGTATATAGTATTTTTAGAGTGCTCTACCCGACAATTTTTTGGAATTGGCATTCTAGCTCCAAAACTAACGGTACCTGCCATATAACTTTTATTAAAAAACTTATTTTTCTCGAAAACGGCTCCTACGATTTTGATTAAACTTTCAGAATGATGTTTTCTGTGCAAAATCTATCTTTTAATTTTAATGGATTTTTCAGAAAAAGTTTTATAACGGTACCTCCCATATGACCGGTTTTTTAAAATCAGACTTTCTCGTTAACTAATTGACGGATTCTGATGAAATTTTCAAAATATGTAGTGTTTTATGATTTAAATAATATTGCTTATCAAAATTTTCAAAAACATTTTTTTTTAAATTTTAATAATTTTTTTTAAAAAATATTTTCTTTTTTGAATATTTTGAAAACGGATCTATAGATTTTTTTTTTTAATTTTTCTCCTAGTATAAACTACAGATTTCTTAAAATTGACATACTAAAAAAAAATTTAAAATATGTTTTCGAAAAGTTTTTCAAAAAAAACATTTTTTTGATAAAACTGGTCGAACGATTTTGAAATGAAAAATTCATAAAATAGAAAACAGCAAAAGAAATAAGATGGCTTACAACATTTTTTCCAAAAAACGTTATGAGTAGTGTTTTTTTTAATTCATAAATTTTTTTCCCCAACATTTTATTTCATATTGCTCGGCTAAGCCCTAGCCAAGCCATTAGTCAAATAAAAGAAAGTGACAACCTACATTACATACATACTTACGTATTTTAAAGTATTTTTCATCATCATAAAAGCACAGAATAAATAAGGAAGCCTTTGATAAACACACAAAAACAACTAACAAATAAAAAAAACTATTCGATTACTACTGAATGCAAAAATTTCAATCGAGAAAACAAAAGTTTACACCTTCCTATAAATAAACAAAACCACTGTGTTAACTTTTAATATTGTCTCTATACCTACTGGCTTAACAGTAGTTGGAACACGTATCTTAATTTTAGTACCTACCTTCCTTCCAACCTTATTATAGGTACCTTTATATACCTTTATAAATTCCATTGGTCCCATATTGGGACGTATAAAGGTCCCTTTACCTAGCATTATTGCCATACTGCTGATTCCGACGAATCTTTATGCCAGTTGTTCAAATTTTTCCATACCAAAATGAAAATTAACTGAAAAAAGTCCTTTGTATCTTTCTATTAGCAAATTATATTATAAACAGTAAGCAGCAAGTGGAAAGATAATACTACACTAAAAAACTGCAAAAGCTAACAATCCTATATATTTATGTGTTTATCCCTTTGTCGTGACGCATGTTCGTTCACCCAAAACGATTCTAAGGAAGTTGCACGTCATACAAAAAATATTAAAATAAAATCTTTGTCAAAAAGACGCCTGCACTTAAAAAGGATTAGCACATAAGAGCAAGTACGTGCGACCCAGTCGTGCCTTTTATTTGTTTGGTATAGTGGCATGTCTATGTTTTTTTTGAAGGAGGTGAGTTCCGTTTGTTGGGAAAGCCCCCCACTATTCTGACGAGCTAACCCATGCCTGCCTCCTGCTCTTTCAGCGGACATTCTTTCCCTTCCCATTCCCTCCTGCCCCATCCAATTCTATTTTATATTCTATCCTTTATTCTATCCTGATTCTTATCTTATAACCTTCTGTCATAATGTGTGTCCTACCCGATCCTATCCTGGTTCCTATCCGAATGCCTTCTCCACTATCCTATCCTACGTTCCTACAGCTCTAAATTCCCAAATCCCCTCTCCTATTGCCTCATTTCAAGTCGGAGGTATGGTTTACTCGCAAAAAAAGGCCTTCATATGCCAACGCAACAGGGTGTAATTATGGTTGGCTTCCATCAGAGAAGAAAATTAGCCTTTGTTAATTTTGATTTGTGGGGTATGAAGGGAGTCTTGAGTCAATCTGTAGGGGGACAAAAGTATGTAGTTTTATCCAGGAATCCAAATTATATTATTTATTATCATTTGATCATAGTTCTAGTATAACAAAAAGAATTAGGTAAAAATTTGCCCTTTTATGGCATTTTTTTAGGGAAATTTCAAAAACTACCCTTTTTCCGAAGCGTCATATCTTGGTAACGAATTAACATGCAAACATGTTTGAATGATCAATATTTTAGGAAATTGTATGCCCTACAAAATATGCCTAACAGCTTTTAACGTAAGAGTTAAGCAAACAAAATATTAATGAAAAACCGGTCGGAATTTTGCAGAAAATGCCGCTATATTGGATGAACGCATCTTCGTTGAGTGGTAGACCATCGTGTTCTATGAATAAAAGGCACGACTGGGTCGCACGTACTTGCTCTTATGTGCTAATCCTTTTAAAGTGCATGCGTCTTTTTGACAAAGATTTTATTTTAATATTTTTTGTATGACGTGCAACTTCCTTAGAATCGTTTTGGGGTGAAGCTCGAACGAACATGCGTCACGACAAAGGGATAAACACATAAATATATAGGATTGTTAGCTTTTGCAGTTTTTTAGTGTAGTATTATCTTTCCACTTGCTGCTTACTGTTTATAATATAATTTGCTAATAGAAAGATACAAAGGACTTTTTTCAGTTAATTTTCATTTTGGTATGGAAAAATTTGAACAACTGGCATAAAGATTCGTCGGAATCAGCAGTATGGCAATAATGCTAGGTAAAGGGACCTTTATACGTCCCAATATGGGACCAATGGAATTTATAAAGGTATATAAAGGTACCTATAATAAGGTTGGAAGGAAGGTAGGTACTAAAATTAAGATACGTGTTCCAACTACTGTTAAGCGAGTAGGTATAGAGACAATATTAAAAGTTAACACAGTGGTTTTGTTTATTTATAGGAAGGTGTAAACTTTTGTTTTCTCGATTGAAATTTTTGCATTCAGTAGTAATCGAATAGTTTTTTTTATTTGTTAGTTGTTTTTGTGTGTTTATCAAAGGCTTCCTTATTTATTCTGTGCTTTTATGATGATGAAAAATACTTTAAAATACGTAAGTATGTATGTAATGTAGGTTGTCACTTTCTTTTATTTGACTAATGGCTTGGCTAGGGCTTAGCCGAGCAATATGAAATAAAATGTTGGGGAAAAAAATTTATGAATTAAAAAAAACACTACTCATAACGTTTTTTGGAAAAAATGTTGTAAGCCATCTTATTTCTTTTGCTGTTTTCTATTTTATGAATTTTTCATTTCAAAATCGTTCGACCAGTTTTTTCAAAAAAATGTTTTTTTTGAAAAACTTTTCAAAAACATATTTTAAAATTTTTTTTAGTATGTCAATTTTAAGAAATCTATAGTCTATACTAGGAGAAAAATTAAAAAAAAAAAAATCTATAGATCCGTTTTCAAAATATTCAAAAAACAAAAAAATTTTTTTAAAAAAATTATTAAAATTTTAAAAAAAAATGTTTTTGAAAATTTTGATAAGCAATATTATTTAAATCATAAAACTCTACATATTTTGAAAATTTCATCAAAATCCGTCAATTAGTTAACGAGAAAGTCTGATTTTAAAAAACCGGTCATATGGGAGGTACCGTTATAAAACTTTTTCTGAAAAATCCATTAAAATTAAAAGATAGATTTTGCACAGAAAACATCATTCTGAAAGTTTAATCAAAATCGTAGGAGCCGTTTTCGAGAAAAATAAGTTTTTTAATAAAAGTTATATGGCAGGTACCGTTAGTTTTGGAGCTAGAATGCCAATTCCAAAAAATTGTCGGGTAGAGCACTCTAAAAATACTATATACCAAGTTTGAATCAAATCGGCCCAACCGTTTAGGCTGTAGATATCGATACGGACAGACAGACAGACAGACAGACAGACAGACAGACAGACAGACGGACGGAATTTCCGGACCCACTTTTTTTGACTTCTCTATCATCGTAATATCATGTTTGATTGTTAGAATTTTTTTTTTTTTTTACGAATGCATAACTTGCCTTATAGTCCCTATAATCGCAAGTAAAAATGTCCAATAAGACCTCATTCACTGAATTTGTATTGCAATTAGTTCTAGGTAAATCTGTCTTCTGAGCTAATTTGAATATACTATTAGACCAGAAACCATAAACACTGACAGACAGACGGACAATTTTAAAACAGCATTTGCAGACTTCTCTGTCATAGGAATGCCATATTTGATTACTATTTCGTGGTTTTTTTACATTCACGAATCAATTACTCGTCCATACAGTACCTAAGCCAAATATTTCTCATATAGCTGGATGAATACATTTTGCTTTCAAACTTAAAGTGAACATAGCTTCGAACTTCGTAATATTGTTAATTATGTATAACGCCATTTCTGACTGAAATCGTTTTTGAAAATATAATTCGAAACACACACAATTACAAGATTTTCTTAACCCAAAACACCGTCTTCGTTTTCATGATGTCAAGAACTGCCCAACTGAAGTATATGTAGGTGTTGCTCAACTGACCCACCTATAGTTCTTTTATAACCATGAGCCATTCAAAGTCTCGACTGAAGTATTTTTATTTCGTAAAAGTCCAACACTTTTTTAGCCATTTTCAATAGAAAACTTCAAGAACCTCTTCAAATGGCTTCTTTTTTTCCGTCCAAACCTTGTAAATTGTGTGCGCCTTCCTTTTCCCGTTATGGTATTCAATTCTTTTTCCTTTGTAACAATTTACATTCAAAAAAGGAACAGCAAGGTGAGCCTAAGCACACCAAAGCAAAGAAAAATGATAACGAGCAAGAAGGATACCAATGGAAGCGATTTAATTGCTTCTCAGAAAACTAAAGTTCCTCCAACGCTCGCTGATTGTGAGGAGGAAGAGGCTTGCCCATCATCCTAGTTTTTCTATAAATGTATATGCATGACCATTTCAGCTGAGTCCATGGAAAATGTGCAAATGCAACTGGAAGGGAGCGGCCGACGCGGCTCTGGGTTAAGCCTGCCGCAGTTTCAGCTTGCTCGCCTGATTCTATGGCAGAAATGACGACACTTAAAGGATGACAAAAATTATAATCAGAGTCTTTGTATTCTGAGGCATACCTCTGGACTATATGAACTGAACGATGTTGGAATTCTCTCCGGTCCGGCAGGACTCTTACCGTATCCTGCTAATGGGTCACGATCTAGTTATTGCAAAATGTATTGAAAGAAGGTCTTACCTTGCCGCCCATTGGAGGCAAAGTCTATAGATATTGGTCTTTAACGCTGCATATTGATGGGGCAGGACCGATGGAGCTTGTCATCCAATGTATGCACATTCCACTCCATCGCGTCGTCTCCATAATCATCAACGGGAAGGAATAAGTTTTCAATGTGAATTTTGATTGCCTGGCCAATTAGCGTAATGAATAACGTATAAAAGTGCTTATTTTAAAGTTATCATTGCAGTTGGTGATGAGTTCGGAGCTAATTGGTGTAATTTGTTTTTATACCTTTTGCACGAGAGGTAGTCTAATAATTTTGAAGACTAAACAACGAGGGCGAATGGCAGTGCTGCGTGAAATGACTTTTTGAGTTTTGATGAGAAACGACAAAAGAACAATTAATGGAGGAAAGAACCCTTTTGAAGGATGCCTTCACTTGGTAGGAGGCAATTAAATGGTCCGTTGATGAGCCAAGTTTATTGCGCAATGATGATCTTTTTCATCGTTTAGGTATTTAAATGTTTTATTGGTTTTGGTTTAATAAATGGCTATAGGTGAAAATATTTAGTTTAGATGACTTTAATTAGAAGAAAGTAAATTTATTTTTAAGTGTTGGAACACCATACGAACAGTCTGGCAAACAAATTCACTCAAGCACCTGTACATAAGATCTTTTCCTTGGGGTGGGCATACGCTCATCAGGTCATATGAATTCCTGAGTAAACTGTCTCATCATCATCAAATCACCAGTGTTAAGAAAGTCGTACTGCGGATCATTAAGAAGCTTTTCGTTCCCGATTATTCTTAAGCTGTTAGTTAGTGAGGACACTTAAATGGAATCGGACAATAGTTTGATTGGATTTGATAGAAGATTCGCCTTTTTTGGGACAGAGCTGAGAGATCCTATTACACATCTATTTCGAAACATACTAAAAGTATCTTTGGGCAGTGGTTTTGGTAAGCGTTGAACACCATATTTTCCGAAGAATTGCGGATATACTATTGGGGGCAGCGGATTTGAGCTAGAGCTAGGATTTTTTTCTTGAGAGCTTGAAGTATCATTAAAGACAATAGTTGGCTTCGATGACGACGAAGAATTGCTCACATTCTTACAAATAATTTGAAATATTGGGATATTAAATAAAGTAATTTTTAACAAATGGATTATCTGAAGAATTGATTTGAGGCTCTGCAAACTGGATTTCTGGTATTGTCCAATGGTTTTGATAAAATTTTCACCACAATCACTTGATCTTTTTTCTGATTAAAACGTACCTATTAGGCTAAATCAAGTGCATGCAATCTTAAAAACAAATTTTTTTAACGAAATATTACAAATGGTGTTTAACTTCAGGGGTAATTTTCGATTATTTTTTGTAGCATTTGGGGTCGTATATTAGCAATAACGCAGCGAATGTTGTTTTTCAAGTCGTCAATCGTCTCTGATTTATTTGTTGTAGACTAACCACTCTATATATTCTAACAGAAAATAGTTTAGCGGTGCACATTCACACGATCTTGGAGACCAACTCACAGACCAAAATGCGAAATTTCACATCAAGGCGATTCAATTCAGGAACAAAAAAGTCATTGATCATGACTCTATAAAGATCTCGATTGACTGTAAGCCTCTAACCTGCATGTTTTTAAGAAATTAAAGACCAATGAATCCACCAGCCCATAAAGGACTTCAAACTGTCAGATTTTTTCTAGGCAAACGACGTCTCATGAGAATTATTTACATGAGAATTATTTACACTCAAAAAAAAAAAGAAAAAAAATTATGAACAACGGTATCAACGGCAATCTCGTTTCGAGACCATTTATCGTATGTACCCCGCACCTGTTCATTCTGTTAAACAAAATAGAAATGGCAAACCAAACTTAAGATAAATCACATGCCTGATGATAAATTGGCTGTCAATAAAAACAGTGCTGGTGTGTATTAAATAAAACAAGATAAATATAAATTAGGCAGCATTAGTTATCAAAAAGTTATTTTTTTTATTCTAATTCTGTATAGTTTGTTTGTAGCAAAATGACGTCATTATTTTGTATCAGACATACATATTTTAAATATTAACAATATTATTAACAATATATTTCCAAATGATAATAAACATGTAAATTTTAAAATGTTGGCCTGATACACACGCCACTTATTAATATTTGAAAAATTAAAGAGCGCTACTAGTGTGCGTGTGTGTGTTTGTGTGTATGCTCCTAGCTCATATTTAATACAAAATAATATATATATACAAAGAAATGTCCTTTATACATTATTTGTATTTTTTTTTTAACCAGTGCTTATTTCGTGAATGGGAACACATAGCTTATGTCTGATTTGACAGATAATTAGTTTTATCCTTCCTCTGAACGAATATGGTTGTGTATACGCTGAGAAATATTGCGACATTACTGCCTGCGATGGACTTAGAGAAGATGCCGATTTTGCCAAAAAAATCATCTTTTCAGATGAAGCTCATTTTGATCTTGGCGGGTATGTAAACAAGCAAAATTGTCGCATTTGGGGCACAGAAAACCCGCACGCATACATTGAAAAGCCGATACACCACAAACAAGTCACTGTTTGGTGCGGATTTCGGTCCAGAGGCATAATTGGGCCATTTTTCGAAAATGAGCAAGGAGTGGCCGTTACACAGTCAATGGCGATCGTTATCGGGCCATGTTGAACGAATTTTTGTTCACAAGCATTTTCAAAAAAAAAAAGTTATTTGGCGGACCCGTTATTATGAATAAACTGTATTCTGTATATAAAATAACTGTATGAATACTATATACAAGCTGTTCACAATTGTCCTTTTGAGCCGACTCAATCGGTTAAAGAAAACCAAATTTTAAAAGAATTTCAAGCCGCATACAGGCAAAATTATTCAACTGTCGACCAAATATTCAATCTTTCTTGCCTTATAAAATTACAATTAATCAAAGAAAGAAACTTTATGCGTTTTTCATAGATTTAGAAAGTGCCTTCGACAATATAAACAGAAATACATTGTTTCACAAACTGAAGCTTATGGGAATATCTACAAAAATACTCTCCATCCTAAAGGTTCTATATCACAACAACACTGCAACAGTATGGAATGGAACAAATATTAGCGACTTTTTTCCTATCAATCGAGGTGTAAAACAGGGATGCCTTCTCAGCGCTCTGTTATTTATCCTGTTTTTGAATGACGTCGACTCCGAGTGGAGTAACTGTTATAGATGTATCAGTAAAAGTCTTACTTTATGCAGACGATATTGTTCTACTCTACGACAATCCATCTTCCTTACAAACAATGATAAATAGCTTCGCAAATTATTGCACAAACTGGAATCTGCTTGTGAATTTAAGATAGTCAGAAATAGTAATTTTTCGAAACGGTGGACACCGTACAGCCGCAGAAAAATGGACTTTTAACAATGATGAAATCAAAACTCTCGATATACACAAATCCGCTGGCCCGCCGGATGATATACCCTCCATTCTTCTGAAGAAGTGTTCTTCCACACTATCAAAGCCACCGCGTAAGGTTTTCCATCGCTTCTTCTCTTCTGGAATCTTTCCTAGATGATGGAAAACAGCATTTGTCCAGCCTATCCCTAAGAAATGTGAACCATCCTCCCCCTCCTCCTACCAACCTCCCTTCTTTCTAAGGTCATGGAAATGCTGACTAACAGTCATCTAAAGTGCATTCCTTCCCTTAAAAGTTTCTCCCGTAATACTCGTCTCGCAAGGAATGCTCATCAGTTCACCCTGGAGCCCAATTTCGAACGTTCCATGAAATATAGGGATTATTTTTTTAGCCGAACAACACGAATTTGGAATAGTTTACCCGGCGGGATTTTCCCTTGCCATTTTGATCTGCTTACATTCAAAACCAATGTTAATCGGCACCTCCTATGTCTCCCCTCCCTATCTTCGTAATGCCCGCGCGTGTGTTCTACATTAAAAGGGAAACACATAATCCCTTGTGCGCGCGTTGATTATAAAAAAAAAAAAAAAAATATCTCGAAGATCGAAAGCTTCTCCATGACCGTCAGTATGGATTTAGCAGCAACCATTCCACTGGTGATCTGATGGCATATCTCACCGAACAGTGGAACAAATCTTTACGCTTTGGTGAAAGTAAGATTATTGCTCTTGATATCTCCAAGTTATTTGATAGAGTTTGGCATTGAGCTCTCTTATCGAAAACGCGTGCTTTTGGGATCATTGATACTCTTGTTCGTTTGATTATAAGCTACCTTCTGGACCGTTCAATACAAGTTGTATTGGACGCATTCAAGTCTGATTCCCACAAAATAAATGCTGGTCTGCCCCAGGGTTCTGTTCTGTCTCTGACTCTTTTCCTCATTTTTATAAATGTCTGTTACTTCTAATCCACTTAACTGTTTTGCTGACGACTCTACCCTCAGCTTTTCATATTCGTTCGATAGTTCACGTCCTTCGCCTTCGATACCGTACGTCAAGCTCATTAAACTCCGATTTATATAGCATTGTCAAATATGGCAATAGGAATCTTGTGGAGTTTAATGCTTCGAAAACTCAATGCTGTCTTCTGTCGTTAAAGCTAAATATACCCCCAATGCCATAGTCCATGAATGGCACTTATATTGAAGAAACCGAAAAGCTCTCAGCACTCGGTATTTGAGTCAACAACTACCTCCGTTGAAACGACCATATATTTGAGATCGCTAAGAATGCTGCTAAGTGATTAGGTTTTCTGTATCGGTGTAAGAAGTATTTTTCTCCTTCTGATCTGGCTACAATTTATAAAACGTTTATACGCCCTAAACTCGAGTATAACTCCCACCTCTGGGCAGGTGCTTCCCAAACATCGCTTCATCTGCTTGATAAAATACAAAATCGGGCGTTAAGATTGATAGGAAATAAAACTGCCGCTGAAACAATTGCCCCTCTTGAACACCGTCGCAATGTTTAATGTCTTTCCTTATTTTATCGTTTCTTTTATAAAAAAAACATTCACTCGAAGTAGCCAGCTGTATTTCTCTCCTTAAAAGTTTCTCCAGTAATACTCGTCTGGCAAGGAATGTTCATCAGTTCACCCTTGAGCCCAATTTCGGACGTACCGTGAAATGTAGGGATTCGTTTTATAGCCCAACAACACGAATTTGGAATAGTTTACCCGGCGAGATTTTTCCTTGTTATTTTGATCTGCAAACATTCAAAACCAATGTTAATCGACACCTCCTATCTCTTCCCTCCCTATATTTCTAATGCCCACGCAGTGTGTTTTACATTAAAAGAAAAACAAATAGTCCCTTGTGCGCGCGTTAATTATAAAACAAAAATGTCGTGGACAGAAGATTTTACGCAAAGACCTGCAATGTCTGAAAACTGAATTAATGCCACCTGGTCGAACTTTATGAACAACAAAAATATACAGCACTCAGCCAAGTATAAGCTATATATATAAAGCTGCTTTAAATAAAATCTGTAAAGGACTATTGTTCCCAAGTTTGGAGTTATTCTGAACATTGTGAAATCGAAAATTGCACCAAATTACGCGATTTTTTTTAATTAGGAACAGGACTTCGAATAGCCAGAAACTTGCAATAAACTCATAGAAAGACATTGGCAAAAACACACAAATAGAGCGAAACAATTACGTTTCCACGACGAGTATTGTAACCTGGAATATGCTGAAGTACCCAACTACTTTGAAGACAGTTACTCACGCGAGATGATAAGTATTGTGTTAAAGTCTAAGTGTGGATTGCTCAATCTCAATGCCAGGGAATTCAGAAAAGACTCGGTAGGCATTTGTACAATCTGCAACCTTGATGCTACTGAAAATACATACCACTTTGTAGGAGTGTGCCATACAGGGGACATACAGGAGACACTTCCTTGGAAGGAAAATCTTAATCATGACCAGTTCCTCAAAATTCTCAACGGACAAACTTACACCCAACTATACAATTTCTTAAGTAACGCTCTTAGATATCGAAATCTATAAATTAATTTTCATACAAATATAATTCCATCGCAAAGTTTCAATAAATTTGACAGGCAACTTAAAGAGTTATTGTCATTCAATTTAATTTTAATGAAATGAAAACCAAGCTTTTATAAAAAAAATTCTGCAAATAAATTTATTTAATCTTAAAAATCTAAAAATGTAATTTATTTGAATAAACTGTATTTAACAGCCCGATGATGGACGCAAAACGGTGCGTCGCGAAAAATTAATAAATAAATCTCATTCAATAGTTCAAAGTAATTATACAAATCTTGAAAACTTATATTAAAGAATATATTTTATTTTATTTAAATCCTGTTTTCATTATATTTTTCATAAACATCAACAGCATGGAGACAGAAACAAAAACTTTCAATAATTTGTTTTAAATTATTTTATTTATTTATCGTTAAAAAAAAAGATTTAAAAAAATTATAAAATCGAAAATAAATAAATAACATTACTTGTGCTACTACATCTTCTTGAACATACATTTTAGTTGAAATCGGCTTACTTGTTCTGCGAAAGTCCTAGAAACTCACAACCAAATTTTTTTCACCAATATATAACGCATTTTAACAATATTTAACCCTCTTTTTAGTATCTATGATCGCAAGTAAGTAATTTAAATAAATTACACGACTGGATCGCACGTACTTGCTCATATGTGCGGTCACATCGTCGAATAAAATTTAAATAAAATGCACGACTGGGTCGCATGAACTAGTTCTTATGCTAGATAATTGCTTAGTGGCTGAATATGTATGTAAAGGGTGTTTTTTTAGAAGTGTGGTTTTCAAGAAGAAATAAAACGCATATAGTTTAATGTTATGGCCAAGAATCCAGCTTAATTATAAAGAAAGGGTTTGCATTATGTACTAAAAATGATTTCGGGGAAGTGGCCGCTGTGGCTGGCTCGAATAAATTCCAGCCGAGGCCCAATTTTCTCAATTTTGTGAAAATCGGGATCGGTGGCCATTTCGTTTTGGGCCCATTCACCAAAGGTGTGACGCGCTTGATGGGCGTTCGACTTCAGTTCTTGAACAAGTTGGATTTTGTAAACCTGCAAACCAAGATCCTTCCGCGCGCGATGGCGGATGGACTCATTTGGGTCTTCTTCGATATCCTGCTCCACCGAAACGAACCATTATTTTGGTAATAAATTTGCAAAATTTGCAAACTTTGTTCAGGAGTAAGTCTATTCATTATGAAATCGCAAACCAAACTGAGCATAAATCAAGAGACAGCTGTCAAAAAGAACAATTCCGAAAAAAAGTATTGCCAGATTGAAAACCACACGTGTATTAAAATAAAAAAAGTATTTTTTTTTAGAAAATTCTTAATTTTTTTTTTTAGTTAGTTTCAGAGTTTTCTTGGAAAAACTAAGCATGCAATTAAATTTGAAAACTAAATGTCTATCGAAGAAAAAAAAATTGAAAATCGTTCGACTAGTTTTTTTTTAAGTCGTCTTTTTTAAGCTTTTTGAAAAAATATTTTAATTTTTTTTAGTATTTCATTATAAGGCAATCTGCAGTTTTCATCTGGGAAAATTATTTAAAAAAATTCAATCCACCCATTTTCAAAAAAAAATCGAAAACCAAATTAAAAAAAAAAAATTAAAATCGAAAAAAAAGTTTTTGAAAATTTTGAAATGCGTTATTAATTGAATTATAAATGACTTCTTGTGTGCACAATTTTATTGAAATCACGATAATAGTTTACGATAAAATTGCATTTGAAAAAAACAGTTATATGAGAGGTACCGTTATAAAACAAATTTCGAAAAAATTTATTACAACTGAAAGATGTATTATTGTAAAAAATTAGCACCCTGAAATTTTTATCAAAATCGTTAGAGCCGTTTTCGAGAAAATCTTACTTTTTGTTCAAAATTGTATAGCAGGTACCGTTATTTTTCCACCTAGAGCAAAAATGAAAAACACCCCTCGAGATACTACCCAATTAATACTAAATACCAAGTTTGAAGTAAATCGGCCCATCCGTTTAGGCTGTAGAGGCGCGAACACACAAACAGACCCACTTTTTTCAACTTTTTTATTATCGCAATGTCATGTTTGATTGTTAGATTTTTTTTCACGAATTTAGTTTTTAGTACCTAAATCGCAAGTAAAAAGCAAAACAAAAAATAGTTCACATACGCCACAGTGTACGAGTAACTTTATGTGTATTCCCATAACCAGAATAAAACATTTTTCTATGTTCTTACTTGGAATAAAACTCCTATAAGGAATTTTTTCATATGTAATATTCTTCTATCAGCATTATGTATTCAAGATCTATGATTTTGCAAAAAAGAAATAAATTATTTTAATTTTTACTTGCGATATATTTATCCAAATTTTTCAAGGACGATTTTGATTGAAATTCTAACTTAATCACATATTTGCATTAATAAAAAAATTCCATTTAAAATATGCAAAAACAACATTTAAAAAATATAAAAAATATAAAATATAAATAGGTAGAAAAAAAAGCAAGACAGCAAATTATAAGGTAATATCACACAGTACTTTTCTTAGAGCCACACTGATTGTTGATGAAATTTTTGAGACTTCTTGGTTAATTATTTGCTCTACAAAAAAAAACAAAATTAATGGTACTTGTCAAATAACTTTTTTATTAATTTTCAACTTTCTGGGTAACGGCTCATTGGATTTCTATCAAATTTGTATTTTAAAAAACATCTAGGTAACCAAATAAATTCTACATACCAACATTTTAAATTATTATTTTTTAAATAAAAAGTTTCTTGCACTTTCCAATAGCTACACCTAACAACCAAGAAGTTATGTTCTCATGTTAAAGAAATAATAGACTTATAAAAATAAATACAGTTATGTTCTAGAAAAATATGGGAGATTTCGACGACCCAGTTGTTCCGGAAATCTGAATGTTAATGATCATGGACATAGAAGAATAATAAGGTGCTCCAAGATAGTTATCTAAGATCTCCCATTCAAGGTTACCTAGGATCTCTAAAGGAGAGAACCAAGGTTACCTTAAAGACGTGTACCGTGAGCACTTAATGTATGGAATGGATGTTTTAAAGGGAAATAGATAACGCATTACCCAGAAAAAGACTGAATAGCTATGTTTTCTGATCCACATGAGCCTAATCCGATTAAGTCTCCCAATTAAGAATAAAATATTGGACGAAATACTCTTACTACTATGTAGGAGAAGACGCTCTGAGGACCTAGTTCAAAAAGCAATGGCATGAAACGTTCTTTCACTATTGCGTAGAAGAGACAGCCGCAAAAAAGCAAATGTTATGACACCTGCCTTTAGTTTGGCTTAAGGCATGCAACCACTAAAATCCAGGAGCTTGCTGATTTCTTCTGAAATCAGCATGGCAGGCCTTTATCACTGGTTTCAATCTAGATTAAAACAATCGTTTGTTTGAAATAAAAGAATAACACTAATCCAAATTATTATAAAATTAAATAGTTTTTTACTATAAATGTTTGTCTGAATTTTGTACATTGTGAAATCCAGCTCACTTTAAATGTAAGATTTGATTCAGCCCTAAGCTCAATAGAACTTTAACACTGGTTATATAATTACCTTTTTAAATGCCTGACAAATCCTAAAACAGCCAAACCCTGCGTTGGCAAAAACATTCGGCTAATTAATCCAGATAATTAAAATTTCATTATTGTCGAATTAAATCTATCTATAAATACTGATTATTTTTCTAGCAAATTCTAAAAACTAAATTATATATGGACGTACACCTGCAACAAGTGAAGTGTAATGTTAGGATCGAACGTATTAACATATACAATTTTAGTTATATTTAGTTCAAGAAGACCTTCTGCGTTAATTAACCCTTTCCATGTGATAATTGGTTGCCATTTCCGCTTTCATATCTGTAAATATATATAAAATTGTGTTAACATTTAAAATATACAATCACTATTAAATGTTTACACGTAAATCTAGCTTAAAAAGCTGCCAAAAAATGCTCTAATAGAGGAACCCAAGCCTGTGGGCATTAATTGGCAATAATAAAATTGGTAATTCCATATGCTGCCGGCAGGTAAACACACAAAGAACATTCCAATATTGCGTTTTAATATCATTTTAAGCTAGCAAATATTTTTTCATTATTCACACGAGTGTTTACACAAAAAACACTCACCACACACATTTTTAAATCCACAAACCAAACAAATTTTTTTAGAGTTTTTTTCTTCCAAAAAAATATCCTTTTTTGTAATCCTGTGTTTTGTGCGCATTCAGCAATCACAATAGCACTCATGTTGTGAATGATAATGTGATTCCTTTTTGTCGATACTGTTGTTGTATTCATAAAGTATAAACGATACTCTGATAAAATTGCGTGAACAAATAGGAAACATACCATACACGCTTCCTCCCATTTAAATAATGTTATATCAACCAATATGCACAAAAAAACGGATGTTAAAATCACAACAAAACATTTAAACAAAACAAAAAACATTATTTCGGAAAATCTCTGATAGTGCCTATCATTCTATCGACAAACAAAAATAATATACGTAAGGGAATCAAATCATAAATAACTTTAATGGCAATGCTCTCTGGAGTGTATCTGTCACAGAGTGTGGTGGCGAAACCGTTATTGTAATAATCAGTGATTTGTATTTCGTCCTGCCAAAAGGGACAGTTCCTTTTCATCGAAGGCTTAATTTAAAAGGTGATACCACAGAGTAATATGTTCAATCAGTTATGCCGTTTTAAACAGGGTGATTCATATGAGATGCTTCAAAAATTAAGTACTTGGCTATGAAAAAAATAATAAATTGCACGACTGGGTCGCACGTACTTGCTCATATGTGCGGTCACATTGTCGAATAAAATTTTAAAAAAATGCACGACTGGGTCGAACGAACTTGTTCTTATTCTTATTGACTGCATATGTATGTATTGTAAAGGGTTTTTCAACAGGGACGCTACAAAAGTAGAGCGACAGGGACAGCAAACGACGCCATATTTCTTGCCGCTCTTTTGACATTTCTCTTCAGTAAGGTTTGCCATTTCATGATGGAAAGATATACGAGCCAACAACGAGTCGAAATTATTATAATTTACTATCGTAATTCGGAGTCAGTGGCCTCAACGTTAAGAGCGCTACGTCCAATTTATAGTCGTCATAATCGTGCTAGCAGATCAACAATTGAGTGTCTAGTGGAAAAATTTGAATCCACAGGCACAGTACAAAATGTTCCCGTGCCAGTGAGACAAAGAAGTGCCCGTAGTGTCGAGAATATTACTGCCGCTGAGGCTTCAGTTGCAGAAAGCCCAAATGTGTCTCTCACACGTCGTTCTCAAACGTTGGGCATCTCTGTGACGTCGTTGTGGCGAATTTTGCGAAAAGATCTTGGCCTACATCCTTAAATTGACGCAGAACTGAAGCCGCTTGACCACCAGCAGCGTCGTATGTTCGTGAATTGGGCTGAGCAACAACTTGAAAATGATTTGGATTTTCATCGAAAAATCATCTTCAGCGATGAGGCCCATTTCTGGCTGAATGGCTTCGTCAATAAACAAAATATGCGGTATTGGTCAGGCAGCAATCTACACGTACTCCATGAGTAATCATTGCATTCAGAAAAAATTACGGTTTGGTATGGTTTATGGGCCGGCGGCGTCATTGGGCCGTACTTCTTCCATGATGATCAAGACCGGCACGTTACTGTGAATGGGGATCGCTACCGTTCAATGATAACCGAATATTTTTGGCCCCAATTGGATGATATGGACTTGGAGGATATGTGGTTCCAACAGGATGGCGCCACAAGCCACACAGCGAATGTCACAATCAATTTATTGGAAACCAAGTTTGGAGAACGTGTTATCTCACGAAATGTTCCATTCGCTTGGCCGCCTCGATCGTGCGATTTGACGCCGTTAGACTATTTCTTGTAAGGCTACGTCAAGTCTATGGTCTATGCCAACAAGCCAGCGAAGATTGATAAACTTCGTACGAATATCGAACGTGAAATTGCAGCAGTATCGGCTGACATATGCTTGAAAACCGTCGAAGATGGGTTCAGCGTCTGGACTTCTGCAAGCGTGCCCGTGGTGGCCATGCAAAAGAAATCGAGTTCCATACATTATGGCATCGAACGTATTTTCACAGGAATAAAAAATTTCATTGATATCCAAACCGTTTTTGTTTTATTTGTAGCGCTCTTATTGAAAAACCCGATATATGTTACCCGCAAAACTAGTTCTGCCTATGGGCCTTCGGACCTAACACACTCAGGCTAAACTAGTTTTTCCATGAAGTAAAGTAAATGGTAAAAAGGTCGATTCGATCTTATTTCACAAGTCGACCTTATTTCCAACAAAAATGGTAATAATGATCAGAATTTCTGCGTTAGTCCCGAATCAGTGTGTAAAGAAATTGCTTGAGATTTTATTTCCCAATCAGTATGAAATAGGTATTCGGGGGGCATGCTACCCGCCTGTAACCCCCCTGTCGGGCTCACTATAGAATTTGGAGGAGAGGCGAGATTGGGTTTATGCAAATGTTCTTCAAATCCGAAAGAAACTTTGCACATACCCAACCTTGCACCCACTCAAAATCCTATAGTGAGCCCAAGCAGGGGGGTTGCAGGGCAGCAGCATGACCGTCATACCTACTTAATACTAACATTATTCGAAGTGGCTCCCAATTTTGGTTTTTGTTTGTTTGGGACTTATACTGGCATAAGTGGCTTTTATTGCCAATTTTTTCTTCGGCATAATTTCCTTGAATTTAAGAAATATTGTTGGAAACGTATGATCGGTCTTATTTTCACTTCGAAGGGAATAAAGTCGATGAATCGATGAATCAACTACAAAACTAGTATAAACTTACACACTTAGTCTATACTAGTTCTGCTTAGGCAAAACAAGTAACATTTATATTAGATTAAAAAAAAATCGAAAATTCTTTCATTTTTTTAATTAGCTTTTTTCTCGGAAAAAACTTAGTATAAAATTTGAAAACTAATTGTCTGTCGAGGAAAAAACATATTGAAAATCGTTCGAAATTCGTTTTTTTAAAGTGTTTTTTTTTTTTAATTTTTTGAAAAAATGTTTTAAATTTGTTTAGTATGTCATTATAAGAAAATCTGTAGTTTTCATCTGGGAAAATTATTTAAAAAAAATTTAATCAACCAATTTTCAAAATATTACGAAAACATATTTTTTTTCAAATTTTAAAAAATCGAAAAAAAAAGATTTTGAAAATTTTGAAATGCAATATTATTTGAATTATAAATGAATTTCTGTGTGCAAAATTTTATGGAAATTGGGATAATAATTTACGATAAAACCGCATTTGAAAAAAAACCGTTCTATGAGAGGTACCGTTATAGAACAAATTTCAAAAAAGTCATTCTAATTGAAAGACGTATTGTTGTAAAAAAATAGGACCCTGAAAGTTTTATCAAAATCATTTTTTTTGTTAAAAATTGTATGGCAGGTACCGTTATTTATCGACCTAAAGCAAAAATGAAAAACACCACCCGAGATACTACCAAATAAATACTAAGTACCAAGTTTGAAGCAAATTGGCCCATCCGTTTAGGCTGCGAACAGACAGACAGACAGATGGACGGAATTTCCGGACCCACTTTTTTCGACTTCTCAGTCAT
This sequence comes from Platycheirus rosarum, assembly GCA_963971375.1. Classification (NCBI taxonomy): domain Eukaryota; kingdom Metazoa; phylum Arthropoda; class Insecta; order Diptera; family Syrphidae; genus Platycheirus; species Platycheirus rosarum. Next base: position 51,712,308 of record OZ020510.1, on the reverse strand, counting down.
CGTGATGTCATGTTTGATTGTTAAATTTTTTTTTTGCAAGAATCCATAACTTGCATTATAGTACCTATAATCGCAAGTGAAAAAAAATAACATTTATAAAATAAAAAATATTTTAACTATATGTCTATAAGGCACATTGCCTTTATAAAATGCTACTATATACGTATGTTGCATTGTTAGAAGAATTGGAAAGATAGAAAAGAATTTGTTCAGCGCAGTAAATCTAGAAACACAGACGGCTGTAAGTTGGACTAAAAGTTAGAAAAAATTACTTGCCAACCAGAGTATCGAACTTACGATCCCTGGATTAGCAAGCAAACATTTTATCTATTGCACCATGCATAACAAAAGACAAAATCCTATAAGTGCGTGGTAGTTAAAAAACAATGAAGGTGCTTTCAAAAACGTCAAAAGCGATCGCATTAAACTAATCAATCGATTACTGAAAAGTAGGATAATCAACTCTAAACTGCATGGCATTTCTGTATAGGTCTTGAAAAAAAGGAATTCAAAGTGATTACGCTCATGAAATCGCTATTGTCACAACACCAAAACAACCTAAGATACTGAAAAAACAATATCAAACTTTTTCAATTAGCTACTCAAACTAGTTCTATATGTTCTTCAGCAATAAGACCCTCCTTCCTTTAAAGGGGTTCTTTTTTCAGATGAATACCTGAGTCCTATTTCAGATAAAAAACTCAACTGGAAACCAAAGTATAAGGGAAACAGTTAAATAAGCCACAATAGCACTTTTCTCTTGAGTCATGAGAAACAAATGAGACATGGTATTCAATTCACATCACATAACTCACTGGCTCTATATGTGGGTTATAAGAGCGATACTCACATACAGGGTGACGTCGTGCTAGACTGCTTTTGATAAAGTTACCAATCGTGGCCAACCTACGCAAAGTCCAAAGATAAGCCAGTATGTATATTAGTGGAGCTCTCCGATTGACACTTTGCCCTGAAATGAACGTCCTAATTCCATGAAGAGGGGTGGGGACCCCTTAATGGAATTAAATAGCTGCAATCACATCCGTTCATCTCAAAGCTATGTCTCTGTGTACCAATACCTCAATTGAGCAATCAATTCGTCATTCGGGACTTGTTCAGATCAATTCCAGAAGAATCTTCATCATTAAACCAATCATGATCCTCTACATTAAAGCATCTTCATCATCGTCTTCTATCTCCAAATCTTTATCGTCGCAAGCAGCTTCCTCTATAAAATCAAATTAATAAAAATAACAACTAAGATTAAAATAAATTTAGATAATTAACTCAATGTAAATACCTGTATTGTCCTGAATCGATTCGCTGACAATGACCGGTAATTGATTACCATCAAACCAATGAAACTGGTACTGGTTGTCTTCCAATGTCCACCCATTGTTCTCTGGAGTAAAAATGGCCGCTTGTTTTGTGAGCATTATTGCAAATACTCGAGATGTAATTTGCTCAAAGAAATTATTGGAAAAGCTCAGTTTTGCATGGTTGTAAATCGCTGGCATCAAAGTTTTTTAAATGCTTGTTTTTAAATTGCTCATTCACATCCGAATAGTTAGTAGTTTGTAGTTTCCTGTATGGCCGACGGAAGCATTATTTAAAGATGATGTTGCATGAGTTTTTTTACCCAGAACTGCGTCGAAGACGTATCCCTTTGAACAGCATTTGTTTCCAACAAGATAGAGCAACTGCACATATAGCCAGACCAGTTATGGCGGGACTCCAATAAAAATTCCCAAACAATTTAATTTCCAGGAACTCCACATTTCGCTGACCCCCAAGGTCACCTGATCTGACTGCACCAGACTTTTTGTTATGGGGTTATATCAAGCAGGAGTTGTTGAAAGCGAGAGCCATGAATTTGACTGAATTGAAACAGTCATGGGCATGTTTGGCCCATGTTCAGTTTATCAGACCAGCAGATTCTTAATGCAGATGGTCTAAGCTTTCATTTGATACCTCATTTGCTCGTTTACCCGATGAAGCAAGCCAACACAAAACCGGAAGTGGCCATTTTACCGCCAAAGGGACAAGAAAAAGTCTGTTTTGTACAATTATGTAATTTGCCATTTATTTATGGCTACATTTTCTATTGACTCGATGAGGTAGGTATTCCTACGGCCACCTCCCGGACTAAAACGGAGATCTTTGAGGGCTTAGAAATTTGAACTGACTACAACGGTTTGTTCAAAGGTTTTTTTAATCAAGTAAATTTCTTGTAAGCACACTTTTTTGTTCTAAAAACTGATTTCTGTGTGTAAGAAAGACTTTATTATAACAGTGTTTTCGAGGAAATTTTAAGGAAAAGACACGGTGTTTCCCATTGTGTTTCTTATGGTGTGTCCAAACCAATAAAAGATTTGTTTAAAAAATATTTCTGAAATGTTTCCCATTTGTTTCTGTTTTTCCTTCAGAGTCGTTTCTGATATGTTTATTTGTTTCTCATTTTATGTATTTTTTCTTCAAAATGGATTGTAAAACAAGTAGCAATCATATATGATTTTTTTCATTATGAACAAAATACAAACTTTTCTTATTCATACTCTGATGAGAGTTATATAGGATTTACCAAAATAAAATCCATTTCCACTTCTTATTAACACACAAACAACAATTTAGGAAAATCTTTCATCAAACATATCAATATTGAAATTAATTATGTGCTTTTGTAAAATTGTAACTTTTTATCTATGGATGAAACTTGTATTGAATTGTCAATTTTTTTAAAAATTTGTGAGTAGTGACCTGTTTTGAAGGAGATCGTAATTTCAATAAATTGTTTTGTGAAGCCTACAAGTTGTGACTTTGGGGGAGAAAACGAAAAAGTCACAAAATCAATTTCACCTCTTCTTTTGACTTCCGAGGTATAAGTGATGATGGGGAGAATCGGGCTGTTATTCTCCCATTCCGGGTCTTCTTAATCATTAAAGCGAATTTCTAGCAGAAATTCTGAAGATAGATGAATCTTACTGTCTTACTTAAGTTAAAAAATTGTCGAACGTCTCTTATCGACTTGACAGAATCGTTAAATATTCAGCTCTGATTAGTGCCGGGACATATGAACATTCCAGGTAGTTGTTAAGCTGATGTACTCGCAATAACCAGAACCAAAAAATATCTGACTTGCCCGAAACAGCAAGCATATGGGTGTAACCATCGGTTTACATGTTGAAGTAATGCTAATTCAAAGCCACAGGGATTAATCAATATAAGCTGGTCCAGTACCTACCATTTGTACTTTTTTTTTACTTTTAATTGATTTTTATTTTTGCATTTAACTTATAACTATACGTACAGGCTAGACAAAAATCTTAAAACTAGCTAAAACTATCATCTAAATTAACTTACTGGCCCTACGCGGGCGCTCTAAATTAATCTCTAACTTAAAATCAGCCCTCGACTATCAAGGTATAGGAAAGCCTCGGACGGGATAAAACCACTCGAACGTGTACTTTCAAAATACTCATCTTGAAGTTAGTTAGCCCTGATGATTTGTCCCTTAGTCATCGCCCTTGCAACGTATCTGCGAATGAGCTTTATTAAAAAGTTATCTATCCTGTTTGTATTAGCCCCGTTGCATAGGACCTCGTTGGGATAATAGTGTTTGTACTCCGACTCTGGTGTTCTATAAAGTCTGAGACAAGTGCGAAGACACTGTCTCTCGAACACCCGAATCATTTCCATTAGAGATGGTGCAACGTTGAACCACACAGGGCATCCGTAGGCAATCATCGGCCTGATGAGGGTCATGTAGCAAATTACTTTCACCCTGCTATCAAGGCGGCTGCTATAAAACAACCGTCAGGGCATTTGTATAGTACCTATCTAGACCAATTTTCAATTATTGGAATCATAAGCTACAAATGCTGCTCCTAAATTGCAGATATAAATTGAAGAAATGTTTTTTCAACAAACGCAACATTTTATGAAATAAACGTAGATGTTCTAAGGTCAAAATCAACAAAAAATTTATCAATATCGATCGCACGAACTTAAAGGTTTTTATTCGATTTTTATGACTTTTGATTGTACATAAAATAGTTTTCAGCGGAAAAATGTAAACGCCATTTTATTTCCTTAAAAAATGTGAAAAAGTATGATTTTTTTTTAAATCATAGGAACGGTTTTTAAATAAAACGGATTTTATTTAACAACTTTTTTTAAAAATTAAAAAAAAATTATTCCAGAATGCAAACTTACATTTAAAAACAAGATTAAAAAAAAAATCCATCTACCCGTTTTCAAAATTTTGATTTTTGAAAAAAAAAAATTTTAGAAAATTATTAAAAATACAAAAAAAAAAGTTTTCGAAAATATTTTTAAATAAAATTACTAAAGCTACCTACATCTTCCTGAATATCAATTTTGATTGAAATCGGATGACCAGTTTTCGAGAAAGACGAAGAAAAAAACGATTCTATGGGAGGTACCGTTCTTAGCCCACCATCTTGAATTTTTTTTGACCAAAAAATAACCTAACCTATACCTAAATTTTCATAAAATTTCTTGGAGTCGTTTCCGAGAAAAATTAGCTTTTACTTAACGGTACCGTTATTTTTTGAGCTAAACAACAAAACAAATTAAAATTATTAGAATGTAAAAATGTTCCAAATTTGAAAACGATTGGCCAAACCGTTTAGGCTGTAGTTCAATATACATACATATGTATATCCGTACAGACGGACAGACAGACAGAATTTTTCCAGTAACTCAAATATGTTTCTCTTTTATCGTAATTTCATGTCTGATTGTTAGATATTTTTTCACGAATATAACGAATATAGCATAATAAAAGGCATAACTTGCCCTAAAGTCCCCATAAATCGCAAGTAAAAAGAACGTAAGATCGTTTTTTGCGCAAAATTAAAAAGAAATTATTGGGACGATTATAAAGCGGCTGGTTTTTTTTTATTCTTAGTTTAAGTACTATTTCTTAAGAGCTACAAATGGGTGTAAATCAAAAGCTTTGTTTTTAGGGCGATAAATTTCAGTCACGAAACATTTGCATATCACTTATATCCTATGAGCTAAGACCTTTTAGCTTATATATTATGTTTATGCTATACCGTAACATAAGATTGCATGTGTTTGACCCCCAGTTGCCATGTATTTGTTTTGAATTTTGAAATGTTTGGCAAGACGAAATATTTAACACGTGATAACGTCTCATAAATCGATGACAGGCACCTACCTACCTACACCTACGAAATAACATAACTCATGCTGATAAGACCCATGCTGATAAGACTGCTGCTGATAAAACTCATGACTCGTGCTAACCGCGAAACTGTGGTTCTTTCAACCAAAATCGATCGCAAGCACCAGGCGAATACGAAAAAGAACAGGCGCAAATTCTCAAAATAATGCCACTCAAATTCAAAAAGACCAAGAAGAGAAAAAAAATACAAAATAGGCAGAGTTTTGTTAAAGTAGAAAGTAGATGTAGATATTGGGGTGTGTGTGGGTGGATTTAACGAGAGGGTTTGTGGGTGTGAGTTAACGGGCTGTATGTTCGTGTTGCTGCCATCAATGTTTTCTTATGACGTTATCATGTAAAATTAGCGTCCGTAAACCGACTTTACAGACAACCAACTCTTTTTACTTGCGATTATATGTACTATAATTATTTTAATTTTGCTGTACGTTATTTTTGTGCTAAGTTTGTATTATTGAATATTTTTTTTAATTTTTTTTAAAAAAGTTGTTAAAAAAACCGTTTTATTTAAGAACGGCTCCTTCGATTAAAAAAAATCACACTTATTACATTTCCTAAAAAAATAAAATGGCGTTTAAATAATTTCACCCAATATAATTAAACGTACTTTATTCGAAGAATCAAAAGTCACAAAAAATCGAATAAATGCTTTAATGTTCACTTCTACAATGTGACCATCTCTAGATTATTTACGTGTTAAGTAGATCTTTAAGTAGGCTTTACATGCATCTTCATCTTCATCGGCATCTGCACAAAAGAGGACACACAATACATAAATCATACTTGTGCGATAGAGAGGGGAGACCAATATGCAGATCATCTTCATGTATGAAGATTATAGGAAGTATGAATCTGAAGATTGCAGATACAGTGAAGACGAACATTTTCATCTTTATTATAGCATTTCATCCGCAATATTGTTTTATTTGTCCGATTGACTTTGTTTGTTAGTATTTTTCAATCAAGGTTAAACATCGTATTTAAAAACAATACTTAAAAAACACAAATTATCATTTTCGTTTGTTAAGTTTTTATTGTGATCCATGCATTTTAATTATATATTTGTTTTAAATTTAATTCGAAATATTTGTTGATTAGTTTGCACCTTAAAATAACTATGCATTTCATATTTTTCATGTGCGCTGACAATTTGTCAGAAACGTATAGCGTGCTTTGAAATTTGTATGCTCGCGGCCATCACATGTACTTTTTTGAGAAAATATATGTACATAAATTATTTGCGGGAAAAATTGACATATTACAAATTTATCTTCGTTTTCTAGTAAATGGCACAGAATATTTGTTTTACTTATTTTATTTATTTTATATATTGATAATAATTAGTATGTTTTGGTTTTTGTCTATGTTTAATGTACTTCGGGTAGGTATTGAATTGGAGCACTCAAATGTGCCGAAGAACATAACAAAGACTTTAGTGTGTACTCTTTCTATCTTATATATTAGTGATTTATTTTGGTACAATACTTTTCTTCAAATTTTCTTATCCAGAATGGCTTCTGCCTTTTCAAATCACAATATGGCATATGTATGTATGTAAATATTTCAGGGATATGGCCACTACAAATCGTCCATTAGCCAATGACCTTAAAGTGTTTGTCGTTACTTCGTCCTGTTAAAACCGAATGTCACCTGAATCTGATCCATCTTTTAATATTCCAACTAATCACTCACCAGTTATATTTTCAGTTACCGGAAGCCGAAAAAATATTCCAATCTATGTATATTTAACAAACTGCTAATACATATGGAATTGCTAAATCCGGTATGAACGTAAGTAAAGTAAGCAATTTCAGGTTTGTACCAAACAAAGCTATAGATACACAAATCTTTTACGAATCACCCTGTACATAACAAACCTATGCATTAAATGTGGACATTGAAATTCCTTATCGTTTTTATTTGATTTGTGTGATATGGAAATGTATATAATATAATAATTTATATATATGTACAAATGGATACGTCCATATACATAGAATGTGAATTTAAAAAAAGATGGAAAATGAAATGACCAATACTTTCAATCTCACAATAAAACAGTTATTGAAGCAAATTGGAAAATTTGTATAAATTCATTAAAATAATTAATTAAACACAACGGGTAATTGTTTCAGAGGTATTTTCCATCGATAATTCACATAATTTTTTTTTATATATAGAATTGCGACAGATTGCTGTAGTTACCTTATGTAACATAAAAAAAATAAAAAAAAGAACAATGGTTTTGAGTTGAGCTTAAAAATATAAAATAAAAAAAACCTATAGTTATATGTAATACAAAGGGAATTGGTCATCAAGTAGTGTCATTCATAATTATTTCAAGCAAATTAAATTAGGCTGAATGAGCTGTGAAAAATGTTGATTCATTAGCATTTGGGTGAAAAAATTGCTGTTGTGATTTAATTTTAATAAAAGGTCTAAAATAACTGTAATTAAGTTTTACCTTTTAAAATTGTTGTAATAACAAATAAATTTATGTCATGCACCTGTTTTCCTGATTGGGTAGGTATTCGGCAATCCGATAACCATAATCGCAAGACAAAGAATAAGATGACTCAGGCGAACAATCGAACTCAGAACTTTCCCCATAGCAGTCGCAACCAAACATTGTCATGGGGCACTAGCTTCTTAAAATGGATAAAGATATACATAGTTTATATCGATTTTGGATTGCTGGCTTCTTCAATAATCCGTCGAAATTTGGTTATTTCTGTCTAGTCCTGGTCTTATGCCTTTTAGCAAGAGAAGCCGAAAGATCTTAAAAGCGATGTTCATTATATTTATATGTATGTCTGAAGTTGGCACAACCATGGAATTATCTTCATGTGCTACGCATCCTAATGATCCTGTGCGGTGAGCAGAGGATGAACGCTGCACATACTGTAAGGACGGAGAGGGTAATCTGATCACCGATCCTGAAGGCATTCTGGGGCGATGGGAAGTGTACTTAAATGAATTGTTGGAAGAAATGGAGAATCCAACATTTCAAGAGGAAGACTTCATGCAGCAGCCACCAAGCATTGCCAAGCATTGAGGAGTTGCAAAAGGTGATTAATCGGATCAGAAATAACAAGAAGAAATGCCAGAAGAAAAGTCATCATAGTCCCATAGATACATAAGAGTTGAGATATCACAGAGTGCAGGGTATAAAATTGTTCAGTAAATCCTTTAAGATATTCTCCTATCTCTTGCAAGAACGGATAGCCTTATACGCGACACCATCTATGGGACAACTGTCAATGTGGTTTCATACCAGGCAAATCCCACAATTGATCGAATCTTTAACCTTAGGAAGGTGATGGAAAAAAGCCTGGAATTTAATATTCCTACATACCATCTTTTTATAGAATTTAAAACCGCATACGATAGCATAGCCAGGATAGAACTTTATGAGGCCAATAGAGAATTCGGCATTTCAAATAAATTGACACGACCATGTTGGCTGACTGTGAGCAAAATTACAAACCTAGTCAATTTACTGTGCAGACCAATTCACATATTTAATGGACTCCGAAAAGATAATGGTCTGGCTTACATCCTCTTCAACATGGTGTTGGAGAAAGCAATTCGTTACTCTGGCACGTCAATAAGAGGGACTATCGTCACCAAAGCCAGCCAGATATTGGCTTACGCAGACGCCATCGACATCATCGACAGAAGCAGAGAGAGGAAAGGAATACTAAGTACATGGTGGCTACGTCTGCGAGAAATCTGGTCCAACCAACAGGGCTGTGGAGCATGAATTTGAATTACTGCAATCTTTTGACATTCTTGGGTAAAAAAGTAGCAGCCGTTAATAATATGGAAGAAAAAAAACGCACGCAGCTGCTAAATTCCAACAGGACCATAAAAACCAACCTTTTTCTGCACAAGACTATGGTCTTAACAGTACTCACATACGGATTCGAGACTTGAGTGTTCGAGAGGAATATCTTATGGAGAATTGTCGGCCTCGTGTGCGTGGAAGACGATTCCAGAGAAGATGCAATCATGAATAGTATGAAATCTACCTCGAAGTAGATGTTGTGGAAAAATAAAGCTGAGTAGACTCCGGTTGCTGGGCAACTAGTTCGCATGAGTGGAGAGGAACCAGCTCGGAAAGGTTTTTGCAATTCTTTTTATGGTAGGAAACAACGTGGCAGATCTTGCTTGCGGTAGAAGCATGGCGTAGACTAGGACGCCCGAAGCTTTGGGTTGCGCAATTGGATGGCGTCGGCCATAAATAAGGATGTATTGAAGAACTTATTGAAGTAGGCCCGGACCGGATCCCGGTTGTTGCGCCGATGATGATGATGATGATGTCAGTTTTTGTGGTTTGGTGTATGGGGACCAAAGGCGCTGATGTTTCATAACTTTACTTAAAACATCAGCTTCAGTGACTTGAAACGGCTAATGGACCTCGAAATAGCCAAGACATTAGCAAGGAATCGCTTCGCAGGGATGATACCATTCCCTTTTGACCTTTTCCTTCTCCGTGTTAGAACATTTTATATGTCCTTGTCTTAATATCTAAGAATTTTTTCTTCTATTCGCCTTCTCTTCAGCGTTCACCATCTCTTCCAGATCACAGCTTCTACCGTGCTTATGTATATAGATTTCAACTAATCTGCTGATCTGGCCCGATCATTTCTGTTCGGCCCAGAATTAGTAACCATGCATAGCAGAAAATATTTATACAAAATATTACAAAAAGTGGTCCGAGTCAATTTTGCATACACAGTATGATCATTTTTCTGGCGGTTCGTTGATCCGGCGACCGCAAACTGCCCTCGTGTATATCTTGTTGTTGGTAAATTCTTCAACATTGAAATAATCATGTATGGCTTATTGGTGTTTCCGAAAATATTTGTTGTGCAAACTTTTTTTTTACAAAACACTAAACTGGGATTATGGGCTGAGAGCTTTATGCCAAACACCTCTTATGTGTGACCTTAAGAGGCTAAGCTCTCACAAAATGTCCACTTACTTGAACAAATCAAAAACCCATGTCGAAGGACCATATTTTTGAAATGTGTACAACTTCCGGTTGCCCTGTAATGAACACGCCTGTTTTCATTACAACAATCCAGAACATACAGTACCACTACAGTAAGAGGAACGGAAGTAATGCAACGCATTACAATGTCGGCAAAATTTTGCGGTTCAGCAGTTAAGGAGTAATTTCGCGGTCCTTGTATTATGTAAATGTTTACCTCTTGCTCGCTATTGTAAAAGGATTGCATCTGGATGTGGATGCGTTAAATTCATTCATAATTGTATTTAATTTAAATGACAACGTCGACGATACGTTGAATATTTATTTCATCATCAGAGTGGAGAGTGGTAAATGTCAAGGAGCTACGATGATATCTTCTTGCGTTATTCTGTATCTGAATCTGAATCCTGAGGCAGCACAACGATAGCGTGCAACTATGAAAGGATCTGCATCGCAAAAAAAGGTGTACTGTTCAGTTGCATTTCTGGATGCTTTACTATGAAGACAAACTGACAATTATAACGCGATGCGCGTATTATCATATATGCGAACCAAGGATACACGCAGAAGATGAAACAATCTCACCTAGACGGGAAAACCTTACATGAATAAACTTTTCCCCCCGAAATAGCTTCATAATATCTTTCTGCACCCAATCCAACATATAATCTCGGAACAGGAATGATTTCTGGAGCGGAAAGTCTGTACCAGTTGATGTATGTGTGTCTGGGGAGGGATTAATTCTGTTTGGCTTTGATATTTTTTAATGAGCGTGTGAAAGATGTGCGCTGGATGGATGAATTGTACATATAATCTTTGACATTTTAAGGACTGCGTTTTGCCAGACCATAAGTGCACTTAACGATAACGAGTGTATAGTTTAAATGTCTTGGCAGGGAATGAATACAATTATGATTGCAACTGCGAGGACTTTCCTTATAAATAAACTGTTTAATAATTAACCAAATAAAATCTTTTTGAAGGACCACCATAATAAATGTCTTGTATAGTATAGGAGAAAAACAACTAAGCAGTTTTCAATAATAATTTCTATAACAATTTATTTTACAAGATAGGTACTTATCTTGCAGATCAAAATGGCAAGGGAAAATTTTGCCGGGTAAGCTATTACAAATTCGTGTTGTTCGGCTAAAAAAAGAATCCCTATATTTCACGGTACGTCCGAAATTGGGCTCAAGGTTGAACTGATGAGCATTGCGAGTGGAGTATTACGGGAGAAATTTTTAAGGGGAGGAATGCAGCTAGATACTTCTAGTGAACATTTTTACTAGCGATTATAGGGACTTAAGGCAAGTTTAGAAATCGCGAATATAAAAAAAAATTGATATAACAATCAAACATGACATTACGATCATAAGAAGCCTGAAAAAGTAAGGGGCAAAAAATATCTGTCTGCCTGTCTGTATGTATAACGAGCTACAGCTTAAACGGCTAAAGCGATTATCTTCAGATTTGAGGTGTGTGATTGTTTTGGCATTCCACAGAGGGGAAATTGAAATTTTGTTTTTAGACCTAAAAATAACGGTACCTTCCGTATGACCGTTTATGAAAAGCTTTTTTTCTCGAAAACGGCTCCGACGATTTTGATGAAATTTTTTGAGAGTTTTTTTGTTTTTATTGGATATCATTTGATAAGAACCACATATACGGAAAAAGTCTATTATAATATATAGTATATATAACGGTTTTTTTTTAATTTTTGGCTTTCTCAGTAACGGCTCTTTGGATTTTTGTCAAATTTTATATTTGAGAAGATCTATGTAGCCAAATTAATTCTGCGTATCAAAATTTTGAATAACTTTTTTTTTTTAATTAAAATTAATTTTTGAAATTTTTTTTTGGTAATTAAAACCAATATTTCGAAAACTAATCAACAAAAAAAATATATTTTTTTATGTTCACATGTATGTATATTAATAAATTCTAAAAAAACTGCATACCTACCAAAATTTCAAAAAAAAAAAAATCAAAAAAATAAAAATAAAAAACAGGATTTTATCAAAACCGGTCCTACAATTTTCGAAATACATTTTTCATTTTTTTTTCATTTTTACTAAAAACCTTTGTGGTTTTTAATACTTTTTATAAGTTCAAACTGTTTTATTTTCAACGCAAATGTTACTTGTTTCTGTCAAAAATCTTGCTTTCTAATGTAATTACACATATGAGCAAGTACGTACGACCCAGTCGTGTCCATTTTTTTTATAATTAGCCCACACTAAAGGGATTTTGACTACCCTTTTAATGTTTATTAGAGACAGCGAGAGCGTTAGGAAAACAGGGACGGATGGCCATCCACTCGATTTTTTTTTTGCAGGGGACCGTTCTGCAAGAACTTGATACCCTTTCATATGTCGATGTCCTTTTGCCGGGTCTTTATGCTGCTCCATGAATACGCATGTTTTAAATATTGCCTCATGTGCATTCTTTTTATGTTTAACTTTGATTTAAACATATTCGGATTGAAATAAACTTATCATCGTCATCATCATCATCATCGGCGCAAAAAGTGGCATCCGGTCCGGGCCTCCTTCTAAACACCCCGATTGCTAGCCGACGCCATCCTATTACGCACCCTAAGGCTTCGCGCGCCCTTTTATACGCCATGCTCCCAACTCAAGCAAGGTCTGCCACGTTGTTTTCTGCCATAAAAAAACTGCCAAAACCTTTCCGAGCTGGCTCTTCTTCAATCATGCGAGCCAGGTGCCCAGGTCACCGGAGTATATACCGAGCTTTATTTTTTCCACATCTGCTTCGAGGTAGATTTCATACAATTCATATTTGCATCTTCTCCGGAATCGTCCTCCCACGCACAGGAGGCCGACAATTCTCCGTAAGACATTCCTCTCGAACACGGAAAACAACAACAAGCAACAAAGTCTCGGATCCGTATGCGAGTACTGGTAAGACCATAGTCTTGTGCAGCATCAGGTTGGTTTTTATGGTAAGGTTTCTGGATTTAAAGAGCCTTGACATACTTAGTAGGTTCTGTTGGATTTTAGCAGCCGCCTGCGTATTTTTTCTTCCATATTATTATTGGGTGGTACTTTTGATTCAAGGTGGTTAAAGGACTGCACTACTTCAAATTCATGCTCCGCTACCCTGATACTTGGACCAACACTTGGACCAACACTCCTCGAAGACATAGCGACCATGTACTTAGTATTTCCTTCATTAATATGCAGCCCCAGATTTTGTGCCGCGTGTTCGATCTGGGTAAAAAAGTCATGTACAGCTTGTTGGCTTCTATCCATGATGTCGATGTCGTCTGCGTAAGCCAATATCTGGCTGGACTTGGTGACGATAGTCCCTGTTATTGACGTACAAGACTCACGGATTACTTTCTCCAAAACCATGTTGAAGAGGATGTAAGCCAGACCATGTAGTATGATTTAATGAAGTGCTTGATGTAGTGTTGGCCCTCCATTTTTGATCAGCTTGGCAGGTATGCCGTCGCGTCGGCTCCCGAGGCCTTGTTATTTTTAAAATGGTTAATCGACTTTTGTATCTTCTAAATGCTTGGTGGCTGCATGAGGTCTTATTCTTGAAATGTTGGAATCTCCATCTCATAGTATGTGCACTACATGGTTATAAAGTTTGGAGATGACGATGAGACTTACCACCCAATACATACATATATTATACTATAACTTCTTAAGGAACCAAGGGCCTCTTGGTTTATAATATTAACTATTCCTGTGAATTTTTAATCTGCGGCAGTGGAGGAGACCTACAAATTACCGTCGAATCTGAACGTCTAGATAAGATGCAATTTTTTCGAGATAGAGTTAACTCTTGAAGGATTTGTCATTTTTTTTTGGCAAGAGAAACAAGGTGCACAAAATCGAATCCGCACGCTTTAACAATGCAGTCAGACACACTAGGAATATTCGACTCCTAAAGCTAGTATTAGACGGTCCTTGTAATTGGTCACTGCAGTGACATTCTGACGTCACTATGACGTAGTTTTCTGTTCTAAAAGTGTCACGTCGTTTAATAGTCATTGCTTTGCATGTCCTTACAGTGACCAAAACAGTGACAGGCACAGTGACACGTCACTTTTATGGCCCTGCAGTGACAAATTACAAGGACCGTGTAATAGCCCTGTCACTGTTGGTGGGACATAGTGACACGTAGCCTGTCCCTGCAGGGACTGTGTCCCAACAGTGACCTGGCAGGAAGTTCTGCCAGATCACTGTTGACACTGTTGGTCTCGGTGGGCGTTCGGAGTTGAACACACTTTTATTCAATAGCTTTGATGGTGCTATCAGATTTGCAATTTCGTATACCCAAAATACGAGTTGACGGCGTGATGATGAAAAAAACATTTTATTTCAAAGAAATTTGCAAAATTTAAACAAAATCAAGAAAAAAATATGCATCATCACTAAAAAAACATGTTTTTGATTTGTTTTCAATTTTAAAAAACATTTTAAGGTCGTTCCTAGAATTTTTATTCTCAAACAACGACAAACGTGTTACGTCAAAGTTTAAAGGCCTCGTCAAACAGAGCGCGTTTTTACGTTGTATACAGCAATACATATCACATATCCTAAGGAGCGCGTTTTCAACGCCGCGTCGAGTTCAACGCGGCGGCAATGCGCATCGTCTAAGCGCGGCGTTGAAATAAATTACAAATTATTATTTTGACGCTGCGTTAGAACAGATTATTTTTTGATTTGTTTTGAGAATTAAACCCTTTGTCAAACAGAGCGCGTTTCTTACGCGACGTTGGGAGTATTTAACTTGAAGTTGAGATTATTTTGACGCGGCGTTTTAACGCAACGTTGGAGAAATAGTTCATTTCCGATTTTTTCCCATATCTCGTTCTTCAGAACTGTATATATATATATATATATATATATATATATATAATAATTCATATCACATTGTTTACAGTGCTTTTACTGTAAATAACAACTGCTTTATCGACAAAGGTTCTTATACCCTGACGATGATTGATAATGCTAGTACAGAACTAGAATATCACACTTGTAGATCGAAGTTTGGTTGTCCAAGCAGACTCACTTGGAAGAAAAAAGAAGTCTTAAGGTTAGCAGCTAATTAAACAGTGAAAAGTATTCTTTATTATCGACGTATTTATACAATTTATTTGCATATTATATAATAATAAATTGAACATTTATATATAAATCTATACGCAATAATAAATTGAACATTTTTGCATAATTAACAAAAATAAAATATAGGTTTACAAAAAAAGCAAATAATTGCATGTGTCAGCAAGAAGTGCTGATCGTGCGTAAAAATAAATGAATACAATAATTAACAAAGCGATTTCGACCAAATGGTGTCTGATGACGAGGTTAAAGAATTGGTGGTCATCGTTGGTTCAACATCCTGCCCCCATTGAACTCTGTTCAATATTTCGGTTGTAGAATTGCTGTGCGTTGGATATTTCTGGACACATTCTTGGAGCTGGAATAGGTTGTGATGCACTTCGATGATATTTGGTTATGAAATGTTTGCATGTTAGAAAAATAATGACTGCAACTGCGATTAATAATCCAATGGGACTCATTAGTGTGTGCTGAATGTTATAGTTGTGAAATTGGTTTGGTAGCTCCAATTATTGAAGTTTTAGTTGTTGTTGAATTTCCTGTAAATCTTCCTTATAAGAGCTGGTATTCAGTGAGTAGCTTTGAAGTGCTGCTAGCCGAATCATATTTTCAGACGACATATCGTTGCTAAGTCTGGTATATGATGCTCGAACATTGGTTGAGTAAAAATGTTGGCCTTGTAACGTTAAAAGCTGGTTCTTTGCCACACAATTAGACGGAAGTTTCAACAAGCCATTTTCTTTTAGTATACTAAAAGAGGTTTGATGGTCACAAACGGCATTTAGCAATGTTTCGTCAAATAACCACTGGTTTAGGTCGGGCAGTTTTGTCCACACTGAATTTGACTTAATTATTTTAAATTCGCATGATAACATATTTGAAATATTGTTTAGTAGATTAATTTCACACATGCTAATATTAGCTCCAGGTCGATATACTGGTTGCGATTGGCTGCATAAATAGTGATCTCCATTTATTATGGTACATGAAAAAAGTTCAGCTTCTGTCACAGGATAGTATTGATCATGATGAGCACTGACTGCCAAGAACTCTACTGAAGGTTTTATAGCAATAATCGTCCTATTTAATACTGCCGGAATAGGGATTAACTTGAACATCCTGAATTCTTCTGATCCGATTAGAGGCAGTTCAATTTTGAAAATAATATAGTTTGAAGTAATTTTTCCTTTATTTGTCATGAGTTTATACAACTGCAGCATTTGTTCAGACTCGACAGGAATACGAAGGCCGGGTAGAAGATGATTTTTCATTTTTACAATTTCATGTTTTAGTTGTTGTGGTGAGATCAACAGATGATTAACTCGTCCTTGATGAGTAGACATCAGCTATTGATGTCTGTGTTCGTTGGATGTTGAAAATTATAAGAGTAGTATAAATCGACCATGATGAAAATAATTCTCTGATTTTACTTTGGTATAGATCGTGTGTAACATTGTTTATTCGATTGGTAATCTGATTTAATTGGGTTTCAAGTATACGATGCTTCTTGAACACATCGTCTTGAGTTCTCTTCATGATATTTACCGTTGAATCTAGAATTGATGTGTGATGCTTAAGTAGGTTCAATAAATGTTCTTCATTTGAATGAATTCCTTCTAATCGCTGAGATACTTCTTCGGCATATTTTAAGTCAACAACAATTCACTCCAAAGAGTGAATTCGCAACATTCCCAACAATGTTGATTACCCCTCGTCTAACCTTTTTCGCCTAAGGCTTGTTTGGTGTTACTATGTTGACTTCCGTTATTTCATGCTTGATGTACTGCAACTGTTGAATCACTTGCGTGCATAGACCTTTGACGGAGAATTGGTTGCAGAGATGTTCTAGTATAATAGAACTATTTTCTAATGCCTGGAATTCCTTCTGATATGGCTGTAGGTCGTAATAGACTACCAACTTCCATTTGTTGTGAATCAAGCTTATCGTTCCTTGTCTTTGGAAATGAATTCCCTGTGCCGATGTGTTGAAATGTGTGTCTTGTTCGTTCTTTTGAAGTCTTGGTTGACGAGGGCTCATTAATGTCTTCTTGATCATCATATTTCCGCTTTCGCTCTGAGGAAGAACTTTCTGTCGGAGCTTTAGATAATGTTTGGCTAATTCCAATTAATGGTGCTGCAGGTTCCTTGCTTCGTTGCTGTGCCATTTCATATTCATTGCTGGATAGCTCATCAGTTGGGACTTCCTGTTGTATAGGTGCTAGTCGATGTATGGCCCGTCGAAACACACCAGATGCCGTCTGTACATCTGCCACTCTTACTAAACGATCATGGCCTTTAACGGCGTTAATAATTCTTCCTATAGGCCATTTAAGGCTTGGTTGGTTATCTTCCCTTAATATAACCATCATCCCTGGTTCTACATTTTGGCATCTTTCCTTCCATTTATACCTATATTAGAGCTGATTCAGATACTCGTTTGACCAACATCGCCATCATCTTGTTAGAAGTGAAGATCTTTCAGGTGTAGCCTTTTGGGTTCAATGTTACTATTAAGTGGTTCTCCAATTAAAAAGTGTCCTGGCGTCAAAGCAGCAAAGTCATTTGGGGACGTTGAAATCGGTGTGATTGGTCTTGAATTTAATATGGCTTCAACTTCAACTACAGCAGTTTCGAGTTCTTCGTAAGTAAGTAATGCTGCTGCAAGTGTGTGTTGTAGAAGGTGTTTAGCGGATTTGACAGCAGCCTCCCACAGTCCTCCAAAATGTGGTGATCGAGGAGGAGTGAAGTTGAAATCGCATCCTTTCCTTGTAGAAACGCTCGTGATTAGTTCTTGATCCTTGGTTGCATTAATAAAACTTCGGAGCTCCAATAATTGATTCTTCGCTCCTACAAAATGCATTGCGTTGTCACAGTAAATGTTTTTACAGTGCCCTCGTCTTGCCATGAATCTTTTCAATGCCCCAATGAAGCCTTCTGAAGTAAGGTCACTGACGAGCTCTAGATGACATGCCTTCGTCGCGAAACAACAGAATACTGCTATATATGACTTTTGTGGTCGTTTTCCTCTGATCTTATTTTGAGTCCATATGGGCCCGCAAAAGTCTACCTGTATTAAGAAATGGTCTCGCTGGTTGGACCCTGTCATCGGGGAGATTTCCCATTAGTTGGGTTAAGAGTTTCGGCCTTGCTCTGGCACACTCAACACATGCTTGTACAATGGATCGGGCAATGGTCTTTCCTTTAATGGGCCAATATCTTTGTCTGGCGAATGCTAATATGGCTTGAGGACCTGCGTGATTGTTCTCTTTATGGATATCAAGCAGTAGAAGTTTTGTGTATGGATATGAGTAAGGCATTAAGACTGGATGCTTGGCATCATACGATAACACAGAGGACTCTAGCCTGCCACCAACTCTAATGATTCCGTCTTTATCGAGGAATGGAGTGAGACTCGAGAGTAAACTTTTCTTTGATACTTCACTATGCCTTGTTAAATGATGTATGTCTTCATGAAATTCATTTTTCTGTATTAGCTTGATCATAGCCTTCCCTGATTGCTCAAGATCAACACAATTTAGGAAGCTATTCGTACTGATAAAAAACTTCTTGGGGCCGAATGAGGTTTCTATAATGGAACATATAGGCTATAATTCTCTGTGCCTTCTTGAACGAATTTCCATGATGGAGTAGATCCCAAAATTTGATCTGTTGTATTTTCTCTGGTGGATAGTACGATGTTTTCATGATAGATTTCAGGTTTTTTGACAAATTTGGGTGGCCAAATTGATTCCATTCCTTGTAAAAATCGTGGACCATAAAACCAAATTGTGTGGTTTTGCAGACGTTCGAGCTAACATGCCGCCATTGCTGTGGAACTGTATATTCCTGAATGATTGAGATTCGATTAACTATGAAAATTGGAAGTGTTGATGATGATGATGTGTTTATCCAATTGAGCACGATCTCTAAATCACTCCATAAATGAATTCTTTCCCTTTGAATACCTAGATCTTTTTGTAATCGATGAATCAATTCTGCAACAAGTTTTGCGGCACACAGTTCAAGCCGAGGAATTGTGATTTGATGGGATATTTTTGTGTTCTTTGACGGAGCTACTCTGGATTTGGCACATAGTAGTCGAACTGTGATCACATTATTCTTCCCCTGGGCTCTTACATAAGCTGCTGCTCCATAAGCTTTTTCAGACGCATACGCAAAAACATGGAATTGTACGTCCTTAGAAATGCTGTGAGAAAATACGTGCCTGGGTTTTTTTGATATTGTGGAGTATTTTTAACCCTTCACGAAGGCGACTCCATGTGGTTTGCATTTCATGTGGGAGAGCGGCATCCCATTCAAGCTTAAGCTCCCATAGTTGTTGAAGAAACAGTTTTGCAGTGACTATAACTGGAGCCATTAATCCAAGAGGATCAAAGAGATGAGCTATGTCGGAGTATGCTGATCTTTTTGTTATTCTTTCCTTTCCGACCCAATTGCTTTTGATACATAAATCGTCAGATTTCGGCAACCACGTAAGTCCAACTGTTTTCACGTGTTCTTCCATGCTATTGTCGAAATTTAATTCAGTTTCACGATCTTCTACAGGTATGTTTTGAACGAGGGACTGGTGGTTTGCGCACCATTTTCTTAGTTTAAATCCAGCACTATGTAACAATTCTTGAAGTTCTTCCTTGATGGTAATTGCTGTAGTAAGGCTATCCGATCCCGTCATGACGTCATCAACGTAAAAATTGCTTTGGGTTGTCTTAAATGCTAATGGGAATTGTTCTCATTGTTCTTCTGCTAATTGTTGGAGACATTTTATAGCCAAATATGATGCAGACGTAGTCCCATAAGTCACGGTGTAAAGCTTAAAACATTTAAGTGGACCATTAGGGGATTTTCTCCACCAAATAAGCTGATGTTTTGAGTCTTCGTTATGCATCAGTATTTGCCGATACATCTTCTCGATATCTGCCATGAATACATATCTCGGCATTCGAAATCTGATGAGCGTTGAAAAAACATCGTCCTGAATTGTTGGCCCAGTTGATAAAATGTCATTAAGAGATATGTGGGTCGAGGATTTTGCTGACCCATCGAAAACTACTCTAAGGTTTGTCGTGCTACTATCTGCCTTGACTACGCAGTGATGTGGCAAGAAGAAGTACGGTTTGTTTACCTTGTGAATATTAATTTCTTCCATGTGGCCTAATCGTTCATATTCACTCATGAACTCAATGTATTGGGCCTTCAAGTCCTGAGAGTTAGCAAGCCTTCGTTCTAGGGATATAAATCTTCGGAAGGCCACATCTTTTGACTCTCCTAAATTCTTAGCATCTTCTTTAAATGGGAGTCTTACTACGAATCGACCCTTGTTGTTCCTTGTAGTTGTTTGACGAAAATATAACTCACATTGTTTTTTAGCCGCTGTTAACTGCTTCTCATTGGATGGATGATCCTCTAATTGCCAAAATGTTTCGATTTGATGGTCAAGTGTTTCGTCTGCACTGCATATACCGCAGACGATGTTTGAATTGTGATCGTCATCAATCTTTCCAGCGACCGTCCAACCTAATATTGTGTTTTGTAATATTAGCAACGATTTTCCCAAACGGATTTGTCCCACAGATAAAAGTGAGTAGTACAGTTCGGCTCCAATAAGAACATCGATCAGGCCTGGTTTGTTGAAAGTGGGATCAGCAAGTGGAAGATTGGCTGGAATGTTCCAGGATGATGTGTCAAACAATCTGCTGGGTTGATGTGATATTATGCTTGACAGAACATGGGCTTCTATATTTATTGAAAATTCGTAGATAGGAGATCTTAATTGGATGTTTACTCTTCTCTTTGCTTGTTAAGTAGCTCTTCTAATACCTTGTAATTGAAGAACTGGCGATATTGGCGTTAATTGAAGTTTTTTCATAGTTTTTTCCGTGATAAAGTTTAACTGGGATCCAGAATCTAGTATTGCCCTACATTTGATTGTTTTGCCTTGCTGATTCGTTAGAAGGACCATGGCACATAACATATCCTTGAGATTCTTGATTGCCTTGTGCGGTTAGCGATATTGATTGATTGTTTGTCGTGACGTCGGGAACTGTAGACGTACCTGATGTTAATAGATTCTTCACTGGAATACTAGTAGCTACTGCATTGTTGTCGTGTTCAAAGTGTAGTAGTGTATTGTGTTTCCTTCTGCAGTGCCTGCAACCTCCGAATGTACATTTAAGGGAAAAATTACCACTTTTGAAGCAATTCATACATCGGTTTGTAGATTTAATCAAGGTAATTCGATCTTTAGGGCATAACTCCAAGAATTTTTGACAGTTGTAAAGCTGATGATTACCCTTGCAAACTACACATGCATGAGATATTCTTTTTTTTTATAATTAACGCACGCACAAGGGACTATTTGTTTCCCTTTTAATGTAACACACTGCGCGGGCATTAGGAAGATAGGGAGGGGAGAGATAAGAGGTGTCGATTAACATTGGTTTTGAATGTTTGCATATTGAAATGGCAAGGGAAAATCTCGCCGGGTAAACCATTCCAAAGTCGTGTTGTACGGCTAAAAAAAGAATCTCTATATTTCACGGTACGTCCGAAATTGGGCTCAAGGTTGAACTGATGGGCATTCCTGGCAAGACGAGTATTACGGGCGAAACTTTTAAGGGGAGGACTGCAGCTGGCTACCTCGAGTGAACATTTTTTATAAAAGAAACGATAAAATAAGGAAAGATGTGGTTGCTGTCAATGCTCGTAAAAATGCCTCGTTTTTTGTGACTCTCAGGTATATTTGTTTTATGAGTCCTTGTTCCAATCGCTTCTAATGATTGGAAGCGCGTTTCGCCGTCGAATTTGGGCAATACAACTTTTGGTAGTGCGAAATGAGTAGATGAACTTGTGTTAATTCCATTACTTGAGAATGGCTCTTGAGCTTGGTTTATAAACTCATATAATTTGATGAGTTTCTCTTCGGTTTGCCTTTCAAACATGAGAAATTGTTTGATGTTGTATCCGTCTGAACTGGATCCTCTTTCTGCTCACATACTTGATTGTGAATGTGTAGAATTTAATCCCAATGACGCTGAATGGTTTTTATTTTTATTTGGTAAAATTCCAATGACTTTTTTACCAACTGGGTTTCTGTCCCATTGAATGCTCTTTGCAAGCCTTCGATTGCAGCCTGTTGCCTTCTGATTAGGCCTGAAATTTCTGTATTTTGTATTGACGTGCGAGATGCAGGTTTTGGTTTGGATAATCGGGCGTCTTGGTTGGACTGGCCTCCTGTTTTACCTTCCACATTATGACCCTCTATACCTTGATTCGTTGTTGTTTTAATGCTTCGGAGAATTGTCATCAACTCGTTGTAGAGCTCTTGAACCTTTTCAAAAGTTTTTCCTGCAACATATGGTGTGTCATGTTTCAGTACTCCTTCTACTTTACTCCCTCTACTTGCTTGTGGTTGTCTTGAAACTGGTTCCAAAGGGTTTCGACTCGTTGAATTCTGTCCCATACATATTGCGCAGTTTTCCTTGATGCGCTGTTCTTTGAAATATTTGTTTTGAGTTTTCCTAACTCTTCTGCTATTATCTTCTGGCGTGCGACAATGACAAAAGTCTGGGATTCCTCATCCGTCAATGACATCTTTGTATGTTTAATTTGTTTGATTATTGAAATAGTAACGAGTCTTTCCCAGTGTTTTAGCCCTGGTGACGCTTATATATGCATATCTCCCGCACTAAATGAAAAAATATCTAAATAACTATGTCAGTGTATAGCCCTGACAAACGCTGTTATTAAATATTGTGTTGTGAATTGCCCCTTACCGCTGGTGGGGGAAGCAATCACGTCGGGGTCACCAAAATGTTTACAGTGCTTTTACTGTAAATAACAACTGCTTTATCGACAAAGGTTCTTATACCCTACGATGATTGATAATGCTAGTACAGAACTAGAATATCACACTTGTAGATCGAAGTTTGGTTGTCCAAGCAGACTCACTTGGAAGAAAAAAGAAGTCTTAAGGTTGGCTGCTAATTAACTAGTGAAAAGTATTCTTTATTATCGACATATTTATACAATTTATTTGCATATTTTAGCATAAATCCATACACAATAATAAATTGAACATTTTTGCATAATGAACAAAAATAAAATATATTATTGCATGTGTCAGCAAGAAGTGCTGATCGTACGTAAAAATAAATGAATACAATAATTAATAAAGCGATTAAAACGCCGCGTTGTGATTGATTACAAATTGTTTTTTTTTTTTGACGCCGCGTTAGAAAGATTTTTTTTAATTATTTTGTGCTTCGTGAATTAAGTTATTCTGAATTCGTTGTAGACATGTTTTACTTATTTGGTGTCATTTAATATTGTTTTAAATGGAAAAATATAACCTGATTGGCATTTGGTGAAAAAATGAAAATCAAGATTCAAATGTGAAACGTGCTGCGGATAGCTCTCTGTTTGACGTTCTCTAACACCGCATTTATAACGCCGCGTCAAAATAATCCTAACGCCCCGTAAAATAATCTCAACGCCGCGTTAAAAACTCGTGCTGTTTGACGAAGCCTTTAATTGAGGGTTATTAATATATTTATAGAAAATATCTC
The DNA here is from genome assembly GCA_963971375.1 of Platycheirus rosarum. Classification (NCBI taxonomy): domain Eukaryota; kingdom Metazoa; phylum Arthropoda; class Insecta; order Diptera; family Syrphidae; genus Platycheirus; species Platycheirus rosarum. The sequence continues at coordinate 51,688,398 of OZ020510.1, read as the reverse complement.
AATTTGTAGTAGTGCCCCGTGACTTAGTGGTTAGTGTGTCTGACTGCTAAGCGAATGAGCCTGGGTTCGAATCCAGCTCATAGCCATCTTCTTTTTCAGGGTACTGCCTCTTGCGAGGAACTGACAAAACCTCCAAGAGTAAAATTTGTCTCGAACAAGTGCATCTCATGTAGCCGTTCGGACTCGGCGGTAAACTGTAGGTCCCATCCATTCTTGCAGATTAACAACACACACACAGGAATGGTTGAGAGTATAAGTCACTAGGCCTCGGCTCCTTAAGGAGCTGTCGCGCCAATAAATTTATTTATCTATTATCTCAATTTGTACACATAGATAATATAGTTAATATATATATATATATACATATATATAGGCTCAAAAAAATAATTTTTTCTAACGTGGCGTCAAAAAAAATAATTTGTTATCTATTTCAACGCCGTGTCTTGACCCAGCGTATTGACACCGCGTAGAACTCGACGCGGCGTTGAAAACGCGCTCTTTGTGACATGGGATATGTATTGCGGTATATTACAACGCGGCGTTGAAACTTGGCGCTAAAACGCGGCTGTTTGACGAGACGATATAGCCCTGGCTCCTCAGCTCATATTTTTCGCATTAGTTTTGCGCAGAAACCTTCATTCTCATGTTGCAACAACCAATTTTTGGACCACAATGAACGACTTCTTTGCGGTGGCCTTTGGTTGTTGTCGGAGTCATCGTCACTGCTTCTTTCCAATATGCAGGCCGCAAGAATCGCCACCTCTACCATATTTCGTGTGGACATACTTTATTTGACTTTTCACTTTTGCCTTTAATCAATGTAATTGGAAATGTATTATTTATACTTTTTTTTTTTTATTAAATTAATTAAGGTAATTGAAGCACTTCAGAAACTCACGCCTATATTTAACCAAAACAACCAAACCAACCAAAACAACCAAGACACAGGGACTCATTTGAGTGACGCCGTGTGATCGTCACTGCTGAAAATGATAAATGTCATAGCAGTTTAGGCTCACCGCCAACGATCAGCTGTTTGAGAGTTGTCACGTCGTGTGATGGTCACTGTTTTGCATGTCCTTGCAGTGACACCGAGATACAGGGACAACAGGGACAACTTTAGGACAGAAAACTACGTCATAGTGACGTCAGAATGTCACTGCAGTGACCAATTACAAGGTACGTCTAATACTAGCTTTAAGCTAGTCCTACCACCGTCACTGCCGCGACAAAGTCATCGTGGCTAGCAACAGTGACTATCACACGAATGACACATATCTGTCCTTGTTGTCCCAAAATACAATGAAAGTCAAAGTGTGTCCCTGTTGTCCCTGTATCTCGGTGTCACTGCAAGGACATGCAAAACAGTGACCATCACACGACGTGACAACTCTCAAACAGCTGATCGTTGGCGGTGCGCTTAAGGAAGTTATTGGCGGCTTTGGAAGGTCCAGCTAAACGTGCAGTTATTGAATGGTCAGTTGCCAACGATGAAAATTATCTGTTGGCGTGGTCTTCATTGCGACGACAGTTTGACAACAACCACCAAACCATTAGAGCTCACATGCAAGAAATAAATGCATTGTTTCCAGTACGTCAGCGATCTTTTGAGGATTTACGTGAGGTTTTGGATATTGTACGGGTTAATCGTAGGCATTTGTTGTCATTGTTGTCATCAGAGCAGTTGGTTGACTACCAATTCATGCATCAAATCGAACAGTTGTTGGACACAGAGGGAAGACGTGAATGGGAAATGCGCCACCGAATTAATGAGCTACCCAAATTGACAGATATGTTTGCATTTTTGGAACAGCGGGCAAATTGTCTTGCTAGTTTGGAAATTAGAACAAGCAACTCTCGTGTTTGTATCGGAACTGTTTTGAACCGATATGCTGGACAGGGCACATAAACCTTGACCAGCTCGAAGTCATATACAGAAGGTTATATGTACCTATGTATATTTCGCGCTTTTTGAATTATTGCCCCTTACCACTGGTGGGGGGAAGCAAGTAATTATATTATAACTCGAAAACTTTTTGATCGTGAATGATAATTTTTATTAACTTAAAATCCTATTTATACATTAAATTTGTTTACTTAGCTATATTTACAAAAAATAAACCTAAACAAACTAAACAACTGATAAAATTACTTTAAGGAAACATGATACATATGATACATATGGGAAAGGTATGCATTGACTCAAATACAAAAAAAATATGCTTACTCTTGTGTAAAATAAAAAGTTTGCGAATATCAGATTAAAACATACAGTGAATCTATATGCACAAAAATAAGCATACAGAGAAGCTGTTGCTAGTTCTGTTGGAATTAAATATTGGTATATTCCGATCTGATTGATTGGGAGTATACATCTCGAGTAATAGCAGCTAGCAAGAAGATCCACGTAGCATTCTTAAATCGCCTGTCAACACAACGCACCGCATAGTAAGCCAATCACATTCGAAGTTAGTAAATGGTCAAGGTCGACGCCCAGTGACACAATTGATTGACCGCAAACGTCTGGCTGACAACCGCAAGTGCTTCAAATGTGATTTTCCTGGCCATGCACTGTTTCATTGTGATGCATTTAAGGCAATATCATTGAACGAAAGAAGGGAATTCGTACAGAAGAAGCGATTATGCGAATCATGCATTAGCCCAAACCATTTGGCAAACAATTGTCCTCGAGAGTCGTGTCTTCGATGTCCAGGACAGAAGCATAACAGTATAATATGTCCAGTTCACAATCGACCAAAATCAGAAGGTTCAACCATTCTGATAAATACTTCTGCAAAAACACAATAGCAACCAACACAACTGGTTGGAAACAATGACCTCAGCGTATCTAGCCACTCAGTTTCCTACTCACTATTAACAAAACATCATCAGAACGAAGAGTCAAAGATAAGTTTGGCTTTGAAACAGCCCAAGTGCGTTTAAGAGTCGGTCCATTTACAACGCAGACAATCCGAGCAATGTGCGCTTCTAGTTCCCAAGTTAATCTTATTGCTAGGTCAGTGGTACTGACAGAGTTTCTACCAACTACACAGTGCAGTATACGGATCGCGGGAGTTAACAGTGTGTCAAAGCATCCAATTACAAAAAAGGTATGCTCTCAATTGCTTTCTCGTTTCAGTGAAATAGACATGCTGCTTGGTGCTGGTGTTTGGTGTTTCCAGACTAGGATGGTTACTTTATGGCGGTGGTGTATGCCCATTAGAAGAAGCCCAAGTGAGTTTGACACATGCAAATGAGGACAACCTTTCAACGTTACTTCACAGATTCTGGGAAGTTGAAGAAATTCCTTCAAGTAAAGTGCGGACAAAGGAACAAGAGGAGTGCGAGCAATTTTGTATGGATCACCATTACCGAACGTCAACCGGAAGGTATGTAGTGGGCATCCCATTTCGCACCGATATAGACGAAATAGGATCGTCACGTGAAATTGCATTGCGTCGTCTGTATGCTTTGGAGCGTCGTTTTGACCGTGAACCAGCATTGCGTGAAAAATACATTGCTAGTATCAACGAGATGTTGGAAGCAGGTCATTTGCTTCAAGTAGACCTCGAGCCAAAAGGATGGTGCTACTATATTCCACATCATGCAGTCACACGTAAGTTTCGCGTTGTTTTTGATGCATCCTGTAAGACAACCCACGGCATCTCTCTGAACGAGGCACAGATGGTTGGGGAAAAATTGCAGGATAATTTGTTCGACCTAATTTTGTGATTTCGCACAAATAGAATCGGAATAACGACCGATGTTAAGAAAATGTATCTCCAGGTCGGGGTCATTGAGCAACAGTGGGATGTACAGCGAATATTTTGGCGACCAGATTCAAAAGTTAACGTGAAGGAGTACTGGTTGACAAGAGTAACCTTTGGAATGACTTCTGCACCACACTGCGCAGTCCGCGCAATGATTCAGTGTGCACGAGACCAACAACTGAAGCAATTAATACATTCAACAGAAGAAGTCGAGTTGGGAGAATTCAATGACACGACGGTGCTTGGTTTGCGATGGTTACCCGCTACCGATGAGCTTACCTTCAAATTTAAGCCACAGACTCCGGAGGAGAAGCAGACGATGACCACGCGAAACATTCTTAGTCAAATAGCACAATTGTTTAATCCAAATGGATATTTGGGCCCAGTCATTGTCAGGGCGAAGATAATCATGCAATGCATATGGAAGACAAGAATTGGCTGGGATGCAAAAGTACCAGATAAGATTGGCAATGATTGGATAACATTTCAAACTCAATTGCCAGAGCAAACCAACATCCGAATTCCACGTTGGATTGGTATCACACCAACACACAGTTTCACTCTTCATGGATTTGCCGACGCATCTGAGGTAGCTTATGGGGCTGTCATTTATGTAAGAGTTGAAAATGGTAACGAAAGAAAATGCACACTGTTAACCTCTCGGTCTCGAGTCGCACCAGTCAAAACATTAACAATACCACGGTTAGAGTTGTGTGCTGCAGTAATGCTTAGTGAACTAATGGAAGTGGTAAGAAAAGCATGTAAGTTTGAATTTGTTCGTACAGTACTGTGGACAGATTCATCGATTGTATTGCACTGGATGGAGAAGGATCCAGAAACTTTAAAACCATTTGTGCATAACCGAATTCAGAGGATTCGAAAATTGACGACTTGCTGCGAATGGCGACATATAGCGACCCTTAACAATCCAGCGGATGCATTGAGTCGTGGAGCAGCACCAGCTGACCTAGAATCATTAAAAATATGGTGGAACGGCCCAGAATGGTTGATAGAAAATGACTCCGAATGGTCGGAATCGCGAGCGGAATTATCCATGCTTATCGAGAGAGAGATTCACGCTGAGATGAAGTCAAATTAGCTCGAAATGGCCAATGATAAGAAACTGCGTCCAATCCAAAAGGCATTCAGCAGTGTTGCTGTGTTAGAGATGCATGGCAAGAATGCTTTAAAGCATACTAAGACTGATATGCTTTCTCGAACATCATCATGGCGTCGGCTCATTCGATGGACAGCCTGGCTATAGCGATATATAGACAATCTGAGGCTTCGCGGAGAGGAAAAGCCTGAACGAGAGACTGGTGACGTAACTGAAGCCGAAGAAGAGAGAGCTATAGATTACTGGGTAAAACGCGAACAGTCGGTTTATTTCGGCCCAGAATAGAAATAAAATTATCGAAAAGAAGTATGTCGCAAATTTTTGTGTGTATGTCAACAAAGGCGGTTCATATTGAACTCGTGGCAGATGTAAAATTATCGAAAAGAAGTATGTCGCAAATTTTTGTGTGTATGTCAACAAAGGCGGTTCATATTGAACTCGTTGAAGATTTGTCAACAGCAGCTTTTATGGCGGCATTTCTCCGTTTCACTAGCATTCGGGGCAGCTGTAGCCATTTGTGGAGTGACAATGGAACATGCTTTGTCGGAGCAGAAAAGGAATTGGCGCGAATGTTAAACAGCTGGTACAAGAAGATGCGAGAATTAAGGGTGAAGTGGCATTTCATAACGCCATCTGCTCCGTATCAGGGAGGCCTATGGGAATCAAAGGTGAAGGCGATGAAGTATCACTTACGTAGAGTTGTCGGACAGAATAAACTGACCAGTATTGATTTTCAATCATTGCTGGCGCAGATAAGTGCTATATTGAATTCAAGGCCGCTCACGGCTCTTGCTGATGACCCGGAAAATTTGGATTTTTCATCACCTGGACATTTGGTCAATGGGAGACCTCTAAAGCAGCTCTTTGGAGAACGAATCGATGAAACACCTAAGAGCGCACTTCGACGATATGCAATCACACAGCAAATGTCACAGTCATTCTGGAAGCAGTGGCACCAAACATATTTAAATGAGTTACAGCAACGTCCCAAATGGAAAACTGCACGAGAGAACTTAAAGATGGGTGATTTTATGCTGATTAAGGATGAGAACGCAGCGCCAACTTTTTGGGCAACTGGCGGAATTACGCGAATATTTCCTGGAGATGATGGCCTGGTTAGAAACGTTGAATTGCGAGTGGCTGGCAAGAAACGAAGAATGATGCAACCAGTTCAAAAATTAGTTTTGCTGCCGTTGGATCAAATTGATGAATCTGCCGACTCATCAATGGGGGAGTGTGCCCAAACGGCAGCTGCTAAATTAAACCATGTGTGCGACACTTATGTTGCTTAAGAAGGATTTTTTACTTGTTACTTGTTTGTTGATTTTTTACTTGTTACTTGTTTGTTTTTTTTATTATTCTTGTTGTTATGATTTTATAATCAATCAAATTAAAATTCTTGAAACAAAAATTATTATAAAATACGAAGCACGTTAAGAAGATAGAAAATTTCGTTTTCTAGAAAATAAAAGAATTAAAAATATATATTTGGATTGATTTTTTTGGCTGTAAACTTTGAAGGGAATTATTATGACCCCAAAGATAGAAAGGGTAAGTTTTCTAATAGAGCCAATTGTCTCTACCAGCTGAACTATCGACAATAGACTTGAGTTTCTGAAGTGTTTCAATTACCTAAATTAATTTAATTAAAAAAAAAAATAATAATACATTTCCAATTACAGTGATTAAAGGCAAAAATGAAAAGTCAAGTTAAGGATGTCCACACGAAATATGGTAGAGGTAGCGAATCTTGCGGCCTACATGTTAGAAAGCAGCAGTGACGATGACTCCGACAACAACCAAAAGCCACCGCAAAGAATTCGTTCATTGTGGTCGAAAAATTGGTTGTTGCGACGTGCGAATGAAGTTTTCTGTGTAAAACTAATGCGAGAATTAAGAGCTGAGGAGCCAGAGCTCTATCGTCTCGTCAAACAGCCGCGTTTTGACACCGCGTTTTAGCGCCAAGTTTCAACGCCTCAAACAGAACGCATTTTTAACGTGGCGTTGAGATTATTTTACGGGGCGTTATAAATGCGGTGTTAGAGAACGTCAAACAGAGATCTATCCGCAGCGCGTTTCATTTTTTCACCAAATGCCAATCAGGTTATTTTTTTCCATTTGAAACAATATTAAATCACGCAAAATAAGTCAAAAAATGTCTACAACAAATTCAGAATAACTTAATTCACCAAGCACAAAATAAATAAAAAAAAAATCTTTCTAACGCGGCGTCAAAAAAAAATAATTTGTAATAATGCGGTGTGGAACTTGACTCGGGGTTGAAAACGCGATCTATGTGACATGGGATATGTATTACTATATACTAAAACACGGCATTGAAACGAGGAGTAAAAACGCGGCCTCAAAACGAGCTCTGTTTGACAAGGGGTTAAGTCAGTTAAATTATTGTTTTGATATTTTTGTTTTTTCATTTTCATTTTTAATATTGCTTATCATGGAAAAACTGATAGAATGTGTTAGAAAATAGGAAAACATGTCAGAATATATGTAGTTCTGAAAAACGAGATAGGCAAAAAATCGGAAATGAACTATTCCTCCAACGCCGCGTCAAAAAATCTCAATGTCGCGTTAAATAATCTCGACACCACGTAAGAAACGCGCTCTGTTTAACAAAGCCTCAATTCTCAAAACAGTTCAAAAAATAATCTGTTCTAACACGGCGTCAAAATAATAATTTGTAATTTATTTCAACGCCGCTCTTAGACGATGCTTATTGCCGCCGCGTTGAACTCGACGCGGCGTTGAAAATGCGCTCCTTATGATATGGGATATGTATTGCTGTATACTACAACGTGGCGTTGAAACGCGGCGTGAAAATGCGCTCTGTTTAACGAGGCCTTTAAACTATGACGTAACACGTTTGTCGTTGTTTGAGAATAAAAATTCTAGGAACGAGCTTAAAATATTTTTTAAAATTGAAAACAATTCAAAAACATGTTTTTTAGTGGTAATCCATATTTTTTCTTGATTTTGTTTAAATTTTGCAAATTTCTTTGAAATAAAGTGTTTTTTTCATCATCTCGCCGTCAACTCGTATTTTGGGTATACGAAATTGCAAATCTGATAGCACCATCAAAGCTATTGAATAAAAGTGTGTTCAACTCCGAATGCCCAACCGAGACCAACAGTGCCAAGAGCATAGAGTAAATATATTATATAGAGGAAAAACTTTCGTACGTTCCACGCCTCAAAACCCTCAATTTTCGTTGTTGCTTTGGTATATCATTCATTGTGTTTCGTGTTCTCTTTTGTATATCATTCATTGTCGGCGTTAAAAAACAAAGAAAAAACGATGTGGTGAGTTTTGTTAATTTTGACATTTCATTTTGTTCTTGTTGACAACAACTGTCAGTGAATTGTTGACAAAAATTATTGCAAAAATTTTTTTTAAATAAAATTTATTATTAGTATTTTCGAATGCTGACGCTGAGGGAAGAAGGTCCTCAAAAATGGATTTTTGACGAATGTTGTGACATCAATCAAATTCACTTTAGATTCAAGGACAAGGATTTGCCAGAGAACTTGGTGACCAGTGTGGTTGCTTCTATGCAGGTTTGCAGTTATACCCAGACACCACTATCGTTCTTTTTCATTTTAATCTTTTCAGATGTATCCGCTAGAAAAAGTTCTAACGGCGCCGTACTAAATAAATGAATGGGAACCAAAGCTAATACCTATCCTTCTGAATAAACTTGTTCCAGAAAAATGTCGCAGAAGAAGACTTCATGTATCAATAGAATTAATAATCTCCTTGTAAAGCTGTGGCTTATTTTTTTAATAAACATTTATATTGAACTTATACAACTTCACCGGACTCTTCAGGATCAAGCTTGTTTCCCCCAAACAAATTCTTATAAAAGCAACACAAAACAAAGTATAGTTACTCTATGGCCAAGAGTGACCTGGCAGAAATTCCTGCCAGGTCATTGATGGGACGCAGTCTCTGCAGGGACAGGCTACGTGTCACTGTGTCCCACCAACAGTGACAGGGCTATTACACGGTCCTTGTAATTTGTCACTGCAGGGACATAAAAGTGACGTGTCACTGTGCCTGTCACTGTTTTGGCCACTGCAAGGACATGCACAACAATGACTATTACACGACGTGACAATTTTAGGACAGAAAACTACGTCATAATTACGTAATTACAAGGACCGTCTAATACTAGCTTTAAGCAAGACACAGGGACTCATTTGAGTGACGCCGTGTAATCGTCACTGCTGAAAATTATAAATGTCATAGCAGTACTAGCTTAAGTCTAAAATGATAATTTCCCGGAACTTGGGTTAGATTACACCTTATAAGCACATGTTTTTCCAATTTACGTATAAAGTAGAGTTTTTATAGATAAAATGTTTCTGCTACCTTAGACCCAAGTTGGCGGCGTTTCTATAAATAATGCCTTCGACCGATAAGGGGCATTCACTTTACTACACTCACAAATAATCAAACTCTAGAAATTGATTATCGTATGTAAAATGTGTACGTTGATTCACTTGCATTCATTAATGGTGTCTCCCATTCAAGTGCGAAGCCATATTGCTTTAGTCTAGGCCAAGTATTGCACACGACATAATATCAACAAACTAAGCGATAGGGGGGTAATTGTGTCACCGATTAGCCCTCGATGATTGATTGACTTTAATTGCACACGAATAAGATGTTATTAATCTAATATTTTTTGTTTGATATTATTTGTAACAAAATGACTCAAGAATATTTTAAAGAAATAAGAAAAATAAACAATTCAGGGTTTTAAAAAATGTTATGTTGGCTTTAATCAATTACTCTACAAATACATATATCAATCTGTTTAAATAAACTAAAGACTTGCATTAGATGATAAAATTATAAATCAACAGTCAATAGATAAAATCACTAATTTTTAGAGCACCGCTCACCGCCATTGCCTTAAGAAACTATTCGTATAAAATACAATTATTTATCGAACATAAAATTAATGTTTTTACAAGACAAATACATAATACCGATAAAAAAATACAAATTTAACTAGTCTTCATCTTTGATGCAGTTTTCCACCAACTCCCGTAGATTTGGATTCTCCATTGCTGCAGCTATTCTCTCTTTGTCGTTGATTTGTTTATTAACTGAAATCAAATGAAAAATTAAATATTTCAATAACAAGTTCAAATTTAATGGAGTACTAGCAGTACCTTATCGGCGTTGCTTGAGAAATAATTTTTTTTTTTCATTTCGAATTAACGATGATAAATAAAACTATTTACATGGAACTTTTCCCACACCATAAGAAACTCACACACATACTATCATTCAAAACCATCAACTTGAAATGCAGGGGAGCCATACAGTTATAATATAGACCATAGAATTTTTTTTATGATTTGCATAAGCTAAAGGGTTTAGGACCACCCTTTCGAGGTCGGTAAACACAGCGCGAACTTAGGAAAAAAGGAGAGAGTTTAAAAGGTGATGCCGATGTGATGAGAATCAGTATTTAGGCAAAACATTTAACATTCGAGTTGTACGGCTGAAGAACGAATATCTGTATTTAAGAGTTAGACCGAAATAAGGCTCAAGGGCAAAATTGATGCACAATCCTGGAAGCTTAGTATTGTTGTGGAATTATTAAAGCATCTGACTATTTCTCTAAAGCACTGACCATGGATATAAAGGTAGAAAGGAAACTGACATGAAACATTCTGTTGCTACCACAGATACGCGTGAAGGTTCTAATCATGTAATTATCTTCAATCGTCTTGAATGCGTCATATCTGTTTCTGTTTATATGTGATGGTTCCAAAGGAGGTGTTTGGCGATTCACATACAGAGAATTTTGAGATTATCGGCTTCCATGATACTAGTGGCACCCATGGATAGTGGCAAGGGGGGTATTTTCGAGGCATTAAATTATCGATTTCTTATTCTTAATATTATTGGGTTTTCCAATAGGGACTTGAAAACTTTGAATTTAATTTGTGAACGCACCCTTTTACTAATAGAGAGTTTCATTCAAATTTTAAAGATCTGCTCTCAAAATCGATATTTGATCTTTTCAATGAAACTTGATTCATGATTTAATAGTAGTATTGGTGAATGACTGACACCTGATACACTTCCTCTGTCCTTTGCATTTAGGGATGAAACATCATTCATCGATTTGTGAACATCGATGTTATGATGTTGATACCGATGTTTTCGCGATGTTTAAAAAAAACGTTTGTGAACTAATTTTTGTATATAAAATGGATTTATTTAAGAAAAAAGTGTAAAAAAGAAATACATTTCATTTATACCTCATTATTGAGCTTAAATACAATACATTGGACGGACGATAAGTAGGTACCCATGTAATCAATTTTAATTCTGAAGTTTGTGTTTCTTTGCATTTGTTAACATAAAATGCGATTCGAATAGATTAGTTTTGAATTTAATTTATTTTATAAACATGGCGAATACCAATTTGAAGAATAGTATCCTGTTTGCAATGAAGAAGGGGATAATATTTGAAACGACATAAATGGTTATAGTAGCTTAAGTAATATTCCACTATTAATTCTATGTCAATTATATTTTCTTTCACTTTATTTCCTTTCTTTTTTAGAATTTATTTTATTATTTTCTCCCCAAATGAACAATTATTTTTTCGGAATCATTATTCGGAATGCTTTTGGCCTGTTCTTTACGACCAAACAAAAATTATATAAGCGACAATGTGAAAATGAGCAAAAAACTTCACAAAAAATATTACATTTGCCTGTTCACAAATTAATACATACGAATACATTACCAGCTAATTATCGATAGCTATAAGTAATACCTTTACCTATAACTTAGGAACTATCGGATCTTTTACTTGGCAACACAAAACTGGTTGTGCATGAAATTTAAAATCACTACGATTTCCTTTGTTTTTTTTTATAATTAACGCGCGCACAAGGGACTACTTGTTTCCCTTTTAATGTAACACACTTGGCGGACATTCGGAAGATGGGGAGAGGAGAGATAGGAAGTGTCGATTAACATTGGTTTTGAATGTTTGCAGATCAAAATGGCAAAGGAAAATCCCGCCGGGTAAACTATTCCAAATTCGTGTCGTTCGGCTAAAGAAAGAATCCCTATACTTCACGGTACGTCCGAAATTGGGCTCAAGGGTGAACTGATGAGCATTCCTTGCGAGACGAGTATTACGGGCGAAACTTTTAAGGGGAGGAATGAAACTGACTACTTCGAGTGAACATTTTTTGTAAAAGAAACGATAAAATAAGGAAAGACATAAAACATTGCGTCTGTGTTCGAGAGGGGCAATTGATTCAGTGGCAGTTCTATTTCTTATCAATCTTAACGCTCTATTTTGTATTCTATCAAGCAAGTGAAGCGATGTTTGTGAACCACCTGCCCAGAGGTGGGAGTTATACTCGAGTTTAGGGCGTATAAACGCTTTATAAATTGTAGCCAGATCAGATGGGAAAAAATACTTCTTACACCGATACAGAAAACCTAAGCACTTAGCAGCATTCTTAGCGATTTCAAATATATGGTCGTTCCAACGGAGGTCGTCGTCGACACACATACCGAGTACTGAGAGCTTTTCGGTTTCTTCGATGTAAGTGCCATTCATGACAATGAAGACAGCATTGAGTTTTCGAAGCATTAAACTCCACACGATTCCTATTACCCCATTTGACAATGCTGTATAAATCGGAGTTTAATGAGCTTGACATACGGCACCGTTGCAATTGTACGTCCGAAGGCGAAGGACGTGAATTATCGAACGAATATGAAAAGCTGAGGGTAGAGTCGTCAGCAAAACAGTTAAGTGGATTAGAAGTAACAGAGAGAAGATCATTTATAAAAATGAGGAAAAGAGTCGGAGACAGAACAGAGCCCTGGGGCACACCAGCATTTATTTTATGGGAATCAGACTTGAATCCGTCCAATACAACTTGTATTGTATTGTCCAGAAGATAGCTTCTAATCCAACGAACAAGAGTATTATCGATCCCAAAAGCACGCATTTTCGTTAAGAGAGCTTCATGCCAAACTCTATCAAATGCCTTGGAGATATCAAGAGCAATAATCTTACTTTCACCAAAGCGATGTAAAGATTTGTTCCACTGTTCGGTGAGATATGCCATCAGATCACCAGTGGAACGGTTGCTACAGAAGCCATACTGACGGTCATGGAGAAGCTTTCGATCTTCGAGATATTCCTTAAGCTGACGGTTAATAAGTGTTTCCATGACCTTAGAAAGAAGGGATGTCAGTGCTATGGGTCGGTAGGAGGAGGGGGAGGATGGGTCACCTTTCTTAGGAACAGGCTGGACAAATGCTGTTTTCCATCTTCTAGGAAAGATTCCAGATGAGTAGGAGCGATGGAAAAGCTTACGCATTGGCTTTGCCAGTGTGGAAGAACACCTCTTCAGAAGAATCAGGGGTATATCATCCGGGCCAAGTGATTTGTGTATATCGAGATCTTTGAGAACTCTTGCTACTGTACGAGTGCGAAAAAAAAATCTGTCCCATGGAAAAATTTACATTCTCAAGTACAGGAGGGGCAACGTTGCTATGCGGCAGCGTGGAGCTGGTAGCGAAATGGGCGGCGAGCAAGTTTGCCTTCTCCGAAGAGTAAACAATTGGTTTGTTATTGTCGATAAGCGTTGGAACCAAGATGTTGAGGAGTTTTTAATATTTTTTTACAAATGACCAAAAATTTTTACTGCCTTTGGGACACTGCAAAATTTTTTGCCGTAATTTTTGGTCATGCAAAAATTTGGTTCTTTCTTTGTGATAGGACATTTCGACGCACATGGTACCATTATGGTTTACCAAGAAGCAAGAACGATATATCGATACTTAAGTAGGTTTCATCGATGTTACGACATCGATATTTATGAATGATACATCGATTTTTGAAAACATCGATGAATCGCTTGCATCCCTATTGACACTGACCAAACAAATTATCTACATGTACATGTGTGCATTCAGATCAAATCATGGTAAAGTACACGAGTGAGCAACGTCTGTAAATTATAAAAAATTTCTACCGAGATTCGGAGTCGGTGACCGCAACTTTAAGAGCGTCGAAACGTTGAATTTCATCGCAAAATTATCTTCAGTGCCGAAGCTCATTTTTGGCTCAATGGGTTTGTCAATAAGCAAAATATGCGTTATTGGTCGGGTGAAAATCCACAGTTGCTTCATGAATCACCACTTCATCCACAAAAAATAACTGTTTGGTGCGGTTTGCATGCCGGCGGCGTTATTGGGCCATATTTTGTTGTCGACGATTACGATCGTCATGTTACTGTGAATGGCCAGTATGTCCAAGTCATGCTTACCGATTATTATTTTGCCCGAATTGGAAGATTTGGACTTGGACGACACGTGGTTTCAACAGGATGGTGCCATAAGCCACAAAGCACATCTTACAATCGATTTATTTAAGAGTAATTTTGATGAGCGTGTTATCTCAAGAAATGGGCCAGTCGATTGGCCGCCTCGTTCGTGCGATTTAACGCCTCTAGACTACTTTCTTTGGGGCAACGTTAAGTCATGCAAACGTGTCCGCGGTGGCCATGAACGAAGTTGAGTTCCATTCATTAATGTTTTGATTGTACTTCAAGCCGATAATAAAGTATAATTATAATATACAATAATCTTACTTCCACCGAAACGATGTAAGGGTTTGTTCCACTGTTCGGTGGGATAAACCGATAGATCACCAGTGGACATATTGCTACAACAGCCGTACTGCCGATCATGAAGAAGCATTTGTTTCTCGATATATTTCTTGAGCTGATAATTATTCCGTGTTTCCATGACCTCGGAAAGAAAGGACTTAAGTTCAATCGGTTCAGAGTTTGTTAAGGGATGAGAGTTCGGGTTTTTTGGGTATAGACTGGATAAAAGCTGTTGTTCATCTGCTCAGAACATGCTCTGAGGAAGTAGGATAGGTGAAATAGCTTTATGGTGACATCGTTTCGAACAGAACATCAGGGCTCATATCAAATTAAGAAATATTTGTTGTAGTCACCTCCACGTCTCCCTCACTTAATAACAGAAAAGTGAACTCACAACAATCGTTGGAACCATCCGACCCGTGAGTTGCAGTAGATACCCACCTTCTCTGGAACTAGTATAAGTAGTAGCAGGAGAAAAGAAACGCTCTGAAGATCCAACCCCTAGGCGCTATTCACAATGTCACGTCTCCCTGGCCCCTAGGCTCTAATTTAACAGGAAAAAACGTGCGAAACGTTTACAGAAGAGTGAGACAGGGTTTACTGGTCATCCTGGGACCTGCAAAATGGGGATGGAAAGACTAGTATACACGCAGATAATTTAAACATCTGGAGAGACTACTTCCATCAGGTGTTGAATGGTGATGATGGGCAATACCACGCCTATAATCGACGTGGACCAGTTAACTCAGAAGCACATCCACCCGACTAAACTAAAAATCAAAGTAGTCATTGTCAGACTAAAAACGAATGAAGCAGGTGGTACCGCAAGCGAAACTGTTTTAGACACACTGGAAACGGCCTAGTTACGTGCATACACTAACTCATCTGCAAAATTAGGTCGGAGAAATTATGCCGATGATTGGAATCTTAGTGCCACCGGCCCACCTGCCGTTCTACAAGAAAGGAGATCGACCACTCTGTTGGTGCAGAGAAATAGGCTTTTTAAAATCACTGGGATCCTGACCAGCCATTTGGTTATCCTAAGCTTTTTGCTGACGGAATATTAGGTATTTACGACGGCACAAAACTTACGATCGACCATATCTTCACATTACCCCAGATCCAGGAGAAAACCGAAGAAACTAATGACGAGAGCCACCACCTACTCATCGATTTTAAGGCAACCTACGGCAGTGCAAACTCGGATGAACTTGATGGAGCCATGCCTAGCTTCAGAATTCCTGCTAGTGATACGTCTTACCAGCAGGATGTTCATGGAAAATGCTCGCTGTTCCGTCAAAATTGGCAGTTATACTTCCAAGACCTTCGACACCATCAGAGGGTTAAGACAAGGTACCGCACTGTTATGAAGCTATTTCAACATCGAGCTTGAAAAACTAGTACGGAACGCACCCACCCAGTACATAAGGCACTGTCTTTAACAAATTAAAACAGTTATACTTCCATGGAGTCAGCAGCATGGGACTGATTATAAACGAGGGCATGACGAAGTACGTGTTTTCATCAACAAAAGTCCAATCCCACCCCGACTTGTTCAGAACATGATGATTGATAGGTATAACTTCGAGGTAGACATTGAATTTGTGTACATAGGCACAGGAAACAACATCAGCGCAGATATCAAACGTAGTTACTCTAGTCAAGTACGTGCACTACATTTACTTTTCCATTAAAATCCATAATTGTGTGTCAAGCGTGCAGGTCATTGCACACGAATCTACAAATGACAAGCTAAATATCTATTTTTATACATAATTGTATAAAACGCCGTCTATTGCGTTTGTTTAAAGTTTTTTTGTTGCAAGTCAGTGAAGAATTCATGTCACTTTAGTAACAAATTGCTTTTGTCATCATAAATTATTAATAATCAGATAAAGGCAGTACTTACTTTCATCTTCTGTTGAGTGGGCACCTTTTTTAATGTAGATATCCAGTTTAATGTTGTGTGGCAAGCTTCTTTCTACCTTCACTCGAATACACAGACCGATCAACGTCGCCAACGAGCAGTGAGGTACTGTAGGATTGAACTCAACTCGAACCTACAACGAATGATCATTAGAAACTTCTTTTTACTTTCCTTGCTTCAAAAAGGAGTTTTCCTTCTAACCACGTAGACATTTGATCTAGTTGGAGGTAGGACGAAAATTCCTTCTTCGTAGATAACATTCAAGTCTTCCAAAGTGCATGGTTTTTCTGGGTCACGAATACTACGCAGAACGTCTGCAAAAAAAATATATCTTATTATGCAATTTAAAATTAATGAATATACAATGTATTATTTACCAAATAGAGTTTCCTGTAGATCCTGTGCATCTTTATATCCCAATTCTTTGAGTAGAGCGTCCTCACCAATTGGAATTTCCTGATCGAATGATTTAGTGTTATCTATTGGGCTTTTGCTTGCCGCCGATTGAACATTGTCCGTTGTCGACATCTTACGAAAGAATGATAACATGATTGGTGTTGTTATTTATTTGATTATGTATTAAAAAAGTGGATTATTTTTGTGTTTATCTCTTTGATTTGCGGTTTTATTTTTCTTTGATTATTCTTTTTTTTCAAGATAGACAAATGTCAAAAATTGAAAGGTCTTTGACATGAATCAGCTGATTTTGTTAATCGATTTATTTCAGGTATAGATGGCAGGGAGAGCGTTATAGAGTATGGAATACAGCGGATATTTTAGGATTCTTAAGGCTGCATTCACATTTGGGTAACTTTCGGATAGGTTACCTTGCCTTTGTTGTAATTGCGTACGTTCGATCGTTTCGAACGTACTTTTTGGGTAGGTTACCTTGCATGTGTTGGGGTTTTTTTGTGAATGAACAAATCCAACCACATAAGTTACCTCACAAAATTCGGAGCAAAAGAGAAACACAGTCAGCAGTTCATCAGCTTTTCACGTGTTGAGAAAAGTATCCAGCAAATTTTAGGATACCTTTGGATTTTCTCTCTGTTTTCATATGTTCTTCAATCAGCTGGAAAACAGCTGTTTTTAACCATGCTAATGGGTACGTTCACGAACATAACTTTTGGATTGGCTACCTTGCTTTTGCCTGGATTTTTTTGTGAACGAACGAATCGAACAAGATAGGTTGCCTTTCAAAAACAGCTGATATAACAAAAAGTATTTTTTTTGTGGGCGCACTTCATTTATCTGTGCATTAATTTATTTACAAAAAAGGTTGTTAAATGCAAATTTAGAAATTTCAGGAGAATCATCTGAAGAAAAAGAAGTATAAGGTAATTATTAAATGAATACATCGTAAAGTGAGCATGTAGTTTTCATTTTCACATACAATTTTTAAAAAATATGCAGAGTTGAATTGTTTGTAGTAAGCGATCTCCTTGGGAGTTCTTCTCACCTATTAAACATTTTTCCCGAGCTGCTGACCGATGAAAATCCAACGCGAAGTAGAAATTTTTATGAAGTGACGATTCCACTATACTCGCTGGATGAGTTTCGAGAACATTTCCGAATGAGTCGAAGTTCTTTCTTGGTAATTGAAATTGAAAACATCAATATACATCTATGAATATTTGACCTCTTCTATACCTTAGGATCTCATGGAAAAGGTTGGGAACCGTAAACCTATTGTTGGCCTTGATTTCAAACTTTTGTTTACTCTTTGGTTTCTGAGTAAACAAGAAAGCTTTTTGTCAGTATATATCAATATTACCACTCTAAATGCATTTTATAATTTGAAAGCAATTTGCTTACCTTTTTCTTCAGCAACTTCTTGGAGCTCAACAAGATTCGCAGATAACTCCACTCCACTTGCTGCTGTTGTTGTTTCAGCACCTATAAAGAAGCCTTTAATACAAGTAACTACATTTTCATATGTCTTCCTATCTGTTAAATCTGCCTGTTGATCTTGGCACATTAAAACATACTGTTCTGCGAATTGGCCATCTATAATTAAAGTATTGAAATTAATTTTATTATTTAATAAAGGATGTGCTGTTATTTACTGCAAAGTTTTTGTTGGCATACTTCTTCCGTGTCATATATCTCGTATTGAGGTCCTTTTATGACAACCGTGATGTGCATTTTTAATTTAATTTAATTTCTTAAACTCGAAAAAACTCAAAAAACCATTCAACACAAGCAAAATTGACAGTACGAGAATCAGCTGTTCATCATATGCTCCATCAGAGAGAAAAGAATCGAGCAAATTTTAGGATACCCTTTGATTTTCTCTCTGTTTCCATATGTTCTTCAATCAGCTGGAAAACAGCAGCTCTTACCCATGCTAATTACAACAAAAGCAATGTAACCAATCCAAAAGTTATGTTCGTGAACGTACACAATGGGTTACCTTGCTTTTTTTGTAATTGCGTTTGTTCACGAACATAACTTTTGGGTAGGTTACCTTGCTTGTGTTTGAGTTTTTTCTGAACGAACAAATCCATCAGATAGGTTACCTCTCAAAATTCGAAGCAAAAGAGAAACACAGTCAGCTTTTCAAAAGCTGTTCACGTGTTGAGAAAAGTATCCAGCATATTTTAGGATACCTTTGGATTTTCTCTCTGTTTCCATGTGTTCATCAGCTGGAAAACAGCTGTTTTTTAACCATGCTAATTACAACAAATGCAAGGTAACCTATCCGAAAGTTACGTTCGTGAACGTAAGCGTTAGCATGGGTAAAAACAGCTGTTTTCCAGCTTATTGAAGAACATATGTATTTCTTTTAAAGCTCGGAGCTCGCTTGGGGTCGCTCTATGAGCTTGCTAAAATGTAACAGAATACGTCGAGCAAAGAGCTTAGTGCGGCTAACTTCATTGTTTTTTGTGAGAGCCTTGCATATGAAGTCTATAGTAGTATCATCAGACGGCATGTAGTTTAGCGAGGTAAAGCCGCAAAGTCGTTGCAAAGCTTTTTCTGTGAACATGATATACATTGATATGGGTTTTGGAGAGTAGAAAGAAAGAAGGTAATGAAAGAGTAGCTTGCATGGTTTGTTTGCAAAGAGTCATTAGTTAGAATGAGCAGAAAAATAGGCGGGAAAAATGAATAATAAAAGTATGAGTGAAAGGTTCAAAAAGTGACACTAGAAAAATTGGTGGATTTCACCTTTGATTTTTCGTAAAAAAATCAAGATTGTGTGTTTTCATTTTTTTTTGGATTTTGCATGCATAAGCGCAATGTTTTTCAATATGTAGGGCGCCCGTAATGGTAACTTATTTTATTAAAAAGTTTTTGGTCGATCCCTTAATTTTTTTTTTAAATATTGAACGACTATATAAAAGTGTTGTCTTGTTTGTCGGCTTTAATGATATCGTTGTTAAGTTGAGTTAATGGTACTTTATATCGAGTTAATTGCGTACAATGAACAAACTCAAGAAATTTATTTTGCAAATAACGCCTTCTACAAATTTGCAAAATGTTGATAAAGTATATAAGAATTTTATTTGGTCTTTTTGTTTGCATTTTTCTGATATTCTTTTGGTAAAAGAAATTAAAATCTTTTCCTTTAATGCGCTTAATATTATGGCAACAGTTTTGCACTCCTTCTCTGTGTGAATATATCGTCATCCCTCAATACCACTTTTCAAAAACGCAGAAAATTTAAAAATAACACGAAAAAGTGTCGATGGTTTGTTTTCTTCTTTCTTTTACATCTTACATCTTTCTCGTTCTGCCATTTTCTAACATTGCATATATATTGAAGCGGCCTGCTTATTGAAAAAGAATGCGCTCATGATTTTACTCTGTCATCAGACAAAAAGAAAATAATTAATGTTTTTGTTCGTTTGCTAGCTTTATACATCACTTACACTATGTATTATGTATATACGTATGTACACAACTCGTATTCTGTTTTTATATAGCGCGGAACAGATTGAACCAGCACCAGCACCAGCACCGTCAACAGCGGTGCTGTTCGCTGACCAGTAAAAAAAATCAAACACATGGCCACCAGGAACCGGCATCGTCTTCTTAGAACAATAACACTGTCAGTTTTTTTTTTGCAGTATGGTGCCCCTGAATATCACTTGGATAAAGTTGTTAGCAATGGAACAGCAACAGCAAATTTAGGACTTTGGTCTAACGACGCTGTTGACGTTGCTGTTGCTGGTCTATTCTGGCTTGAGCAATTGAAACACATAAGTTCTAAAATAATGGCAGCCGCTGTTGCTGTTGCTGGTTCAATCTGTATATCTTTCTTCATTGGCATGGATCTGTTCGAAGAATTTGCTGCTTTGCAAATATATGGTTACCATGTTTGATTATTATATCAATTGTGCAAAAATTTAATTTGAGTTGCAGTTCCTACCTAGTTACTTATTTTACAAATAAAACACATTGTTTGTAGATGTTTGTACCTAGGTTATTGTTTTTGAGTATCTTCAAAAAAATGGTTAGCATTTTTCGATCCGTAATATTGAAATTTGAAAAATAAAAAATTATTCTCGGTGTTTTTAATTTAAAAAAAATTACAATCGGAAGCAATAAAATTCCGTTCTGAATAAACATTAACTTTTACTATTCTTTAATAATTAATAATGTTAATAGGAACCTACCTACGTTTAAATACAAAAAGAAAATCAATTCCTTACTATTTTCGAAATTGAAAAATATACGTTAAAACTATAAACAGTCAAATCTGAATATGGTAACATTCGCATGTAATTTCTGTATACATTAGCTACAGAAATAACAAAATTTCTTAAAAAATGGAAAATAAAATGAAAAATCAAAGGGAAATGCACTAATTTTGTTTTCCTTACTTTACTATACCATATGGTCTAGTGTCATTTTTGAACCTTTCACTCGTACTTATTATTTATTATTCCTGCAAATGCTTGTATTCATTCTAACTCATACCTTTCTGAAAATATAACACACAACCTACTCTTTCATCATTTTATTTCATTCTTCTCCCCAAAACCCATTCAAATGTATATCAAGAACTATCTCTATTACGGCAATATCTCGCTAAACTAGATGCTGCCTTATAGTTAGTAGTACTATAGATTTCATGTTTTTTTTTTATAATTAACGCGCACACAAGGGACTATTTGTTTCCCTTTTAATCTAACACACTGCGCGGGCATTAGGAAGATAGGGACGGGAGAGATAGGAGGTGTCGATTAACATTGGTTTTGAATGTTTGCAGATCAAAATGGCAAGGGAAAATCCCGCCGGGTAAACTATTCCAAATTCGTGTCGTTCGGCTAAAGAAAGAATCCCTATATTTCACGGTACGTCCGAAATTGGGCTCAAGGGTGAACTGATGAGCATTCCTTGCAAGACGAGTATTACGGGATAAACTTTTAAGGAGAGGAATGCATCTGGCTACTTCGAGTGAACATTTTTTGTAAAAGAAACCATAAAATAAAGAAAGACATGAAACATTGCGTCGGTGTTCGAGAGGGGCAATTGATCCAGTGGCAGTTCTATTTGCTATCAATCTTAACGCTCGATTTTTGATTCTATTAAGCAGGTGAAGTAATGTTTGCGAAGCACCTGCCCAGAGGTGGGAGTTATACTCTAGTTTAGGGCGTATAAACGCTTAATAAATTGTAGCCAGATCAGATGGGGAAAAATAGTTCTTACACCGATACAGAAAATCTAAACACTTAGCAGCATTCTTAGCGATCTCAAATATATGGTCGTTCCAACGGAAGTCGTCGTTGAAACACAGAGAGCTTTTCGGTTTCTTCGATGTAAGTGCCATTAATGGACAATGGCATTGAGGGTATGTTTAGCTTTAACCACATTGAGTTTTCGAAGCATTAAACTCCACACGATTCCTATTACTTCATTTGGTAATGCTGTATAAATCGAAGTTTAATGAGCTTGACATACGGTACCGTTGCAATTGTACGTCCGAAGGCGAAGGACTTGAATTATCGAACGAATATGAAAAGCTGAGGGTAGATTCGCCAGCAAAACAGTTTAGTGGATTAGAGGTAACAGATAGAAGATCATTTATAAAAATGAGAAAAAGTGTCGGAGACAGAACAGAGCCCTGGGGCACACCAGCATTTATTTTGTAGGAATTAGACTTGAATCCGTTCAATACAACTTGTATGGAACGGTCCAGAAGATAGCCCTTAATCCAACGAACAAGAGTATCATCGATCCCAAAATCACGTATTTTCGATAAGAGAGCTTCATGCCAAACTCTATCAAATGCCTTGGAGATATCAAGAGCAATAATCTTACTTTCACCAAAGCGATGTAAAGATTTGTTCCACTGTTCGGTGAGATATGCCATCAGATCACCAGTGGAACGGTTGCTGCGGAAGCCATACTGACGGTCATGGAGAAGCTTTCGATCTTCGAGATATTCCTTAAGCTGACGGTTAATTAGACCTTAGAAAGAAGGGAAGTCAGTGCTATGGGTCGGTAGGAGGAGGGGGAGGATTGGTCACCTTTCTTAAGGACAGGCTGGACAAATGCTGTTTTCCATCTTCTAGGAAAGATTCCAGATGAGTAGAAAAGCTAACGCAGTGGCTTTGCCAGTGTGGAAGAACATCTCTTCAGAAGAATCGGGGGTATACCATCCGGGCCAGTGGATTTGTGTATATAGAGGAGATCTTTGAGAACTCTTGCTACTGTACGAGTGCGGAAAAAAATCTGTCCCATGGACAAATTTACGTTCTCAAGTACAGGAGGGGCAACGTTGCTGTGAGGCAGCGTGGAGCTGGCAGCGAAATGGGCGGCGAGCAAGTTTGCCTTCTCTGAAGAGTAAACAATTGGTTTGTTACTGTCGATGAGCGTTGGAACCGAAGATGTTGAGGGGTTTTTAATATTTTTTACAAATGACCAAAAATTTTTACTGCCTTTGGGACATTGCAGAATTTTTTGCCGTAATTTTTGGTCATGCAAAAATTTGGTTCTTTCAATAACGAAGTTGCATTAGTTCCTTGCTTGTTTGTGCTTTTTCCGATTTTCCTCTGTAGGCTTGGCTTTGTAGGATCGAAAACTTACTTCTTTGAGCCTGATAGCTTCTTTATACTCAGAATTAAACCAGGACTTTTCTTTAGGCTTGATGCCTTTTACTCTGTTAGGAATAAAAGCACGCATCCCTAGAAGAATCACATTTGTGATCATTTCAGCACTGGCATCGAGGAAGCATAATGACCAGTTAAAGTTTCGGAAAAAAATATTCCGGCCGTCCCAGTTGGCTTTCTCGTATTGCCAAACGGTCTTGGTGGGAAGTTTTTCCTTAAGTGGATGGGTGGAGGATGAGAAATTAGCTGAAGTGATACAATAGTCTGAAGTGCGAAATGGAGAAGTTACACTAATGGTACATTAATCAGGGTGAGAAGTAAGAAACAACTCAAGAGTATGGGCAGCTTGCCCAGCAACATCCGGTATACGCGTTGGCACATCGATCAGTTGGGTAAGGTGATGTAACCCGATAAAGAGCTCGACATACCCTCCTTCGGGTGTTGTCTGACCAGATTAGCGGAGCCAATTGGAATTGTGTACATTTAAATCACCCGCAATAACGATTTCAGTGCGTGGATAAAGGGAAACAATTTTCGAGATGGAATCAGACAGTGCATCAAACTCGTTACAAGTCGAATTACTGTCAAGATTTTGACTCCTGTAAATAAAACAATAATAAATGACATGCTTGCGGACAGTGAGTTTGAGCCATAAGAAGTTAAAGTCCGTGTTGGAACATTGCCCATATTGGGGAAGGTTCTAGCAAGCAATATCATTCCTAACATAGACCACATGACCATGAATTCTGCAAAAAAGTAGGATATAACACATACAAATTATACTCGTTCGATAGAGAGGGAAGATAAAAATCAAGAACAACTTGATAAATCAGGATTATAGGAAATAGGAGAAATCAAGATCAAGATTATGGTGAAGACGAAAATGTTCATCTTGATTATAGCAGGTTCTTCTGCATTTGGAGGTCCCTATAATTTCCATAGTTCAGGTGAGCAGTTTTTCTCGTTTTTACAACAATTTTCAAATTTTCATGTTCAAAATTGAAATTTTTACCTCTGAATGCTATTAACCTGAACGCAACAAAGCCAACAACTGTCAAATTTTGTTTTTCAGTAATTGCCAAACTACAAGAAATGGAAAAAACGAAAAGATTTAAAAGTAAGTAATAATAAATTATTTTTATTAACTATTATTCATATAAGATAAGATAAACGACCCTGCGAGGTGGAGCTATAAAAATTATAGCAAGGAATGTATAATGTGTATTCCTTCACTCTTTTGTAAAATGACGTATATCTCCCCCGTTCCAATTTTCTTAATTTTGCAGATCAAGACGTTGCAGAACAATGATAATCCACCATAATGGCACCAAGCTATACCCATGTAGAGCAAATTCTGATAAATCAGTATTTACTCCAACCTGGGGTTCACTTAATGCCAAAACAGCTGGCCTGTATTGAACAGTGTAAACGTACACGTGAAAGAAATACTTTTTTAGGCCGCGAACATCAGAATATACGACACGAAAATTACAATGACTTTTGTTATTTTTTCTTATTTTATATCCACACCAATTGGCGATTTTAGCGCCACTCATTGCGACTTGATCCGCAATTAAAAAATGATGCTTCATAATAGTGCTATTGGGAGTGTAAAGTGAAAATGCAGGAATCCCAACAAATGTTCTGTGAAATCCTTACTGATTTGGATTTCAAAACCACGGTAAAAATTCTTAAACTTGGATGATTTGTGGTGATTACTACAGATTTTTTAATCGCTTGATGCAGCCTCACATCAAGAATAAAGTAATGGCTTGGTTCGATTATTTGATAGTAATAATAACTTTATTGTTTTATTCATGGCATTTATACAATAAGTTTTTCTTATTCTAGCATAAGTAATTTAATTGCAGCAATACAGTTCAACCTCATTTTGTCTGCCTTGCATATTTGCTTTATTTAATTGATGACAAAAATGAATTGAATGTAACTGCATTGCTTGCTGAATTTATTTATTTCCTCATTCTCTTATGACCTATTAATGCAAGTTGTGTATTTACATTCTTTATTTCTTTGTTGATGTCAACATGTTCGGTACAGGCGTGATTGTTTTCCCCACTTTACCACCCATCATACTTCATACTCCATCACACGGCGTTACGGTTCTGCTCTAATTTTGTAAATGACATTTTCTTTTAAAAATGCTTCATGAAATCCGGCATTGGCGGCGTATTTTGACCTATTAAGAACGAATTGTTCGGTATATTGAAAATGTCTTCGAAATGAGATAAGAATTTACAATTCCATATCTGATTTGAATTAACTATTTTGTTTGTTTCACATCTCTGTAACTCTATGAAAAATATTGCACAGCGGTTGTTTTGTCAAAAAGCAGCTGATAAAATTTCTTATCAGTTGTTCTTGTGTCTGCACAAAAATATTTTCCTGCAAAGTAAGGGGTTTTTTACAATTTTCCGAAATAATCACCTTCAAAACTTGCGAATTAAACTTATTCTATTTAAACTAGATCTTTAATATAATCTTCTTTACCACTGGCTCTTTGGTAAGTTGAATATTATTTTTTAAAATGCCGACAATAATACCTAATCTCTACACAACTGTGCATATTGCACTCTGACTCATGCCATAATATATTTATCAATTTTTGTTGTTGTCCTATTTGAAAAGAAAAACTATTTTCGTGTTTGAATCGGCAGAAATAAAGTAGACAAAAAAACTTGTGAACGTGCGCCGCCTGTTCCACCTGTCGCACCCACAGTTTACTTTGATTGAATATATTTTTTCCGTTTTACAACAACAAAATACACAGCACAAAATAAATTCCCCAAAAAGGAACAAAAAAATAACGGCCTTCCATGAAATTTTTTATTTTGTTGCGAAAGGAAATTTTCGTACAAAGAAATTTTCTTTACACAGAAACAGAAGCTCATTTGAAAACTTGAGGTCAAACTGCGAGGACTGATTGAAAACTAAGATTTGTGATTGCACTTTTTTTCCGACACGTGCACACAATTACTTTGTGAGAAAAAATTCGAACTTTTCTAAAGAATTGACAACATATTGACGGCGGAAAACTTTTCTGTGCTTTTCGTTGCAATATTTTTCTTTACTTTTGTTTTGCTGACCAAAAAGGTAATTTGATTTTGTTTCTAGGAAAATGGAGTGTTCATTCATTTTGTTTTGTTTTATAGAAGAAAATTTACATGTTTTTGTGTAAATTGTGAATAATTTTTGTTATCGTTTTTGCAGTGATACAATTAATCGGCAATGGACTCACTGAATATGTCTGGAACCGTTAAAACTTTGCCAAAGGGAAAATATACGCTTGTCGGCGTGGATATCGATACGACGGGCAAAAGGCTTATCGATGAAGTACGTAAAGATTGGCAATTCGTTTTTTTTTTTTCAATTAAATTGAATTGTAATGTAATTGATATTTTTGAATAGATTGTTCAATTGGCAGCGTACGCTCCAAACTCGCATTTCGAACAGTACATCATGCCATACATGAATCTAAATCCAGCGGCAAAAAACCGTCACCAAGTGCGGGTGATCACTATTGGATTTTATCGAATGCTAAAATCCCTGCAGACTTACAAGGTAAGTTTTATAAAAGTGTTTTAAAAGCTTTTATACCAACTGAATAAAAAAACTGTTATTTTTTCGAGGTTTTGTTATGCAACATGTGGTTAAGTTTATAACGGTTTTTTTTAGTATCATGGGTAGAAATTCTTATTCATTCTATGAACAAAGGTGATTATTTAAGGTTAGGTCTTGGTAATATCTGGAATTTGTCACCTAATTAGCCAGTTTAGGTTTCTTAAGATTTTGGAGATCTGAAGAAATTTTACTTTAATGGAGTTAAAAAAATTTATTGAACATCAGTAAAAGCCAAAAGAACTTTATATCTCTTTCCTTCTAACAGAGTTTGACAAACTGAAATTGAGCACGCGAATCAAAAAAAAAAATAGTTATTATTATTATGACAGCAAAGTTGAAATTTTGTTCTGTTTTCAAGTTTCTGAGAAAACGCAGATCTCGAAACTCGAAGGGCTCAGAATCTTCAATTGATTAAATACTTGTTGAATTCGCTTGCTCAATTTTGTCAAAGGCAACTCTAGATTAAAGTTTTCCTTGACGTTTGGTAGAAAATCGAATTAAGGTCGAGTTCATAAATGTAAAGCTTCAGCAAGTTCACGCTCCATTTCTACAAGCAAATACTGTCCATTGCTCTCAACAATATTTTTAAAATTGTATTTTGCTGTGATGATGTATTTTTACATTTGTGAAATCGGGCTCCCCAAACCACAAGTAGCAATTCAATATCTATGTTGTAGCATAGATATTCTCCTTGCTTAGGGGCGAGGCCTACCTGCAGCTCTGGTAAGATTCCCTTAGCTTCACTCAACCATCTTGCGAAGACAGCGATAAGATGCCAGGTTCATATGGCCTAGCCCGCATCCGAAGATTTGCACTTATGGTTAGACTCCACAATAGTCATTCGGGTGCCATCAGTATTCAAAAAGCAATGGTTTGGAGACTAGAAACCTTACCATTGTCCACCCAGCTCGTATAGTCCTAAAGAGGTAAAACGAAACTGCACTTGTTAATTTTAGTTCGACTCTAAGGTTTAACCGCGCCAACTCTCTTGGCCAAATGCCTACTTAAACGAAAACTTTAGTATTTCTACTCAGTTAACGAATTTTCGATCTTTGTTTCCATGGGCACCACGGGGAGGTGAAAAGAGTTAATTCGCCCTCCCCTAAAAAGTGACTGGGGAAATTTCTTGAGATTTCCGAGATCTTGAGAAACCTGATTTGTTTAAATGACACATTGTGTAATTTTGCTAATAGGCCTAACGCCATGCTGCTAGAAGTGGTGCAAAATGCGACAAAGCATAACGTTTTTCTGTTCTATTTTTAATCCTTTTAAGAGGCGCATAATTTTTGACTCCTGCGACCCAGCCCAGACATGGCTTTGAGGTCAAGGACGGTTTTTGTTGTGTTACAATTTTTCGTTTGCTACGGTACAGCGCTAAAAAAACGAATAGGACTTCCATCATTTAATTAAAAACAAGTTTACAGGCAAAGTATTTACGGTACCTTTCATATAACCTACCTTTCCTTAGGTGGCGCTAAAGTGGGCCTCAAACAAAAAGCTCCAGCCAGCTCGGTCCCTATCTAACTGTGTCCAGTTTTGCAAGTAAAGTTTGTCGAGGTCCTCTTCCACTTGCGTACGCCACCTGAGTCTCGGTCTTTCTCCACTGCGCTGTCCCTCTGGGTGGAATTTTAGGTTTTTTATGCCGGAGTATTGTCCATAAAATATAACACGGAACATTTTACTCCCCAAGAAACTTAAAGCGTCCTCATCCACACATAGAGTAGGACTGGAATGATCAGGCTTAAGGTTTTATATAGAAACAATTATATTGCCCTTCTTAGCGTGAAGAACCAGCGATTGGCAAGAGTTATTTTTCATTTCATGTCAGCGCTGGCGCTGTTGTGTGAGTTAATAGCAGAGCCCAATATACATAATCCCCAACTACCTCCAAGTTAAAGCTGTCTTTCGTGATGTTTAGTCCAAGACTTTATCTTCAAGATGACAACCTGTACTTGGTTTTTCCCTCATTTACTTCTAAAACCATATTTTCTGCTTCTAATACAAAAGCGCTACTTACATCTCGCTGATTATGTCAATATCATCGGCGCATGCGAGTAATTGGACGGGCTTTTGAAAGAAGATGGTGAATCTGGTGTTTGCGTGAGAGCTCTACACTATTTGTTCAAGTTAAAGAAGTCACATACAGGGTTATTTTGACATTCTACAGAGGACTTTTTTTAGCTCAAATATTAACGGTACCTGCCATATAACCGTTGAGTAAAAGCTTATTTTCCTCGAAAACGGTACCAAGACTTTATAAAAAAAATCAGTTTACTATTGTAAGTGTGGTATGTGTTTTGGTGAAAAAAAGTTGGTGGGCTAAAAACGGTACCCCCATAGGGCGGCTTATATTTTTTTTTGTATTTTTAATATATTTTTTTTTTTTTGAAAAATCAATATTTTAAAAACCGGGAATTGAATTTTTTTTAATTTGGTTTTTAAAGGTAGTTTAATTTTGTGCTTAATTTTACATACTTAAATTATTTTTTTTAGTTTAAAAAAAAAGTTGTTAAATAAAAATCGTTATACAGGGTGATCGGTATCCGGGTTTTCTATTGAAATTTAATAAGAGCATTGAATTTTGAAAACAAAAATTATACATACAGTTTTGAAAAAAGTTAGTTTGAAATAAAAAAAAAATGTTTTCCCAAAATTACACAACCTAATTTAAAATGTAAAATAAAGAAGAGATTTCTGACTTTCCAAAAAGGCCTTGTAAATCTTACCGTTGTTTTTAAATTATTTTGTTTCTGTTTTAAGTCAACTTTTTAGAAAATTGCCCCTCCCACCTAAACGGGGTGAAATGGACCCCCCTCCCTTACGATTTTTTTCATGTCTTAACCCAACCTACTCGCTCTAGCTTTTTGGTGCCGATCACCCTGTAACAGCGTGCTTCTCCATTGTCATTCTGCACATGCGGACGAGTTTGGCAGGGATGCCAAGACTGTGCGTGAAAATTGCTCTATATAACTCGTCTCTTTAAAAAATGCTGTCGTACACGTCTTTGAATCGATGAAAAGGTGGTGGATGTAGATTTGAAGTTCTTGGAGTTTTCCCAAAATCTGCCGATATATAAATATTTTTGGTAGATAACTTTAATATAACGGTTTTTTTAATGTTCGACTTTCTCAGCAACGGCTCATTGGATTCCTATCAAGCTTTATATTTATGAAGATCTATGTTGCCAAATTAATACTGCATGCAATTTACCAACATATTGAATTTGGTTTTGTATTTGTAATTAATTTTTTTAATTTGTAATATTAAAATATAAACTTTATGATCAGCTGTGTATCAATAATTTCTAAAAATCTCAAAAAAAATCAAAAACCTAGAAAAAAACGGGATTTTATCAAAATCGGTCCTACAAAGAAATTTCGAAATATTTTTTTTCATAAATTCATTATTATATAAGACGTGTTTTTTTAAGGGACATATTGTTCCCACAAAACACATAATTCACATCCCGTATTAGCCCAGTAAATAAGAAGGTTTAACCCTACAAAAGGTCGGGCAGTTGTGAATTTTCGGTAAGTTGTTTGGGGTGCCCTGTAGATACAAAAACAAAAATTTCAACACCACGCCCCTTCCGCCCCCTTCACAATCGATGAAAAATGTCTCAAAATCGGCACTTTTTTCACTATTTGCCTTTAACTACATTCTGGTGCATTTTAACGCAAAATTACTTAATATGCCAATTTGTAGTAAATGAAATTTCTTACAAGTTTGGTATATACAGTTTTTTTTGTACAAACCAAAAACCACAGCCAAAAATACTCAAATTTGAGTACATTTTAAAAATTCGAGTTTTTTGTGTATGTTTAAAGCGCGATAACTTCATAAACGTTGGTTTAAGCGCAACAGTCCTCATAATTAATCGTTTTGGAATTTTTATTACCTATGCATTTCATACTCTACTTTTTATTTTGTGGAGGGTACAACGGAATGAGGGTTAGTTAACAAAATCTATAAAAAATAACTACATTCTATGAAGTGCCTCTATAGTCCTGTTGACAGGTACTTTTGGATGGAAAAAATCGGAACTTAATTGAACTTTGTGGAGTGGTTATTTAACATTTTCTCAAATTTTGGACATCGAGGACCCTGTGCAAAAAATGTGGGGAGGGAGAAAACTGCAAAATTGTCGACCTTTGGTTTTTCATTAATATTTTTTTTTGCTTACGTCCTACGTGGAAAACGTTCGCCTTTATCCCAAACAACATATTAAAACTTCACAACTACCCGGCCTTTTGTAAGTTAACCCCCTATTTTCATTCTTCATTTATTGCATCTGGGATGTGAAGTAGGTATGTATTTCTGATTTAGATTTTTTTGATCTAAGAAAACTGCATATACCCAACTTCGCACCTACTCTAGTTTCTATTTTTTTAAGGGTCAGGCCAACAATGCTAAGTTCCGTTCATCGGATATACCTTCCCCCAGCAGTTTTGAATAGCTCAGTGGCCATACCATCGGCTTCAGCGCCTTTTTTGAAGTCAAGCACAGGTCAAAGCCGAATTCGCTTTGTCATTACCGTTATAAATAACCTGCAAAAGTGTTTTTTCCTTATTCGACTGCGATGTCACTACGATATTTCCTTGATTGTCCTTACGAGCTTTGATTTCAGCTCTGAAGTCTTGACTAGCTTAGTTTTGTGAGTACAACTTCTATGTCACTACTCTTCTACTCACTACTCACTCTTCTACTCACTCTTTTATATAATTTACTAACTACTCTTGGGACAAATCTAGGATGTAGATTAATAACTCATATTACATTTCTTCATTTAGATCATCAAATCAAAATCGGAGGTAGCTGCCCTTAAGGACTTCCTCAATTGGTTGGAATCGCTTAAAAAACTTAATCCCAATTCTGATGGCATTATAATGATTTATCATGAAGAAAGGAAATTCATTCCGTACATGATCCTGGAATCACTCAAAAAATACGACCTCCTCGAGAGATTCCAACAGACTGTCAAATCGTTTGCTAATAGCTTCCCGTTGGCGCAGAAACATGTCCCGACACTCAATGAAAACGGTACACCACAGTATTTATCCCTCAGGAAGCTTGTTAAAGTTCTCTCGGGCAATATTGTTGCTGACAAAAACAACAACGAAGAGCAAGTTAGCTCTACATCAACGCCAAAACTACAAAACGGTGATTCAGGTGCTGCACACAAGACAGAAATCAAAACTCAGCCCAGGAATCGTAGACGTTCGAATAGTGATTCAGATTTATTCGATGGAAGTGCCAGTATTCGTGCCAAATTGACTTATGGAGTTGCACTTCGTTTGACCAACAATAATCAAAATATCCATGATTCAAAAGTAACCGAAGCTGATATGATGCACGAAGCAATCACACAGTATGCACAACCAATCTCCTGTGATCTTGATGAATTAGAAAGTCAAAACTTAATGTTAGAACGGCAGAATTCATTTAGGCCAGTGTTTTTGAATTATTTCAAAGCCACACTGCAACACCGTTTGCGAGCGGTTAAGTATCGCATTGTTTTGTCTGAGAAGGGTCATGACTTGAACAGTTTGCATATTATTTGGAGAGAGAAACAGAAAGAAGGCCTGTCAGAAGTTATTCAAGCTATCGATGATTTGAAACAAGAGGACAAAACGGAGCTTATCGACTTATTTGATAGTTTCTATGATCCAAATAAAACAACAATTAGGCCAGTTGTAAAGATCCGTAGAAACAGTCGAAGGACTCCAAGGCGATCAGGTAATCGTAATTTAATTTAAGCTCGTTTTGTTATATTCATATAAGTTTTGCAATTAAATTTATAAAATTTATACAATTTTCAGTTCGCAACAAAGAAAACGAAGCTGCCGGGGATTCCAATCGTGGTGAAAGTAGTAAACAAGTACTGCCCGATTCCACTACAAAGTATATTCGGAAAAACCCTCGTTCACGCAGAGGTCCACGTTCGCGTAATAATTCAAATGTGGCAGACAAAACAATTTCCCCCAAAGCTGTCACTTCAGCTGTTCAGCAAGAAACCAAGGTGCCTTTGACGTCTAATTTGTAAACAAATCTTCGTCAGTCAATTAATTGCTATCGCAATTAAATTCAACTGTTCAAAATGTGCCTTAGAAACACTAACCCTAAGTAGGATAAAACATACAATATCACTTTGTATACAAAAGCACATAATGTTGCATTTATCTTCAACACATCGACAAAACATACTTTACAAACTTTGATAGTATTTGTACTATAATGATGAAGTTCTTTAGAAAAAAAATTGCAGAGATTAATGAAGTTGAAATGAAAATAGCGATATCCCACAGGAATTCATCTTTAAGGAAAGGAATCGTTTTAAACCTTCTCACTACCGTCCTCGCCGTAGTTTTTTTTTTATAAATTTAAGTTTTTTTTTTACATTCGGACTAAACTGTTCAGCGTACCGAAATTATTTGAATGGGGAAGTAAAGCGAGCGCAGAAAAACAATAATGAAGAAAATGAAAAATATCTTATGAATTGAACAACAGTATGCGCAGTGTTTGGCTTAATTTTGCAGCTAGCCCAGTAGCGGCTTCCGAATAATAGTTTCTATGAACTTTTTTGTTTTCATTATCAACATTGAATTTAATATTAGCTTTTTGTGGAGAAATACTTAATATTTGAATTATAAAAGAAGTCATTTTGAAAAACAAAATTGAAACACCACAATGTTAAAGGCCAACAGAGTTAATATACTTAAAAAAAAAACTTTCCAAACTATCATTTAACCAAATAGCGCTATATATTGTTTTAATTGAATACAACCAGCAAATATATGTTTTTTCATCTACAACTGTTGATGATCGATGTAATTGAGTTATTTTTTTTAAATAGTGCAATTAATGCGTAAATGCATTAATTTTCCATTGTTATTAATATAATTTGTTATTTTCTCGTTATATATAATCTTTTGAGATAATAAATTGTTGAATTGAATCAAGTTTTGTTTGATTTTTTGAATTAAGGCAAACAATTTTAAGAACATTTCGAAAAGCCTTCGACATGATTTTGATTTGAGTAGTTTATATTCCAAAATTGTTAGTAGATTTTTCTGACGTCACCACGTCAGCCCAGTAACACCTATCTGTCCAAATTTTACAGGATCACCAGCTGGTCTAATCTGAATATTGCCTGAAAATTACAAAATCGCTAACGCTTTTTTGGAGTGAATAAGGAACTACATACATTAGTCTCGTTACTGTCTACTAGAAACACAAATGCACCATCTTCCAGTGCAAATGATGCAACACGTACTCTTAATATATAGGGTTTTCACACCGAGATGAAACGCCGGTTTTCGGCTAAAAGTTTACAAAACCGGAAGTATGGATTCTTTCGGTATTTTCTACGATCTACGGCATTTGAAGTATGTACATATCTATTGTAATAATAAATGTTCATTGTGAGTTAATAAACCAGCTCTAGAGTTTTTTCTATGCTCTATTCAACCTTGCTTACAATGGTGATGTTTGGAACTTGTACCTTTTCTTTGCTGCTTGTTGTGTGCCGCAATTTCGGGTGGGCTTTCCAAAAAAGGTGGTCATTTTATCTTTATAAATTCCGCTCTTCTAATAACCCTTTTTTCGTCAACATTTTCTACAATCCAAGAACAAAGTGGCTTAGTGGTTAGTATGTTGGACTGGTAAGCGAAGGTTCGGGTTTCGACTCCCCGTCACAGCCGCCTTTTTAACCGGGGTTGCCACTTGCGAGGAACTGACAAGATTGAAATTTGTCTCGAAAAAGTGCGTTTCATGTAGCCGAACTCGGCGGTAAATTGTAAGTACTTTCCCTTCTTGCAGAATAACAACACCACAGGTTGTTTCGTAAGGATACATTTTTTTTTTACTTTCGATTATAGGGACTATAAGGCAAGTTTAGAATTCGTGAATTTAAAAAAAAATGAATAATGAAACATGACGTTAAGATCATAGAGAAGTCTAAAAAAGTGATCGACACTTTTTAAAACTAATCAAAAAAATTATTTTAAGTTTAATAACCACATGTATACTAATAAATTCTAAAAAAAAACTGCATACCAAAATTTCAAAAAAAAATTTCAAAAAACTAAAAATAAAAATAGGATTTTATCAATACAATTTTCGAAATACATTTTATTATAAATTCTTTGTTATTTAAGACGTGTGACGGCGTACTTTTTTTTACTAAAAACCGTTAAGTATTGTAGTTTTGATATTTTTTATAAGTTCAAACTGTCTTATTTTCAACGTAAATGTTACTTGTTTCTGTCAAAGATCCTGCTTTCCAATGTAATTAGGCACATAAGAGCAAGTACGTGCGACCCAGTCGTGCCCATTTTTTAAGAACGAATGCCTCAAATGTTGGCTAGTTATTTACCTAAATAACACATAAAATAAATTTAAATTGTAAAGTGTTAACACACTGCAAGAACATAAAAATAACTTTAATTTGTTTTTTGTCCATTTCGATAAAAAACAATACATCTCGTTTAAAAAATCTCAATCGATAAATGACACAAATACAACCAATCAATACTAAATTCAGAATAACGATTAAATTCGAATAGTCGTATGTGATCTTGTGAAGTCGAATGTACGACCTTTGAAAAATCAACATACGACTGTAATCAAATAGGAGTCATAAAAACGAGTTGCAGAATATGGTTGACTATATTCTATCCCACATAAATTGTCAGCACTAGGACTTTCTTAGTAGAACAACACGAATTTGGAATTGTTTACTCGGCGAGGTTTTCCCTTGTTATTTCAATTTAACAGCATTCAAAGCCAAATGTTAATCAACATGTGTGTCTCCATTCCTAATTTCCCAATGCTCGCGCGGTGCGTTTCCTTCATACCTCAAGAACGGTACGATTTTGTGGATTTTGGCAGGTGAAAAAAGGAAATGAATTGTACTGTGCGACTGAATCGCTCGTACTTAATCTTAGGTGCGTTCACAGCTTCGAATAAAATTTAAATAATATTGATTTTTGTGTGCGATAAAAAAGTACGTAAAATTGTTTCCAGCGGAATAATTTAAACGCTATTTTATTTGTTTTTTTAATGTGAAAAAGTATGTTTTATTCAAAATCGTAGAAATTGTTTTGAGATAAAACTGTTTTTTAACTCATTTTTTTTTTAAATTAAAAACAAATTTAAGAATGGAAACTTAAGCACAAAAATAACCTTGATATAAAAAATAAAAAAAAATCACGAACCCGTTTTAAAATATTGATTTTTCAAGGAAAATTTTTTTTAAGAACATTATTAATTATGAAAAAGTCCTCTGTAGTATGTCAAAATAACCTTAGGTTTAAATTTGAAGACGATTGGGCCAATCGTTTAGGTTGGAGCATTGTATATGTTGGTCAATTGGCTCTAAAAGTTAGTTGACTCTTAGTTGATATTTAGTCAAAAAGTTAGTGAAGATTTCTTGACTAACGTTCAACTGACAGTTTTCCCTTAACAATGTATTGGTGTCAGTTTGTCGTTCAATGGATTCACTTTGACTAAAAGTCTGTATACGCATTGATTCTCTGTTCTCCTTTCAATAACTCCGTAGTATAGAAAAAAAGAAACAAAAATAAATTAAACTACTTAACATTGCTGTCATTCGATTGTTAAAGCGTGTGTGCTACAAACAACTAGTTGGGCGCGCGCTGTTGTATTGTGTGTGTGCTACATACGATTTTTGGCTCAAAATTGAATGCAACTCAGTTCTCTACGACGCTGTATACGAAAGGATATACAGTACTTATGACAAAAATGCATTTAAAAAAATTTTGTCTGTCTGTCTTTCTGTCTGTTTGTTCTGGCTAATCTCGGAAACGGCTGCACCGGTGTTAAAGGGACTTTCACTTGCAGATAGCTGATATCATAAGGAGTAACTTAGGCTATGTTAATTACTCACTAGGTGGCGCTGGTGTAGTTTTTTTTTCGAAAATTCGTATTTATGGACCGATTTTGACGGGACTCTCATAGGCAGGGAGCTCATTTTAAAAGGAATAACTAAAGCTATTTGAATTACCCGTAGATGACGCTGGGCCTGCATATTTTTTCGAAAATTATTTCAGTTGGTCGCGGATAAGGGATAACAGCTAGTCGAAAATAAAAATAATTGCTTTGCTGTGAGCTTAGTTGGCAAATTAAGTTTAGTTATTAACAAATTCAATAAATTAAAATAAAATGAATTAACTGGAATATTAATAATAACATCCTATGTTCAAAGATTTCTTCTAAAAAGTGTTCATTCACATCTTTACTTATTGTAATAAGTAATAAACGCCCGTATGTAAAAAATTTTAGTTTTCAGCTTTTTTTTGTTTCGCATTCCGCTGCAGCGCTGTTGCGTCTAATGTAGTTCGACCTTAAAGGAATTTATACGAAACAGGAATCAAAAGAAAACGTCAAGTAATTGAAAGAAAACGAATCCGCTGTACCTTGTTTCTTCACAAGTCCGCATCCCCTTGTCAGTGTTTGTCAGTTGAGCGTTAAGGTTGTGAAAAAATTGTCCGGAAGAAGCTGAGTTAATAAAAAATTATTCGCTAGAATAATCAACGTTTAGTGTGATTCCAAGTTGTGTTAAGCATATTCAATTGAACAAATACCTTTCAAATTTATCTTTTAAGCAATATTTTTATTAATCGAAATTATTTGAATCCATTTAAGAGGTAAAAAGTAAACTAAAAAAAGTGCCTAAGAGCAATTTGTAAACCAAAATCCATTTTAACGTACATTGTATAATCCCCCGAAGTGTCCTAAAAATCATTCAAAATTCAGCAAATCGAGGAATTTGTTATGGAGGACCTCCTCGAGGATTGTCAGGAAATGTTTCCTGACGAGAAAATCCCGGCGAACATCCTCACCAAAATTTACTTTGCTGCCAAAATGGATCTGTCCAAAACACTAGTTGCAGCTCTGAATGATCTGCCTAGGCCAGAGCTACGTAATTATTTATTAAATGTGGTAAGTAGAACTTGAACATCATAGTTTTCTAGTCCAAAGGATTCTAGCCATGTTCACCTGGCTAATCAATTAAATTAATGCGTAGCTGAAGTAGGATTTATAGTATAAACATCGCAGATAGAATTTTGTGAGAATTTGCTGTTTGTGGCCTGTCATAAAAATATTTATAGTGTAGTGAATGGCTTATTTTTAGATTTCTAGTCTATATACCTACTGTCCATTGCCGTCGTTCTGTTTGTCTGCCTTTCTCATGGTTTTTGTGCACAAGGCGGAGTATAGACGATGATGATCGCTGACTTGGATAAAAACAAAACAAACGTTTTTTGATTGCGCACCAAAAAAAGAGGAGCACCGCTTCTGTTTCGATCGAACCGAACGAGGCCATGAAAGTAGCATCATCATTATCATCATTCAGAGATGCATCGCGGGAAAATGTTTCTAAGTTTGGCAAATTTCTGTTTTGATTCCTTCCACTCTAAAGATGTAAAGTGTACCTTGTGATCGAGCACTTTACCCAGCCTGACCTACCTAATTGAAAAAAAGTAGAAAAAGCGAGTGCCAGATGACTCAATATATGTACATAAGTATGATCCGGCTGAAGCATTCCGTTTTGGCAATGACACTTGCACTGCGAGCTGATTTATTGTTTATGTTTTTTTGTCGATTTTTGTCCTAACCCATGATGTGTTATAAATTATTGAGAAAATGGACGAGCACAAGCGATTTGAGGTGAACATTTATTGCAGCATCTTGATGTTCGGGATAATGTTGGGTGCACGATATGTGCTATAGAAAGGTAGGTACCTATATAAGGTCAGGTAAGATTGTATACCTAAACATTGGAATATTGTATCCCTAGGATGCGTATTCAAACGGTTTTTTTAACAAAGAATTCACACAGCAGACAATCTTTCAATATGCTGCAATTTTTCTAAAAGAAATACTAGAAACAAACCCATCTTAAGGTTAAAAAAGCAAGTTAGCTCTGTTGTTGTTTTTATTCTAAAAGAATTGTCCATATTTGATATTCCTATATAGTTTCATTGGACAAGGCGAAACTCTAAAAATAACAACGCATCATCTGGTAGGAAAATACCAGAAAAATAATCACATTTTCTGAAGTTTCCTTTTGTCTATTTGCTTTTAATAAACACATGTAAACACCAACATGAGTCCTTCTTTAGAAAGGAACTAGGTAGGTAGGTATGTAAGTACCTTATTATTTAATTCGTCCCTAAATCTATATATAGTCCCAATAGGGACTTCTAAGTTGCTCAACGGATTTTTTTTTGTTAATTTTCAGGGTAAATATAGTTTTCTCCGGGGATGGTTCCTGTGAAGATGCCGCTAGCATAAAGATAGATTTCACATTAAATACATGTTTTTTCTTGGCCGTAGGAACGCGCGCCGGGTAACGCTAGTTGCATATAATTAAAGTCTTATTCTCGTATATTGAGCCTGTCATGTATCATTGGTAAAATCTATCTAAACTTTTGGTTTCTTAGGTTTTGTGCAGGTAGAAACTATGAACTCTTCAATCTAGGACAGCATCCGCTTTTGTTTGATGACGCAAAATGTTCTTTGTACTTTAATTTTGTTTAATTGAACATAATATTTACAATTGGCTTAAAACTAATAATACATATATAAAGGGTCCGCCAAATAACTTTTTTTTTTTGAAAATGCTTCATCAACATCGAGTGTAGCTTCGGTTGTGTGGCACGTAGCGCCGTCCTGTTGAAACCAAATGTTGCCAATATCCTCCTCTTCAATTTTTGTGAACAAAAATTCGTTCAACGTGGCCCGATAACGACCGCCATTGACTGTAACGGCCACTCCTTGCTCATTTTCGAAAAATGGCCCAATTATGCCTCTGGACCAAAATCCGCACCAAACAGTGACTCGTTTTGGGTGTATCGGCTTTTCAATGTATGCGTGCGGGTTTTCTGTGCCCCAAATGCGACAATTTTGCTTGTTTACATACCCGCCAATATCAAAATGAGCTTCATCTGAAAAGATGATTTTTTTGGCAAAATCAGCATCTTCTCTAAGTCGATCGCAGGCAGTAATGTCGCAATATTTCCCAGCGTATACACAATCATATTCGTTCAGCGGAAGGATAAAACTAATTATCTGTCAAATCAGACATGAGCTAAGTGTTACCATTCACGAAATAAGCACTAGTTAAAAAAACCGTTAGATGGCGGACCCGTTATTATAGGGTAATTCATTTTTCGGTTTCGAAAGTAAAGCCAAATAAAACACATACGATATTATTGTAATTTTTTTTTATTTCTGGTCAGACAACACCCGAAAGAAGGTATGTCGAGCTCTTTGCCGGGTTACATCACCTTACCCAACTAATTAATGTACCAACGCGAATACCGGATGTTGCTGGGCAAGCCGCCCATACTCTTGACTTGTTTCTTACTTCACACCCTGATAAGTATACCATTAGTGTAACTTCTCCATTTGGCACTTCGGACCATTGTGTCATTTCAGCTAATTTCTCTTCCTCCACCTATCTAGTTAAAGAAAAACTTCCCACCAGGACCGTTTGGCAATACGAGAAAGCCAACTGGGACGGCCTGAATATTTTTTTCCGAAGCTTAAACTTATCACTATGCTTCCTCGAAAGTGACATTGATGATTGATGCCAGTGCTGAAATGATCACACATGCCTAAAGAAAAGTCCGGGTTCAACTCTGAGTGTAAAGAAGCTATCACGCTTAAAGAAGTAAGTTTCCGATCTTACAAAGCCAACCCTACAGAGGAAATCGGAAAAAGCACAAACAAGCAAGGAACTCATGCAACTCCGTTATTGAAAGAACCAAATTTTTGCATGACCAACAATTACGGCAAAAAATTCTGCAGTGTCCCAAAGGCAGTCAAAATTGTTGGTCATTTGTAAAAAATATTAAAAACTACTCAACATTTTCGGTTCCAACGCTCATCGCTAATGACAAAACTATTGTCTACTCTTCAGAGAAGGCAAACTTGCTTGCAGCTCATTTCGTTGCAACGTTGCCCCTCCTGTACTTGAGAATGTAAATTTTCCAAGGGACATATTTTTTCCCGCACTCCTACAGTAGCAAGAGTTCTCGATATACACAAATCCGCTGGCCCGGATGGTATACCCCCGATTCTTCTGAAGGGGTGTTCTTCCACACTGGCAAAGCCACTGCGTAAGCTTTTCCATCGCTCCTACTCTTCTGGAATCTTTCCTACAAGATGGAAAACAGCATTTGTCCAGCCTGTCCTTAAGAAAGGTGACCCATCCTCCCCCTCTTCCTTCCGACCCATAGCACTAACATCCCTTCTCACTAAGGAAACGCTGATTTACCGTCAGCTTAAGAAATATCTCGAAGACCGAAAGCTTTTTCATGACTTTCGCAGTAATCGTTCCACTGGTGATCTGATGGCATATCTCACCGAACAGTGGATCAAATCTTTACATCGCTTTGGTGAAAGTAAGATTATTGCTCTTTGATAGAGTTTGGCATGCTTTTGGGATCGATGATACTCTTATTCGTTGGATCAGAAGCTATCTTCTGAACCGTTCAATACAAGTTGTATTAGACGGATTCGAGTCTGATTCCCACAAAATAAATGCTGGTGTGCCCCAGGGCTCCGACTCTTATCCTTACTTACTTACTTACTTATGTTGGCTCAACTATAGCGTGGTGCTCCTAGGCCTTGCTCAATACGCCCCTCCAACTGGCTCGATCCCTTGCCTGCTGTCTCCAATTTCGCACTCCAAGTAGGTAGAGGTCTCCTTCTACCTGGTCGCTCCATCGAAGATGAGGTCTACCTTAGCTTCTGACTCCCTCTGGTTTGGCTTTGAAGACTTTACTCGCTGGAATGGTGTCCATTCGCTCTACATGGCCCAGCCATCTTAGTCGTTGGACTATAATTTTTCTGGCTAAGCTTATGTCGCTGTACAGCTCGTATAGTTCGTCGTTGTATCTTCGTCGCCAAATGTTGTCTTCTCGGTTTACGCAAATAGGACCATAAATCGTACGCAGAACTTTTCTCTCGAAGACTCCAAGTGACTTTT
Source organism: Platycheirus rosarum (assembly GCA_963971375.1). Classification (NCBI taxonomy): domain Eukaryota; kingdom Metazoa; phylum Arthropoda; class Insecta; order Diptera; family Syrphidae; genus Platycheirus; species Platycheirus rosarum. The sequence continues at coordinate 51,646,181 of OZ020510.1, read as the reverse complement.
CATCCGATTGGGAGAGGGTCCACGCTTCTGCACCATATAGCAGGACCGGGATGATGATTGTTTTATATAGTGTCTCCTTGGTTCTTCTCGATAGGGCTTTATTCCTCAAATGCTTATTCAGCCCAAAGAAACAGCGATTAGCAAGAGTTAGTCTGCGTTTGATTTCAGCGCTGATGTTGTTGACCGAGTTTACAGCAGTGCTCTTTTCCTCATTTTTATAAGTGATCTTCTGTCTGTTACTTCTAATCCACTTAACTGTTTTGCTGACGACTCTACCCTGAGCTTTTCATATTCGTTGGATAATTCACGTCCTTCGCCTTCGAACGTACAATTGCAACGTTACCGTATGTCAAGCTCATTAAACTCCGATTTATACAGCATTTTCAAATGGGGTAATAGGAATCGTGTGGAGTTTAATGATTCGAAAACTCAATGCTGTCTTCTATCGTTTAAGCTAAACATACCCCAATGCCATTGTCCATGAATGGCACTTACATCGAAGAAACCGAAAAGCTCTCAGTATTCGGTGTGTGTGTCAACGACGACATCTGTTGGAACGACCATATGTTTGAGATCGCTAAGAATGCTGGTAAGTGCTTAGGTTTTCTGTATCGGTGTAAGAAGTATTTATCTCCTTCTGATATGGCTATAATTTATAAAGCGTTTATACGCCCTAAACTCGAGTATAACTCCCACCTCTGGGCAGGGGCTTCGCAAACGTCGCTACACCTGCTCGATAGAATACAAAAAAGAGCGTTAAGATTGATAGGAAATAGAAATGTCTTGAAACAATTGCACCTCTAGAACACCGACGCAATGCTTCATGTCTTTGCTTATTTTATCGTTTCTTTTATAAAAAAATTTCACTCGAAGTAGCCAGCTGCATTCCTTCCCTTAAAAGTTTTGCCCCTAATACTCGTCTTGCTAGGAATGCTCATCAGTTCACCCTTAAGCCCTTGAGCGAACAACACAAATTTGGAATAGTTTACCGGGCGAGATTTTCCCTTATCATTTTGATCTGCAAGCATTCAAAACAAATGTTAATCGACACCTCCTGTTCTTCCCCTACCTATCTTCTTAATGCCCTACATTAAAAGGGAAACAAATAGTCTCTTGTGCGCGCGTTAATTATAAATAAAAAAAAACAAGCGCTTCAATGGCAAGAATTTTGGAACTAGTGTTTGTTACATCTCAAGTAATATTCATCTCAAGTCGGCCAGATCTCTAACCTGCCGTCTTTAATTTTTATATAAAGCCGTTGAAGATCACCTTTTTGTTAACACTATGAAAGCTGATTATTCCTTTGATTTCTCGTTTTTTCCAGCTTGGCTTCAAAGACTTACATCCTAGAGTTCTTGGTCTCGCCACCTCATTCGCTGTATATGTACTATGTCCCAAAGCTACTTCGAAATTATCCAAACCACCTTTGCGATGAGAGTCGATTCTTTTTGATGAGAGTATTATACTTCGATTTCTCTAAGTTCATCACCAGTTCCATCTTGTTTGCTGCTGACCTGACCTCTTAATGTCATTATGAAGCCTACTTGGGTGATTATTGCATTCGCCTTGTTGCTCCAACAAATCACCTCTGCTAATAAAAAAGTTCTGACAGTGTTCAAAGAACACTGACATTCTATATTATTTTTTTTTAATGTTCCGTCTTTTTGGGTTATTCCAATGAACTGCTGTTTATTCTTGAAATGATGCATCGCAATCGCACCTCAATTTCATCAGATCAGATACGGATCATCTTTATAAAAATATTCACATTCACACAGAGTCGCACGGGCTTATTTAAAATATATGTATGTATTTTAACATTCATACACATAATAAGAATGTTCATAAGTATATACATATGTACACGTGTACGTTTACGGCTCAGTAATAAATATTATTCTTTCAATTCTTTGTCATCATTGGAAGAAATTTTCCACCAAAACTACCATATGTGTTTGTTCTAATTATCACGCTTTTACGATTCAAAGATAAACGTATTTGAAAAACATCTTCTTTTTTCGAATGCCCTGTCTGTTTACTTTGCGAAAATTTTGAAATTAATTTTAATTAAATGCGATGAAAGCGTTGAGTACCGACGAAACTCAAATCTTAACATTTGGAATGAGTTTTCCCACGTATTAGGAAACAAAAAAAGAAAATATAAAACAAAACAGGTAAACGAAATATGTGGAAATATACAGATTTCGCAGAAATTTCAAAATCAAGGTCTTTTTGAATTTGGATGAAATGATTAAATTTTGAACTGTCATGGAGGGTGCAGACTGGGGAGGGTACCTATGTACATACGTACAAAAAAAAATCTCTTTATCGCGTTGTATGAGAAATAACTATTTTTAGAACAGATAGCTCTTTGTTTCCTTGTTCCGTTCCAAGATGCGAATTCTGTTTTTCTAATTTATTTTTGTTTTTAAATCAAACATTGCCTATAAGAGCCATTCAAAATGTAGGTATTCTCGAAAAGAAAACTCTTGAGTCGTGATTCCTGCTGCCAGAATCCATTGACCTAATGTTTACATCTGCCAATTTTGTGTCGAAAGCATTGCTAGGTGAGTAATGACATTGCATCTGTTTGCGAACGCACATAAGAGGCGTAAATTGTGTGAAATAAAGAGTATTTTATGGACAAAGCCTTTGGATTTGAACTTGTGGTTACTTTTAACTGCGGAATTTCTTTTGTCCTTACAACACAATAAAAGGCTTTATTTTTTATTAAATTACCTGTGGTTTGTGAAATGGCTATTTAAGGAAATAGGTACATTGTTTTTAATTCGAAAGCAAAGTTAATGGAGATGTTAAATAAAATAAGAATATTTATAAATAAATTAATGGTTCAGTAAGGCAATTTGAGAATATAAGTCAAGGTACCAGACGAAACTGGGCGAATGAAGTAAAAAATGTCAATGGTATTTAAAATTCAAAAATCAAAAAATTAAAACATTTTTTTATCCTCAATATATCAAATAATTAACTATCCTAGGCAAAACTAGTTTATATGGATAGCTAGCTGCCCCTCTGCAAAGATTTTAAGAAATATTGTGGATTTAAAAAAATGCAAATTTCTAAGTGCAGAATCACTTTTCTGCCGAGCTCGTCAAAGCTGCAGGCGATGACTTGGCTAAGTATACACCAACTCATAAGCAAGATATGGTTAGAAAAAAGCACCTGATAGGTCCATATCAGTGCAGTTTTAGGCCAGGAAAGTCCACTATCGATCAAATATTCACATTACGGCAGATCTTGGAAAAAACCTAAGAACTTCAAATCGATACCCACCACATTTTCATCGATTTCAAAGCCGCTTACGACAGCATTTATAGAGACGAGTTATATAGAGCAGTTTTCCAGTTTTAACATCCCTGCCAAACTCGTCCGCCTGTGTAAAATGACGATGCAAAACTCATGCTGTCAAGGTCGGTAAAGACCTCACCGACGCCCTTGAAGCCAAAAAAAGGATTTAGACAAGGCGATGCGCTGTCATGCGACTTTTTCAACATCATACTTGAAAGAATAATGAAGAACTCTTCACGCCAACACCAGAGGCACGATCTTTCAAAAGTCCGTGCAATTACTCCGACGATATTGACATAATCGGAAGAACACAGGGTGAAGTCAGTAGCGCTTTTGCGAATATTGAGACGAAAGCGGCGAAGATGGGTTTAGTCAATGAGGGCAAAACCAAGTATATGCTGTCATCAAAAAGAGACACCCAACATTGAAGTCTTGGACAAAACATCACCATAGACAGATATAGCTTCGAGTTAGTTAGGGACTTTGTCTACCTGGGCTCCGCTATTAACTCAGAAAACACCATCAGCGCTGAAACTGAAATCAAACGAAGAATAACTCTTGCCAATAGCTGCTTCTTAGAAGGCGATTGAGTAGCAAAGCCCTCTCTCTGGCAACGAAATTGTCCCTTCATAAGAACCTCATCATCCCAGCCCTGCTCTATGGTGCAAACTCATGGACGTTGTCAAAAGCGGATGAGAAGAGCAAACCAAGAACATGGTGAATGAGTCTGCGAGAAGTGTTTGTACAACAATCAATGTAATGGAGAAGTGGGTTAAAAGACGCAGCCAATAATACTATGGCCGGAAAAATATGCAGGTGAATGCTAAAAAAATGCTATAGTATGTCAAAACTCTTCTGAAATATTACCATAAAAACATATGTAGCTGCTTATATACCAGTACTCACTCCTGGATCCGAGAAATGGGTGTTTATTAAAAGCCACACTGATCTCTTAACGTCATTTAAAAGGGAAGTCTTACTGATAATTGTTGGCGCCGTATGCGAGGAGGACGATTCCGGAGAAGCTAAAATCATGAATTGGATGAAATCTACCTCAAAGCAGATGTTTTGGAAAAAATAAAGCTTGGTAAACTGAGGTAGGCATGGCACCTAGTTCTTATGAGCCACGAGAAACCAGTTCCAAAAGTATTTTGCAGCTCTTTTTAAGGGAGAAAAAAATTTGGCAGACACCAGGACCCCAAAGTCTTGGGGGTGTAAAACTGGATAGCTTCGATCAGCGATCCGTGTGTAAGGAAGAACTTGCTGGATGAGGCCTGGATGGAATCTCGGTTCTTTCGCCGATGATGACAATGAAGCTGATTATGGTGTGGAATATTGTGAGCACTTATGCTCCCCTTTAATATGTGAACAAGCGGAAAAGTATGCGTTTTTGATAGAAATCATCCTAGTGAAAGCATTTTTAATATGTACAGGTACAGGTCATATGGTCTTAAACACAAATTTCATCAAAAAATGAAGTTTAGATTCACAACCATCTTGCGGCCGGTTTTCGGAGTACAAAATCAGTCAGATTCTGTGAAATGAACTTGCCTAAAGAAATGAAATCACTGCTGTGCTAGGAAATGCAACGCGACAAAGAAACATGGTGGTAGAATAATGATGCCTAGGTTGTAATGAATAGGAATAGGCTTTTACAGCTTGGTCAATATGCGCTCTTCATAATATAGATGAAAAAGCACGCCTTGAAAAAGGCTTACAGAAGTCGCAAGAAAGAAGAAATGAAGCAGTGTATCAAACTTCAAGCACAGTACGCAGAGCATTTATTGCGAAATATATCTGCACCAGCTGATGATGCCAACCAGGCTATTCAAGAACTCAGACATGCCAAAATAAACACGAGTTCTACTGTTTCAAAATTGCCGCTCAAAGTAGGAAAATGTGCAGTAGATTCGATTTAGGATAAAAAACTGTGACGTGTACTACGGTGATTGTGAAAGGCGACCACAGCGTTTATTTGGGTGCGGATTCGTCATAAGCGGTAGACTTAGGTAAGAAGTCTTGGGCTTTCGACACGTAACTGAGCGACTTGTGACAATCCGTATCAAGGCTAAATTCGCCAACATTAGCCTATTATGCGCTCATGCACCCACAGAGGACAAAGATGACGCCACCAAGGATGACTTCTACGAGATCCTCGACAAAACCTATGAGCATGAGCAATGCCATAAATACGGCGTTAAGATCGTACTAGGCGATTTTAACACCAAAATAGGTAAAGAGAAATATTTGGTAGGACTGTCGGTAAACATAGCCTATACGACACAAAGTCTGGAAACGGACTTAAGCTAATTGGCTTCGCAGCGGTACATAACAAACGTCACCATTGCAAGCACACGGTTTCCTCATCTCGATATACACAAAGGGACTTGTCGGCACGCAGATTCGATTCGGATCACTACCTTTTTCAGCCAAGAAGAATGCGAATAACAGGAACGCCACAACAATGGAGACCGCCAGAACCTATGCCGACCTAATATCCCTTAACCTCTCAAGAAATCCAATACCGCCAGCTTCAAGTGCCGAAGACCAGTGGCAACACCGCCAACAAGCCATCAGAGATGCCGCAACTGATGTGCTAGGTTTCACCAGACCACCACCACGAAACCTCTGGTTCGATGACGAATGCAGGCAGGCCCATGCAGCCAAACAAGAGGCATATAAAGCGGCGCTGCAAAGAAGGACGAGAGCTGCTCGCGAGATCTACGAGCAGAAAAGACGGGAAGAACACCGGCTTCTCCAAAAGAAATAGAGAGATAGGGCATGAGAAGCGGGCGATCGAAGATATTGAGAGACGCAACTCCAGGAACAACGTGCGGAAGTTTTACCAACAGGTAAACAGAACGTGCCAATTGACAAAAATCCGCACAGAAGCCTGTAGAGATAGGAATGGAAACCTCGTAGTAGAGTCGCAGTCGGTGCTGAGTACAAAGACCGAGCTGGCTGGAGAGGCATGTTGATTGAGGCCCAGGTTCGTCCCGTATTGTAGCGCCCCCTAAGTAAGTAAGTAAACGATATACTGCTACTGCTATACGATAGTAGTTGAGTCTTTAGTTAATATATTTACCTCAGACAAAAATTGAAAACAAGAAACCCAAAAAAAAACATTAAAAAATTTATCAAATTCATGTTTAAAACTGCAAATTTTGTACCTTTAAAGCAAAAACGATTATTTATATTTTATAAAGTTCAATCAACTTTAAATCCAAAACGGTTAAAGCAATTCATATAACAATTCAAATTCCTTGCAGAAATTCGAAGAAAAAGATGGTCAATCTGTCACACCTCTGGTATTAGCAGCCAAGTCCGGAAATATAACATTTGTTCGAACCATCTTGTCACATTACGAATTGGATTTAGAAATCGAATGCAATGTTGTATTCGATGGCCTTGTCGTCTGCGGAGCAACAGCACTATGGGTAGCAGCCGGAATGGGTAATTTATTGTGTGCTTGAGATAAAAGTTGAACATCAATTGTAATTGTGCACATATTCGCAATTATTTCACTTACAGGCCACTTGAATATTGTTAAGTTCTTGGTCCATCAAGGAGCAGATATAAATCACAATACAAAAGCCCATTCTTCTCCATTGAGAGCTGCTTGTTATGAAGGTAAATGACCTTGATCGTGGTGAAGTAATTTCTATTTACGTGTATATATTTCAGGACGACTGGATATTGTTAGATATTTGATTGAGCATGGAGCTGATGTTAACTTGGCTAACACTTACAACAATACTTGTATTATGATTGCGGCCTATAAGGGACACACAGCGGTGGTGAGATTTTTTTTCATTGTGAAACAAACACTGATTTATTAACCATTTGTTATTTATACATGTAAAAAGGTCGACACACTTTTGAAAAACGGCGCTGATCCCAATGAGCAAGCACTTTGTGGCGCAACTGCTCTGCACTATGCTGCCGAATGTGGGTACCTAGAAGTTTGTCAGATGCTGCTCGATCATGGGGCCAGATTGCAGAAAAATGAACATGGACTGACACCTGTCTTGCATGCTGCTGAACGATCACATGAAAAAGTTGTTGACATGTTTCTCAATCGTCCAGATTTAATGAATAAAGAAGAAGTAAGCCTTTAAAAATGCACTTTGAGTTTAAATTAAACGATATAATTCGTTTTTTTTTCTAGAAAATTGAAGCCTTGGAACTGATGGGAGCATCATTCGCCAATGACAAGGATAATTACAGCGTAGTTAAAGCTTATCAATACATGATGACTGCAATGGAACTTCGTTTTCAAGATCCTGATAACATCATACGAAAACGCACACTACCACCTGTGCCAGCATATGATAACTGGATAGAAACAGAAACCATTGGGGTAAGCGTTGTGAATGAACTTCTTTTAGAATTTTTATTTAAATACTGTTTTTTGTTTTGAAGGACCTCCAAGCTATCAGACTGAACCACCACTCCATTCATATGGAAGGATTAACAGTAAGGGAACGTATCTTAGGTAAAAACAATCCAGACTTACCTCAACCAGTTGTATACAGAGGTGCGATATTCGCTGATCAAGAACGATTCGAAATGTGTTGTAGTCTATGGAATTATGCAATTGATCTACGAATGGACAATGATGTAAGCGATTCATTTGAAAATCACCTACGTGTTTTAAAATCAATTTTTTTTCGTCATTTAGGTTTCAGTTGAAAGAGATTTAATGAGATTTGCACAGCTTTTTTCACAAATGGTCCGTTTGGAACAAAATCTAGACATATGTGTAGCTAACTCAGTACTATCGAAATGCCAACGAGAAATCGACAATAATAAACGAAAAATGCTGACTCCAGGACCCAAAGATATTGTACCTCGAATAGCTGTATGTTTTATTTTTTTGTATCGTATTATCTTTACTCAAACTTTTTATTTTTTAGGAAGAATATGATAATAACATTATCACTGCCATCTATCTAATAAAAATCATCACAATTCTTCTTGCGAATAAAACTTGCAACTTGAGAAAACAGCAAATTCAAATTTTATACACGTCCATTTCGAATCTTATCAAAAATGATGCAAAACTACGAGATGGACAAACTTTACTGCACAGAGCTGTCAATGGAGTTACACCTGTCGATGATTTTTATACCAGCGAAATTTGTCGGTTAGTATCACAAAAATATATACTATACACTAATCCTCGGAATTATTCATATGTGGGTAAGAAAAAAACATCTTTGGTAGTCCCCACCCCCCTAATAGGCTACTGTTGCCATCATTTTGGAATTGGATCCCAGTTTCCTCATGTTTTGCATGCCAGGTTGGTTCTGGTCTTTCTCTGCTTTTTTTTGGTAACTGTGTGCACTTCGTCTCATCATCATTTATAGACAGGCTTCCACTCCAATCCATGGGAAAGCAAAAAAAGCAGACGGATTAAAAAATTCGGGACCCTAGTTAGGAACACAAATAAACTCAAACTAAAGTGGGTGACAAACCATACCATAATATCAGGCAATGAGCTCATAGCTGCAATACCTTGCAGTCGATCGCTCCTCTTCACCTTTGATATATTCTGAAGGTTTAACGCTGGTGTTCGTTTTAACCTGCCTACAATTATAGATTTAAGATTTTACTTAAATCTATAATTGTAGGCAGGTCAAAACCATCTTAGTCGCTGGAATTTTTTAACTAGGCTTATGTCGCTGGACAATAAGTATGAATCGCTATTGTATCTTCTTCGCTATTTGTTGTTTTCTAAGTCGCAAAGAGGACCACAAACCGTTTGTAGTTGTTTTCTCTTGCATACAGCAGGGAAGCTATCATCCGAAGAATAAAAATTTTCTCGAAAAAGTGCATCTCATGTAGCCGTTCGGACTCGGTGTTAAATTGTAGGTCCTTTCCATTCTTGCAGATTCATAATACACACAGGAATGGTTGAAAGTATAAGCAAAGATATTATAACAACTGGTTATAATATCTTTGGTATAAGTCACTAGGCCTTGGCTCCTTAAAGAGCTGTCGGGCCAATAAAAAAAAAGAAAAAAGAAAAAAGAAAAGCTTTGTCTTTTCCTCGTTTACAATCAGTCGCATTCGGCTTACTTTTTTGATGACAGGCTACACGTACGATATAACATGACTCATGCTGATAACTGGCTGAGCACAATGGTGAAACTGAAGCTGAAGTATGAAGCGCTGTAGGCGAACACAATAAAAAGCTTAAGCTAAAGTTTGAAATTAAGCTGAAGCGCAAGTTCACTCAACTTCAACTTGCGTGACATTTCACAGAAACAAAATAGGCTAGTTCAATGTTTCTGAACTATTGACTTGAACGTTGACTTGACTGAGAAAATTCGTTCATCACTCTGAAATCTCAAGAAATTTGAATTAGCTTAATCAAACGAAAACAAAATGTGTGAGGAAAACACGGAATTATTTATAGAGGTGGTTAAAAAAGAGAATATTTTATGGGATTCTCCAACTACAACTATAAAAATATTGAAAAGCAGGCGCAAGTATGGAGTAATATTTCGATTGCATTTACATTCTTAGCAGCTTCATCACTTAGCTTCAATTTTGACGTGCTTCATTTTCGCGCCTTATACTTCAGCTTCACCATTGTAATCAGCAAGTAAGACTCATGCTGATAAGACTCATGACTCATGCTAACCGCGATACTGTGGTTCTTTCAACGAAAATCGATCGCAGGCACCAGGCGAACATGAAAAAGAACAGGCAAATTCCCAAAATAATTCCACTCAAATTCAAAAAGAACAAGAAGAGAAAAAGAAATACAAAATATGTAAGTGAAGTTTTGTTAAAGTAGAAAGTAGATGTAGATATTGGGGTGTGTGTGTGTGGATTTAACGAGATGGTTTTTGTGGGTGTGGGTTAACGGACTGTTAACATTGCTGATATCAATGTTTTCTTATGACGTTATCACGTAAAATTATCGTATGTAAACCGACTTTACAGACAACCAACTCTTTTTTTTTTCTTTAGAAGAAGGTAACTTAGTTGACGTTGGAAGGATTGGGTAGAACAGGACGCCCGAATCCTTGGGATACGAAAGTGAATGGCATCATTCAGCAATCGGAAAAAATTATTGGATGGGGTTCGGATCAGATTTCAGTTGTTGCACCGATGATGATAATGCTTGCTGCTTGCCGCTGACTCAATGAAAGTAAAAAACATAGGTTACTGCTCGCTAAGTATTTTCTATCACATTAATGTTGTCAGCAAATCGAAGTATTTGTGTTACTTTATTAAACATAGGGCCTAATGAAGTGGCCTGTGTGTCACGTACAACAGCTGCATGACAGTGTGTCACTATTTCATACCTATTTAGTGATGTTGAAGGTTTCATTACAATCCCTATCGATTTTAACGGAGGAGCAAGCATTTACCAACGTCATCAGTTTAGCAACTGTTCCAAAGCTGACACGAAACACTTCATCTATGTTTACACTGTCGTAAATAAATAAAATAAATAAATTTATTGGCGCGACAGCTCCTTAAGGAGCCAAGGCCTAGTGACTTATACTCTCAACCATTCGTGTGTGTGTGTTGTTAATCTGCAAGAATGGAAGGGACCTACAGTTTACCGCCGAGTCCGAACGGCTACATGAGATGCACTTTTTCGAGACACATTTTACTCTTGGAGGTTTTGTCAGTTCCTCGCAAGAGGCAGTACCCCGGAAAAAAAGGTGGCTATGAGCTGGATTCGAACCCACGCTCATTCGCTTAGCAGTCCGACACACTAACCACTAAGCCACGGGGCACTACAAACACTGTCGTAGACTGCTTTATATTCGATGCACAATAGGTGGTTCTCGATGTTAACGGATATGAGTAATAATCTGCAGTTTTTGGCATTTTTTTAGGGAAATTTGAAAAATTACCTTTTTCTGAAGCACCATTATCTTGGTAACGAATTGACATAAAAACATGTTTGAATTGTCAATATTGTAGGAAATTTTATGCTCCATAAAATATATGCAAACGCTTATAACGTAGGATGCAAGCAAAAAAAGTTATTGATGAAAAACCAAAGAAATATCAAAAAAATTTCAGTTTTTCCCCCACATTTTTTGCACAGAGTACACCTTGCGACTGATTCTTGAGTTTCCGACTTTGATAGGGTAGTGATAGTCGCTCAACAAAATGAATTCCTAGTTTATATGGCTCAAAATGTTCATACTTTTACAGCATGTTTCTGTCAAGACAAGATTTTCTTACATTATAGTACCTACCTAGTACGTTCAAAGATTATGAACATTGCCGTAGCACGCTAAATAGAGTAGACCACAAAGTCTTATATGTTCTGATGTTAGTAATAATATTATTTAACTATTTTTTTGTCAAGGTTTCCTTGCTTCAAAACAGCTCTCCTGCTGGTTCATGTTGGAGCACCTGTGAATGCTGAAGATTGCGAAAGAAATACACCTTTACACACATTGATATCAAGTGTAAGTAATTGTAATTTATTAATTTCTTTTAAGTTCTTTTAAAATAACACCCGATAATCTTTTAGATTCGTCGTGATAACACCCTCGTGATCAATCAAGCTGAAAAAATCATTCAACTCTTTACTGAAGCCGGCGCTCACTTGGATGCCGTCAATTCTCAAGGTCTCACACCCGCCCAACTAGCTTCTGTTGGTAAGTTCAATTTTCTGTAAATATTTGCATAAAATACAAAATTAACTTTTTTGCTTTTTAGCCTCTGTCAGTAATATGATGATAAAATACCAAAACAAATCCACAACACTAAAGTGCCTTGCAGCACGATGCGTTGCTTTTAATAAACTCAAATACAAAAACATTGTACCAAAAACCCTTGAAATATTTATACAAATGCATAGTGCAGAGAAGCCGGAAGTTTGATAAAAGGCTGTATTCAAATCAAGAAGTGATACAATGCAAAGAGCTGTGAATTTGTGTTATATTCTTGTTTTATCAATAAAAAAGATGTCTTCATAGTTTATTATAATAATAATAAAACAGAAAAAATGGGTAAAATTTGCAAAGTTTAAAGAGAGAAGAGAGAGAGAGTAAAGAAAGCTTGTGACTTATATATGTAGATACCAATGACCCTATGTTCTCGAATTTATTTATTTTTATACGATTTATCACACGATTTATTTATTTTTTATATGATATATACATAAAACATATAGGTTTTTTAGTTTATTATTATTTTTTTTAAACTAATATTATATTTTGAGAGCACTTGTTTCGCTTAAACTAAGAACTGAAATTGTTGGCATATTGAAAGTATAATAAAATACACTTTTATATTGTGTTGAGCCTGTACATATTGTATATTATACATATACAACATAAAAATATGTGCAAACTTTAAAAAAAATGTGTTTTGACTTACGGAAACGTTCTCCAATCCTTATGTGTTACAAATGCCATCATATCATCATCATATTTGTAAGATCCCTCCTCGAATACGCCAGACAATTTTGACCCCATTCCACATCGTCCATTGAAGCATTGCAGTGTTTGTTTGTTTGTTTTGCCTTTCGGAGTCTACCTCGGTCTGCAGACTCAACAACCGTCGAGAAGTTGTCCATATAGATTTTCTGTAGCAAATTCTAACAGGAACTATAGTTATAAAACACGCTTTAGATACATCATTCGTTATGGAAATGATTCCATTTATATCAATCTACATCATTTTATGTCCAAGCCAATTTCATTGATTAAATTAAAGTCAACGCTCTTCAGTTACAGTCTGTCTGAACAATAGGTATCTTCTTCTTCTCATCCTTTAAGTCGACTATTGTTTTGATCTCGACCACAACTCTTGCATAATTGATTCACCACAAGGCTCCAAATGTGGGGTTTGCCTTTGGCCCCAAGAGCAGTTTGTTTTAAAGATTCGCTTGTATTAAGCCAAAATAAATAAATAAAATTAAAATCACCGTTTTATAGACTTCGTCGGCTGAGTTATGGGTATTTGATGATCACCACTGGGATAACCATTCCAAGCTTCATTGCTTCATCATTAGGTAGCATCAGTGTTTTTGCATCATGACATTCGGATTCATAAAAGGCACGATTGGGTCGCACGTACTTGCTCCTATTTGCTAATCGTTTTTTTAAGTGCAGGCGTCTTTTTGACAAAGATTTTATTTTAAAGTTTTTTTTGACGTGCAACTTCCGTAGAAGGTCGAACCAACATAAATATATAGGATTGTTAGCTTTTGCACTTTTTTAGTGTATTATCTTTCTACTTGTTGTTTATTGCTTATAATATAATTTGCTAATAGAAAGATATAAAGGAATTTTTCGGTTTAATTTTCATTTTGGTATGGAAAAATTTGAACAACTGGCATAAAGATTCGTGGGAATCAGCAGTAGGGCAATAATGCTAGGTATAAGGACCTATATAGGTCCCAATAACAATAATTTACTTTTTGAAATCAAATTAATTAAAATAGCTTAATTATGTTTGATGGATCGATAAACGCATGGTGCGGGTAGGTATTAATGGAATTTATTAAGGATATTAGGTACCTATAATAAGGTTGAAGGAAGGTAGGTACTAAAATTAAGATACACGTTCCAACTACTGTTAAGCGAGTGGGTATAGAGACAATATTAAGAGTTAACACAGTGGTTTTGTTTATTTACATATAGGCAGGTGTAAACTTTTGTTTTCTCGATTGAAATTTTTGCATTCAGTAGTAATTGAATAGTTTTTTTATTTGTTAGTTGTTTTTGTGTGTTATGATAAACTTCCTTATTTATTCTGTGTGCTTTTATGATGATGAAATTCTTTAAAATACTTAGGTATGTATGTAGGTTGTCAACTTCTTTTATTTGACTAATGGCGAGGGCTTAGCCGAGCAATATGAAATAAAATTTTGGGGAAAATATTAAACAAATTAATTTTTTATGAAATTAAAAAAACACTATAACGTTTTTTGGAAAAAATGTTGTAAGCCATCTTACATATTTCTTTTGCTGTTTTCTATTTTATGAATTTTTCATTTCAAAATCGTTCGACCAAGGTTTTTTTGAAAAACTTTTCGAAAACATTTTTTTAAATTTTTTTGAGTATGTCAATTTTAAGAAATCTATAGTTTATGCTAGGAGAACAATGTTTTTGAAAATTTTAATAAGCATTATTTTATAAATCATAAAACACTATATATTTTGAAAATTCCATCAAAATCCGTCAATTAGTTAACGAGAAAGTCTGATTTAAAAAAAACCGGTCATATGGGAGGTACCGTTATAAAACTTTTTTATGAAAAATCCATTAAAACTTAAAGATAGATTTTGCATAGAAAACATCATTCAGAAAGTTTTATCAAAATCGTAGAAGCCGTTTTCGAGAAAAATAAGTTTTTCATTAAAAGTTATATGGCAGGTACCGTTAGTTTTGGAGCTATATAGAATGCCAATTCGAAAAACAGTCGGGTAGAGTACTGTAAAAATATTATATACTAGGTTTGAATAAAATCGGCCCAACCGTTTAGGCTGTAGGAATCAATACGGACAGACAGACAGACTTACAGAAGGACGGAATTTCCGGACCCACTTTTTTTTGACTTCTCTATCATCGTTATGTCATGTTTGATTGTGAGATTTTTTTTTTTACGAATGCGAATACGAATAGTCCCTATAAATCGCAAGTAAAAATAGGGATTTCTTAGTGAGAAACCCGAAAGTAACACGAGTACCTTAGAACTGTTAAGAAAGGCAAAATATTTCCAATGGATTTCTTGTAAGAGGCAACTGAAAGTTCATAACCACTTGTTTTAACGTTTTTTATAATTCTTGTGATGATGGTTTTGTTGACTTTTACCTTACCTCAAGATGGGGAAACTTTGTAGGAATCAAGTTCAAGTGAAGCATCCTCGTCTTGAATCTTTTATGATATTAATTTGAGAGTTAATTAATTGTGGATATATTGTACACATTTCGCACTGTATAAGTGTGCTGTTCTGGAGTGATTTTTTAATTGCGATTATAGGTATTATAATGCAAGTTATGGATTCGTGAAAAAAAATCTAACATTACGATAATAGAGAAGTTGAAAAAAGTGGGTCCGGAAATTCCGTCGTCTGTCTGTTCGCGCCTCTACAGCCTGAACAGATGGGCCGATTTGCTTCAAAGTTGGTATTTAGTATTTATTAGGTGTGGGTGTGTTTTCATTTTTGCTCTAGGTCGAAAAATAACTGTACCTGACACAATTTTTAACAAAAAGTTTGATTTTCTCTAAAACGGCACTAACGATTTTGATAAAACTTTCAGGGTGCTTTTTTTTACAACAATACACAATACATCTTTAAGTTGGAATAATTTTTTCGATACTTGTTCTATAACGGTACCTCTCATAGAACCGGTTTTTTGAAATTCGGTTATATCGTAAACCATTATTTTGATTTCAATAACATTTTGCACACAGGAAGTCATTTATAATTCAATTAATATTGCATTTTAAAATTTTCAAAAACATTTTTTTTCGATTTTTAAAAAAAATTCTAAAAAAAAATTGTTTTTCGAAATATTTTGAAGACGAGTTGATTATTTTTTTTAATAATTTTCCCAGATGAAAACTACAGATTTCTTATAATGACATACTTAAAAAAATTTAATATTTTTTTGAAAAGTTTTTCAAAAAAAACGACTTTTTACAAAAAACTGGTCAAACGATTTTCAATATTTTTTTCCTCGATAGACATTTAGTTTTCAAATTTTATTGCATATTTAGTTTTTTTTTCCGAGATAACTCTTAAACTAATTAAAAAATGGGCACGACTGGGTCGCACGTACTTGTTCTTATGTGCCTAATTACATTGGACGGCAAGATCTTTGACAAAAACAAAAAAAAAATTACGTTGAAAATAACACATTTTGAACTTATAAAAACTATCAAAACCACAAAACTTAACGGTTTTTAGTAAAGATGAAGTACGCCATCAAACGTCTTAAATAACAAAGAATTTATGAAAAAGGTATTTCGAAAATTGTAGGACGGATTTTGATAAAATCCTGTTTTTTTATTTTTAGTTTTTTGAACAATTTTTTTTTTTTAATTTTGGTATGCAGTTTTTTAGAGTTTATTTATATACATACATGTGACTACAAAATTAAAACATTTTTTTTTGATTAGTTTTAAAAAATATTGATTTTTCAAAAAAATTATTCAAAATTTTGATATGCAGAATTAATTTGGCTATCTAGATCTTCTCAAATATAAAATTTGTCAGAAATCCATAGAGCCGTTACCGAGCAAGCCAAAAATAAAAAAAAAACAAAAAAATTCGTTGGAGCCGTTTTCGAGAAAAATAAGCTTTTCCTAAACGGTCGTATGGCAAGTACCGTTATTTTTAGCCCTAAAAATAAAATTTCAATTTCCCCTCTGGGGAATGCCAAAAGATAAACATATACCAAATTTGAGGGCAATCGCTTAAGCCGTTTAGGCTGCAGCTCGATATACACCCAGACGGACAGACAGACAGACGAAATTTTTTGCAAATGACTTTTAGGCTTCTCTATGATCGTAATGTCATGTTTGACTGTCATCTCAAATTTTTTTATATTCACGAATCCTAAACTTGCCTTATAGTCCTTATAATCGCAAGTAAAAATGAAAGAATTTTTTTTGAGATTTTTTTTAACTTTGTTTTTTTTCAAAAACGGTAAATTTTTTTGTTTTCTGATAATACCTACCAGCTGCTAGATGTTGGCATGCCAACAAAAATTTGGAATATGTTTTCGTAAAGTTTAAAAAAAAAAAACCGTTTTTTGAAAAAAAGTGGTCAAACGATTTTGAAAAAATGTTTCCTTAAAATTCAAAACTGTAAAAAAATTTAAATGGCTTACTTCATTGTTTCCAAAAAAACGTTTTAACTAGTGATTTTAAAGTAATTAACAAAATTTCAAATGATTTTTTACCTGCTTTTTTTCAAAAATCTCTAGCCCCAAGACCACTGTCGCACATTAGAGCAAGTTCGTGCGACCCAGTCGTACACTTTAATTAAGAATTGATTAGGAGAAATGTATTTCCATCGAATAAGAAAGACATCAAGATATGCCAAGTTAAACAAATCTTGAACCGCCACTTAACTTTAAGATACGGTGTACTATACGCTTCGCTTCTATTAAGGGCTTTTTAAAATCTATAAACTTAAAACACTCCGATTTTTCAATAGAAATATTTATTTTTACTAAAATCGATTGGACATTTGCTAATAATACAAAACACATCTTTTATCATACTTATATACGTTTTTAATTCTATGCAGGAGACATCTAAGAACTTGGTTTAGTGGTTTAAAATTGTATGTAGATTAGTATTAATTTTACATTAAATAATTGTGTTATATTTTCTAATTTATATAAATCACAGATATTTTTAAGATTCGATAGTATTCAAACAGTTTATTTTATCTTTCTTTTAGAAAAAGATCTATACATATCCATTGTTTACTTAATTTAGATTTTGTTTAATGATATGAAGATTTTCTAGAATCTATAGATACTATTAAGACAAATTAAAACGATTAGTCTTATCACCGTCATAATAATGCTTTAAAATTTGTTCTAGTTTTCTAAATGTTCGTTCGGGACTTACTAACTTCAGTGACTTTTGGATAGATTTCGGGCTGTCGCATCACTTCTTCATAAGTTGGAGGGGGTGCTGCAAGAAGAAGATAAACATTTATTGAAAAAAAATTAGCTTAAAAAATGTAAATTTAAAAAAGTAGAACTAAGTACATTTCAAAGTGAAACGCATTGTTGTAAATATAATTGTTGTGTATTATATGGTGCTATGTCTAACTTTGGAATCCCTGCTAAACTGATACGCCTTATCAGGATGACGTTGGAGAATGCTCGCTGTTCCGTCAAAGTTGGTAGAGACTCTACTGAAACCTTCGAAACCACCAGAGGGCTTAGACAAGGAGACGCGCTGTCATCCAGCTGTTTTAACATTGTGCTTGAAAATGTAATACGGAGCACCCATGCCAGTACATCGGGCACCATTTTCAATAAATCGACACAATTACTTGGGTTTGCAGACGACATAGACGTGATAGGAAGAACAAAGCGAGCAGTAACCGGTGCTTTCACTACTATGGAGTCAGCAGCAAGCAGAATGGGGCTGAAAATAAACGAGGACAAGACGAAGTATATGCTTTCATCAACAAAAGCCCAATCCCACCACCGGCTTGGTCAAAATGTGACCATTGATATGTATAACTTCGAGGTAGTCAGTCAATTTGTCTACCTGGGTACTGCTGTAAACTCGGTCAACAACATCAGCGCTGAAATCAAACGCAGACTAACTCTTGCTAATCGCTGTTTCTTTGGGCTGAATAAGCAATTGATAAATAAAGCCCTATCGAGAAGAACCAAGGAGACACTATATAAAACACTCATCATCCCGGTCCTGCTATATGGTGCAGAAGCATGGACCCTCTCCCAATCGGATGAAAAGTCACTTGGAGTCTTCGAGAGAAAAGTTCTGCGTACGATCTATGGTCCTATTTGCGTAAACCGAGAAGACAACATTTGGCGACGAAGATACAACGACGAACTATACGAGCTGTACAGCGACATAAGCTTAGCCAGAAAAATTAGAGTCCAACGACTAAGATGGCTGGGCCATGTAGAGCGAATGGACACCAACGCTCCAGCGAGTAAAGTCTTCAAAGCCAAACCAGATGGAGTCAGAAGCCAAGGTAGACCTCATCTTCGATGGAGCGACCAGGTAGAAGGAGACCTCCGCCAACTTGGAGTGCGAAATTGGAGACAGCAGGCAAGGGATCGAGCCAGCTGGAGGGGCGTATTGAGCAAGGCCTAGGAGCACCACGCTCTAGTTGAGCCAACATAAGAAGAAGAAGAAGAAGATAAGAAGTATTATATGGATTATGCGATAAGATATGAAAACACGACACTTAGAATATTGGTTGATCATTATTGACTGCATATCTTTCTTAGGAAAAGTGACTTCAGCTTTATTAGAATCCAAACATTTTTTTATTTGCTTTGTTTTAAAAATCCTTACAAGTCCTACTACTAATATCCTGCAAATATAAAATGTGATCGTTTGGTTGTTTGTTCCGCAATCGCGCTCCAACGATTAACGAATTTAGATCAAGTTCGGTAGGTGATTGTGTGAGGTGCTAGATTGAAAAATAAGCCAGTTTTTAGCCTGAAAAAAATGAATAGTTTCTTTGGAAGAGGCTTAAATGTAAAAAAATTGAATGACTATTAGATCTTTGGCTACTACCCAAGGTATTACAAATTTAAATCGTAGTATAAGCTACACTCCTTGCAGGGGGTCTATCTACAACTCTTGCATCATAAGGGGCAAGAGGCAAGTATATCTACATATCATTGAATCTCATCATTGAACATTTTAATTTTTGATTCGAATGCCTTCAGAAACTCAAACCAGTGATTATGTTGATGAACAAATTATATAATAATAAAAAAATAAATAAAAAATAAAAATATATATAAATAATATATATATAATATGACTTAAATTATTACAAAATATTCGTTCCAGCCTAATGGGATCCAGAAAATGGCTTTTAATATTTCAATGATAAGGTAGTTCGTCCAATGATAATTCAATGTTTATTGAATTATTAAAAGTCATTTTATGTTGGGCTGGAACGAATATTTTGCATCAACATAATCACTGATTTAACGTTTTGAACGCCTAAGAAAACGAGGGGTGGAATCGGCTAAGGTGATATATGATAAGTGATTGTCACAATCAAAATATTCAGGGGTGGAATCGGCCAAAGACACATGTGATACTATTAAATTTTCAGTCTGCGTAATGTGAAAACCGTTAACAGGATCACGCTGTGAACGCGGGCAACAACATCACTCTTATTAATCGCTATTACTAAGGGCTGAGTAAGCAATTGAGGAATAAAGCCCTGTCGAGAAAAACCAAGAAGACTCTATACAAAACACTCATCATCCCGGTCTTATTATATAGTGCAGGAGCATGGACACTTTCTCATTCGGATAAAAGCTTTGGGTATTCGAGAGAAAATTACTACGCGCGATTTATGGTTCTGTTAACGATCAAGTTACCGAACGAGTGGCGAAGAAGGTACAACAACAAGTTGTTCGCGCTTTACACCAACATGAGCTTTGTCAAAAAAATCCATATCCAGCCGCTTCAAATATAACATTTTATAGAAATCCAATGAACTGTTGCAGAGAAAGTTTAAAATTGATAAAAAAAACAACGTTGTATAAAAGGTATATATTCCGTTTATAGACTTTTCCGGTAAATTTGGTTTTACAAAAATGACATCTACCAAAATACTTTTATCTTAACTTGAATAAAATATGAAAATTTGAAAAATATTAAAGGAACTTCAAAGTTTTTATTCGATTTTTCTGACTTTTGATTGTTTGAAAAAAGTACATAAAATACTTTTAAGGGGAAAAAATTAAACGCCATTTTATTTCCTTGGAAAATGTGAAAAACTGTGATTTTTTTTTTAGATCGTAGGAACGGTTTTTATTTAACAACTTTTTTTAAAAAATTAAAAACAAATTATTCAAGAAGCAAACTTAAATACAAAAAATACTTACATTAAAAAAAATTTAAAAAAAATCCATCTACCCGTTTCAAAATATTGATTTTTGAAAAAAAAATTAAGAAAATTATTAAAAACAAAAAAAAGTTTTCGAAAATATTTTAAAATAAAATTACTAAGGCTACCAAAAAAAAAATTCTTTACGCATGTATGTTCCAAATCAAGACGATTGGCTAAACCCTTTAGGCTGTAGTTCAATATACATACGTACAAACGGACAGACAGACAGACAGAATTTTGCCAGTAATTCAAACATGTTTCTCTATCTTCGTTATGTCATGTCTGATTTTATTTTATTTTTAGGAATGCATAACTTGCTTTATAGTCCCTATAAATCCCAACTAAAAAGAGTTGGTTTTCTGTAAAGTCGGTTTACGGACGATAATTTTTCGTGATAACGTCATAAGAAAACATTGATGGTAGCAACACAAACATACAGCCACAAACCCTCTCGTTAAATCCACACACACGCACCCCAATATCTACATCTACTTTCTACCTTAACAAAACTCCGCCTATTTTGTATTTCTCTTCTTGTTATTTTTAAATTTGAGTGGAATTATTTTGGGAATTTTCGCCTGTTCTTTTTCATGTTCGCCTGGAGCTTGCGATCGATTTTGGTTGAAAGAACCACAGTACCGCTTCCGGCAATGACTAATAGAAGTTTTCATCAATCGGAAAGGATCGGGCAAATTATGCTAAGAAAAGAGATCGTGTGAAATGCAGCAACTACAGAAAAGTCCACTATTGACCAAATATTCATATTACAGCAGATCTTGAAAAAACCCGAGAACTTCAAATCGATACTCACTCATAGTATAGAAGGACATACGACGATGAACTGTTCTGGCTGTACAAGGACAAATTATCATCATCATCAGCGCAAATATTAGGATCCAGGCCTATGGGGCATCTAACAGTGCCCCATACATTCCGATTGTAGATTGACGCCATTTAGTTTCGCATCCCAAGGCTTCGGGCGTCCTGGTATACGCCATCTATCCAACGTAAACAATGTCTGCTATGTTTCCTTATATTATAAAAAGAACCACAAAAGACTTTCCAAGCTGGTTTCTCTTTTAGCTCATAAGAGCTAGCTGCCCAGGTGCTACCGAGCTTTTTATTCTCCGTACAACTTTCCACTCGAACGCGGTTAAGGGATCAGAGTGCCTTTTAGTAAGTATCCAAATCTCGGGTCCGTATGTAAGCACTATTAAAACATTGTCTTGTACAACAGCAGGTTATAGAGCGGGTGGCGGCTGCAAAAACACTCAACTCATCGAGTTAAAAAAAATTTCAGTTTTCTACTAAGAGATGAGTTGGAGTAGGTGCAAAAACGCCAGGTCTTCCAGTCCTAATCCTGGTGCGATTGGCGTGCGAGTGCATAATAGGGCACATAAAGACCGGACCGGAAAATCTTTGATCTTAAAGTACCTACATCTACCAAATTCACGTGCAAAATTGTAAGCATTTGACAGAGTTTGGCATGAAGCTCTTTTATCGAAAATGCGTGCTTTTGGGTTCGATGATACACTTGTACGTTAGATTAGAAGCTATCTTCTGGACCGTTCAATACAAGTTGTATTGGACGGATTCAAGTCTGATTCGCACAAAATAAATGCTGGTGTGCCCCAGGGCTGTGTTCTGTCTCCGACTCTTTTCTTGATTTTTATAAATGATCTTCTGTCTGTTACTTCTAATCCACTTAACGGTTTTGCTGACGACTCTACCCTCAGCTTTTCATATTCGTTCGATAATTCACGTCCTTCGCCTTCGGACGTACAATTGCAACGGTACCATATGTCAAGCTCATTAAACTCCGATTATACAGCATTGTCAAATGGGGTAATAAAAATCGTGTGGAGTTTAATGCTTCGAAAACTCAATTTAAAGTTAAAGCTAAACATTCCCCCAATGCCATTGTCCATAAATGGCACTTACATCGAAGAAACCGAAAAGCTCTCAGTACTCGGTATGTGTGTCAACGACGAACTCCGTTGGAACGACCATATATTTGAGATCGCTAAGAATGCTGCAAAGTGCTTAGGTTTTCTGTATCGGTGTTCGAAGTATTTTCCCCATCTGATCTGGCTACAATTTATAAAGCGTTTATACGCCCTAAACCTGAGTATTACTCCCACCTCTGGGCAGGTGCTTCGTAAACATCGCTTCACCTGCTTGATAGAATACAAAATCGAGCGTTAAGATTGATAGGAAATAGAACTGCCGCTGAAACAATTGCCCCACTCGAACACCGACGCAATGTTTCATGTCTTTCCTTATTTTATCGTTTCTTTTACAAAAAAATTTTCACTCGAGAAGCCAGTTGCATTCCTCCCCTTAAAAGTTTCTCCCGTAATACTCGTCTCACAAGGAATGCTCATCAGTTCACCCTTGAGCCTAATATTTCGGACGTACGAACGACACGAATTTGGAATAGTTTACCCGGCGGGATTTTCCCTTGCCATTTTGATCTACAAACATTCAAAACCAATGTTAATCGGCACCTCCTATCTCTCCCCTCCCTATCTTCGTAATGCCCGCGCAGTGTGTTCTACATTAAAAGGGAAACACATAATCCCTTGTGCGCGCGTTAATTATAAAAAAAAAAAGCATTAAGCTAGGGGCCGAGTTGACAGGAAAAGCTAATAAGTTGAAGCCCAGGTCCGCCCGAACCGATATCATGGAATTTTGTACCCTTATTGCCAGGATTACAAAAAACTCAATTATTGTTATTCCGAAAAAATACTGGTTCCAAAGGCCGAAATATAAAAAAAGTGTAGCAACGCACTCTATTTTAATGTACACATATCTACACTCCTAAGACTCTGCAACATTCATAACTGAGCTCGAACGCATATACATAAATATTCTTTGATCAATAGTATTAATTGGCTGTTGCATTATCCGCGACGCAAATGCAACGCGAGAGAAGCCGAAAGTAAAATCTTTTAGTAGAAGCTTTTTGAATGAAGAACAACAACTTATGTGTACTACCACCAATTTCATAGGCTGGAGTTATAGCTATTTCACGGGGGCCAACCCAGCTCGGGACCAAAAGGTTTTTCGTAATTAATTGGACATAAAAAGCGATAAAGCACCACTAAAGGAGTCTGATGATCGGGTTGGCCCCCGTGATAGCTATAGCTATAACTCCAGCCTATGAAATTGGTGGTAGTACACATAAGTTGTTGTTCTTCATTCAAAAAGCTTCTACTGTGTACCAGTATAGACAGCAACCTAGTTGCTAGTGTGAAAAAACACATATAAAACACATTAAGTAAAATCTTTTAGTTAAAAAAGATTTCGAAAGTGAAACAAAAGCGAATTCCGCCAAAACTTATACATCTCATTCAAATCTCGTATACTACTTCCGGCAAACCAAATGTTGTTTTTTTTTATAAAAATAGTTTAATCAAAGGTTATACCAATACATTATCTACAATTAAAAAAAAAACTTTGTCAACCAAATATTTCTCACGGAAACAAGAAGGTTAACACACTTTGCCAAAAAAAAAAACTGAACCAAAGTTTTTATTTGGAAAGTTATCACATACCGTCATTCCTATTTTTATAATCCTGACCCTCCTGAGGTTTAGTATCGAATTAATAGGTTTAGTTTGGATTATAAAAAATTAGTACGACACACGCTAACCTCAACATACCCCGCCATTCATTTCACCAAAAAAAAAACCAAAAAAAAAAACAACAAATTAATATAGCTAATGTTACCATTTATAATGTATTCATCTTCGTTGGTGTATGCAGGATTTATAACAGCGTCAGTTGGATATGTTTCAATGGTCCTCTCATCGATAACGGACCTTGACCGATACGAATTAAGCCTTGAACGGCTGACCTGTGAGTATGAATCCATGTCATCTCTAAAATCATCAGATGGCAGCTCAATAACATGCACAGATGGTCGGCGTTCTATAGACAACAACAAAAAAAAAATGAAATCCTTTCTGCCAAGCTTATCCTGCATTCAGATATCCTAAAGTAACTCTTACCAGGATTTTCCGTGTAACTATCGGTGAATGCCAAATGAGGTGCTATCGACTTTTTACATCGCAAAAACAATACTATTAGAATCCAACCCAGAATCAACATCAAATAGATGAATCCCAACATCATCCGTGTTTAAATAGATGTTTGGTTTTAATTTGTTTTAACATTAGTTTAAAGTTGAATTTAACTTATTTTTTTTATGTGACACTATTTAATGCCCAACCCAACGAAACCAACGATTCCAGATTATAGGAATTAACGGAAAATTTGCATTTCACTTGACCATAACAAATGGAAACCTTGGCAGCCACTTCCACTCCCACTTCCGCACAGCACCCAGCACACCTCCCGACTCTGGCAAGGATTCACCTCAGTGAAATAAATCGAACTTTCATTGGTTAATGCAGCTATTCCATGCAATGATATTAGACACTCGATTTCACTAGAATAACACTTTCTTCACTTCTACTCTCATCCGAATCGAATTTCGGCACGACAATTACAGAAATTATTCCACTGGGACAAAGGATTTCTTTAAGTTTCGGATTCACTTTCGGAGACGAGCCACCGACCGACGGCAACGGCAACGGCAACGGCAACGACCAAAAAGCAAATGTCACGATTTTACTATGCATACGCCGATGTGCGCCCAACCAGGAATTTCATGTGAAAAAAGGACTTCGACGACGATGGCGGTGGTGGTGGCGGCGGTGACGGTGGACGAAAATATCCGTATGGGGAATAGTCTTACATTAGAAACAAATTTTCGTTTTGCCTAGTTTCCGCTTGTAGTCTTAAGCTGTAATGGCCATTAAGGTGGGTGGTGGTGATGAACTGGCGACGACGACGATTGCTTTAGCTGACCCGGTGTTATAAGCCACCTATCTGTGTTCCATGATGTGGATAGTATGGTCGTAGCTCGTAGGACATTTGCGCGTACAAGGACCTTTTACGTCATCTTTCAGTCGTGGAACAATGGCGAAATGTTTTCCATTTGTAATTAACCCTTAAATGTAGGTGTTTATAGCAGATCTAGGCATGGCACCCTGAATGATGAAGAGGAGAAGAAGGAGAAGGCTGGTTTTATGTATTTTGCTGCGCGCTAATTTACATTGTAAACGGATACATGCGATTCTGGTTGAGGAGGTGTATTTTTAGGATAGTCTTTTTTTTTGCTTTTGTGTTTAGTTTTCTGTTTTTATTATTATTTTGTCCTGATGGCACACATTCTGCGTATGGCGCTGTGTGCGCTTGGGGGTAGGGAGGAGTATGTTGACAAAACTTTTGTTTTACTTTTTGGGGCGAAACGGAATTTTTAATCAATATCTAGAGAACGTGACTAAGCTGTTTATACCTTTTTTGGCGTTCGTCTAAACGCTTGGGCTAGTTAAAACGTAAGATGTAAATAACATTTATTGGTTGATCCTTGCTCTTTGATGTTGGGATAGGACGTGAGATTAAAGGACGTTCGGGCGGCGACACAAATCTTGTTTGTCTTTTTTTTATAAACTTTTACTTTTACCTTTAAACAGTAACCTATACGGAAAACTTACAAGTTACCAAGAATGAATGATTTAAGAGCATTCATTATAAGGTTTACGTATTTGGGAATAGAGTAACGTCATTTTTTTTCAAGTGACGTCAATCGATCAACCTTGACAAAATGATTTGACGATAATGGTCATGTTTCAGGAAGTAACGACTGGGAAACCAAATTTGTAATTGAGGGTGTTTTTTTAAGAGAAAACTTATGTATATGTACATATTTTAATGACTGCAGTCTTAGTGAATAAATTTAAGATACGCTTAATTTTAAAAAACTTTCTATAAAGTTAAAAAACCAAAGATTTAATGAACTCTACAGGATCTATGTAATTTTAAACAAAGACTACAAAGAACTTCGTAAAAGCTTACGTTTTTAATCATTGTTATATCGCCTTTGGTATTGCGTTAGTAATGTCATGACTAGAAGAATTAAATGATTCTTAGTTTAATCGTGATTCGTGATTCTATCAAATTTAGTTTAGGCCAAACCGGTGCCAACATGGACTGGGACCACTATTTTTTTTGCAATGGTATTCCGAGGGCCGATTGCTCTGCGAAGAAATATTGGGCATCCGCCGCTCAGGCTCGAATCAACACGGCTGCCCTACGTAATGAAAACAAAAGCAATCTATACAGCTCGGCCTCGGGGATCTAAGTCCTGAGGACAAAGTGCCGGGCGTAGAGAAAAAATGGTCACGCCTTAAGAATGAAGTCATTAGTACTGCTGATACCATCTTAGGCAGAAGTCGCAGAGATCGGAGCGACTGAATGATGATAAATGCAAACTAACGTCTGAACGTAAAAATGCTGCATACGGAGCAATGCCGTAGTCTCATAGAACGCGGGCACGCAAAAATGAATATAAAAAGCTCAGAAGAATAGAGAAAAGACCTCATAGACAAAAAAGGTAGCCTGGGAGAAAAACATTGTCCGTGAAATGAAAAGAAATAGAGAGTGAGGTCCGCACTAGGCGAGAAAGCTCTACCAATCCATTAGAAAGATATCGCAATATACACAACGCTGCACATACTGTAAGGATGGAGAGGGAAATCTTATCACCAATCCTGAAGGCATTCTAGAGCGGTAGGAAGTGTACTTTAATGAATTGATGAATTGTTAAAGTACAGCAATTATAGGGGTATAACATTGTCGAGTATATCCAATAAGATATTCTCCTCTATCCTAATAGAACGGATAGCCCCATACACTAAAACCATAAACGGCAAATGCATATCAATATGGTTTCATACCAGGCAAACCAACAATTGATCAGATCTTTACCCTTAGGCAGGTGATCGAAAAATGCCTGGAATTTAATATTCAAATATACCATCATTTAATAAACTTAAAAGCCGCCTACGATAGCATAAGTCAGGCTGACAAGACCATGACCAACATTACAAACCAAGTAAAAGTATCAGGGTTGCTGTGCAGACCAATCAAAATGGACTCCGACAAGGGGATGGTCTCAATTGCACCCTTTTCAACCTGGCGTTGAAGATAGCAATCCGTGACTATGGCACGTCAACAAGAGGGACTATCGTCATCAAGTCCAGCCAGATATTGGCTTACGCAAACGACCTCGACATCATCGCCAGCTGTACAAGACTCGTGAAGTGTTTGTCTAACTATCAGGGTAGCGGTACATGAATTTGAAGAAGTTCAGTTCTTTAAATACCTTGTGTCAAAAGTAGCAGCCGATAATAATATGGTGGAAGAATAACGCTGTCTGGCTGTCAAGGCTCTTCAAATCCAGAAACCTTACTACAAAAATCAAGCTGCTGCTGGGCAAAACTATGGTCTTACCAGTAATCACATATGGATCCGAGACTTGGCTGCTTATAAAAAAGGCACTCTGAATGCTTATCCACGTTCGAGAGGAAAGTCTTACGGGCACCTAGCTCCTACGAGCGAAGAGGAACCAGAAAGTCTTTTGTAGTTCTTTTGATTGTAGAAGACAACGTGGCCGACATTACTTGCGTTGGAAGGAAGGCGAAGACCAGGACGCCCGAAGCCTTAGGGTGCGCAATTGGATGGCGTCGGCCAGCAATCAGAATGTATGGAAGAACGATGATAATTATGATGATGAAAACTGTTGTATTCGTCATGCAAGCTTCCTCCAAGGACCACTTACTCAAACGATACCGAATATCTCAGTTAAAAACTAAGACTGATTTGGCTGATTTGTTTCTTCGATGAATTTGCTGGGTCAAGTATCGAAACGCTGTGAAAAAAGTCATCCATACGCTACTCAAAAAAGCGAAAATTGAGAATTGGTGCTTATTTTTTTAGAGACAGTTTATGAAGTATGGTACATGATTTGAGAGTAATTTTTAACGCTGAATCCCTATGATGATTCTAGATTTTTAAATAATCTGTAGTCATTTTAAGGTTAAATTTCGCCTTTTTGAAATGTCAAAACTTTTATAGCTTTAATTTTTTTCTTCATTTTAGTATTTTTAAATTATTTTTATTGGTTCTGGAAGCTTGTACAAGCATACCATCTTGGACAAAATACCAACTTAGCTGGTACTGCCATGTAGAAGAAAAATATATCCTAATAATTTAACCCGCTGAATCCTATAGGTGTAGTCTTATGGCAAAAAGCAGAAAAGAGATAGAGTTTCGACTCCCGTAGAGCTCATAACAATCGTCTGTTAAAGATGATTATTATGTTTAAGAGAAACCTAAACATTTTTCTATTGGAGCTGAAGCCCACTTTTTGGCAAAGTAATTTGATACTCTTGAAAAACTCCGGTACTCCTGAAGTGATGCAATTCGTATGGAGAGTTTGAAACTGTAAGTGAAGAGTATGAATGCTAGTAAAACAGTTCAAAAATTGTATTTTAATAATTTATTTCATTTTTAACAATTATAATGCATATATTTACGTAAGTGAACACTTAAATCAAATTTAAAATTAATATTATTTCCTTTTTATATTTACATTATAAAATTAAAGATCAAAAAAATATTATAAAATAAATTAATAATATTGTTAATGACTAACAAAATACAATATTAAATTTTCATTTTCTTTAAATATTTTTGTTTGCAATTAAATATACAAATACAATTATGGCACAAGGCATACAAAATTAATTCTAATAGTAAATCATATTTGTCAGTAATAAATAGAAAGAGTGAGGAAGAATATGTTAACAACAATTGTTTTAAATTACAATAACAATTTAATAAAAAGGATTACAAAAAAAAAAACTAATCTTAAGTACGGAGGATGAAAACATTCAGGCAGATTTCCGAGTTTTCTTTTTTTCATGTTAGACCTACTAAAGTTGAGAAACAGCAGCTGCTTTCAACAAATTAATTTATATTTTGTGCAGTTCGTGCAACATTGGTACTGGAATTATCACAAGAGTTTTGAATCCGTTATCAGGATCAACTCACATATTTGCCTCCTATTTGGTTCTCAATTCTAGAGACTTGTAGTGGCTTGAAGTTTTAAATAGCGAGCTCCATGTTCAGGATCTGCTAAATGGGCGATCCTCTCCGAAGCAGCATAGCATGTTGAAGCTGTAGGAGTACTCGGACGGCTGTTATTTCGTATCCTTGTTGCACCCCAGATTAATACAAATACACTGGTGACTAAAATTCCGAGACCCAGTCCAGGAAGGAAACTCTTGTTCAGGCTATCGATGAAATTGTATGCTCGAATATGATCCCCACGAGGATACTCAGACATGGAGTATTTTCGTCCAGAGGAAAGTGGACTTAAATCTTCATTGCCGCTGATTTCGTCACTGTGTGTTGACACCCGATCAAAATTGGAAATGTCAGACGCATAGATTGGTCTGCGATTAAATGTTGGTGGTCGAATCTCAAAATTGGAGTTTGGATTGCTAAGTTGGAGTTTGGTGATGTTAGAGCAGCCAGTTACAACTTCGGAATTGGGATTATCTTCTTGGACTAGAACAAGGCAGAATCGGTAGCTATATGAACAGAATAAACAGAATTAAATTAAATCAAAGCATTTAAAAAGGGAATATAATAAATTGGTTACCTTTCGCCGATTTCTAAGATCGAACTTTCTGGAACTATGACGCTGACTGTATTTTGTCCATTGATTATTTTACTTTCGCAGTGAATCTGCAATAAAAATAAATAATTTTTTTTTTAATTTTAATTTTAAACATAATTTTGGTAATTTTTTTAGCTCTAAAAATTACCTGAGTCACTATTTATTGATTACAAATAAACCCCATTAATTTATAACATATGTCAAACTATAAAAAGACAAATTGTTACATATATTTTTATTAGCAGAGAGAAAAGCCTAATAATTCTCACGTTGTTGGTGACTAATATTTTAGGTTGATGTTTTATTTGGTTGTTATTCAACTAGTTGAACAAACTTTATGTCTCAATATATGTACGTAAATCAAAACACGCAACGTCGTCATTGTCGTGACAAAAAAATTAATATTTTACGGAATGTCACAGCAACTTTTCAAATGAATTTTGTGTATCATCAAATGCTTAATGAAACGGTAATAGAAAGATAAAACATTCGGTAAGGACAAAGATGGAAAATTAAAAAAAAAATATTCAGTAGAATAAAAAAAATTAAATTATTTATGTGCACTGGGGCGTATACGCACTTTTTTCTTGTTTTTACTTGCGATAAGGCAAGTTTAGAATTCGTGAATATAAAAAAAATTGAGATAACAATGAAACATGATATTACGATCATAGAGAATTCTAAAAAAGTGATCGAGAAAAAATGTCTGCCTGTCTGTCTGTTTGTCTGTTTGTCTGTCAGTATGTATAACGAGCTGCAGCCTAAGCCGCTTAAGCCATTATCTTCAAACGATTATTTGTGCGATTATTTTGGCATTCCCCAGAGGGGAAATTGAAATTTTATTTTTAGGCCTAAAAATAACGGTACCTGCCATATCACCGTTTAGGAAAAGCTTATTTTTCTCGAAAACGGCTTCAACGATTTTGATGAACATTTTTGAGAGTTTTTTGTTGGTATTGGCTATCATTTGGTTAGAACCAAATTTACGGGAAAATTCTACTAACGGTACCTTTCATATAACGGTTTTTTTTAATTTTGGACTTTCTCGGTAAAGGCTTTGGATTTCTTTTAAATTTTATATTTTGAGAAGATCTATTTAGCTTAATTAATTCTGCATATTTAAATTTTTAATACATTTTTTTTCTAATAAAAATAAATTTTTTTTTTTTTTTGAAAAATCAATATTTTTAAAACTAAGAAAAACAAATTATAATATAATAATAATTACTCTACAAAAATGCATACCAAAATTAAAAAAAAAAAAAAACAAAATAATAAATAAATAGTATTTAGATATAATAAATAACAAACTGAAATGCCCTTTAAGATTTTCTCAAACGCCATGTCAACCTATCGTTGGCTAGGTTAGGGTATTACCTCTCGGCAACTCTCTAGTCTCTACACCCGAGTCAGTTTGCGTACACGTACAGAAAAGACAAAGAAAAATCTGCATAGGGTGCCATTCACTGCCTGGTTAGAAAGGTTGAAGGAGTTTGCATTCAAAACATGTTCCTTTCCTGACATTAAAGGTGCTTTGGAAAATATTGGCTATGACTCTATAGCTAGTACTTGATCAGGACCATGTTGGAAAGTTGACATATAAATAAAGCTGCAAAATCTTCAAAGAATCGCGATGCTTTACGCTCTTAAAAATTGGCTAATAATTATGTTTTACGAATGCAGCTTGATTAAAAGCTTAAACCAAGTGACCATTGAAAATACTTGCCGATACAAATGTATTCTGTACCAAACCAAATGTGATGATTATGGAATATTGTTTTGGAAGGCATTTTGAGATAGAAATACCAAATAAGAAAACCTGTTCTACTGATACAAATAGACCAAAGAAGGCTAATTTATGTATGCTGATGTATCCCAAAATGACAAATGGAGTAGGTGCAAAATGCCAGTACCAATGGGAACTAGTTCCAGAGTTTTCAGAGCTGAACTCCATGCCATTCAAAGCTACTAGCTAGCCAGACTTGGCTCTAATATTCTAGAAGAGGTGGGAAAATCTAAGTGAAAAGGATTTAGTGACAAAATGATGGGAAAATTCATAAAACCATCGTTTTTTGGAGCCAACAGCTGAATTAGCTTAACGCAAATTAAGTTATACATATATCGCAGGTTACTCCATGTTTGCAAGGAGAATCCACTTGCGGAACAGGTTCGTTATTTATTGAATAAAAACTAGGAAACTGTTGAAGGATTTTACCGGAGGTATATTTTAGTTTGACATTTTTTTTTAAATTTAGCTAAAGACATTTTTTTTTTGACACCAAATATACTCCTAGAAAAATTATTTAAATCATTTTGAAGCAGGACTAAATGAGAGGTTTAGGAAATGCACCTATAGTTTTTTTTCGTCTGCGGAAAGTGAAATAGATGAGTTTTTGATGACATAGTCAACGTCATTATTTGTCAGAATGAAGATATAAGAGCCAAAGAGACCTTGGGAGACCACGGTATTTGCAAGGTACTTACTATAGGAAAGTTTGACTGCATTTTATTTGTCTTGGCAATTTTGTTTCATATTTTTCATAAGCTTAGAAAGGCACTGTTTCTTGTGACATAGCCAACCCAAATATCCACCAGAATTTGTTGATACAAATGATAAGTGCTTCTCTTGCAAAGCCCAGAGATTGGTCCTTTAAGATTTGGACCCGATGGGTGCCCCTGGGGTTGCGATATTAATGAATATTTAGTTTTCCTTGTACATATTTTTATATTAACAATATTAAATTTAAAAGGCTTGACCGATTTTCAAAACATTTTGTTTATATTAACGTATGTAGTTCTAAGCTGTAATTTGAGCCAATATGTAGTGCTTTCGACGGTGTCCAGAAAATCTATGATAAACCCGAGCAACACCAGGTCGGTCGTAATACAAATAATTCATTGTTAATGATATTTTAACAATTTAATAACTTTATACAAGGTATAATTCACCGAGATGGTGTTGTGCATTCCACGCCCTCTATCTCCAAAACATATGAAAAAATGTTTAGGACACATTTTATGCTCTACAACTCATGTACATCCTAGATGCTAACATCATTGGAGCCATAGAAACCGAGGTAATGGCGAAACACGATTTTCATGACCTTTGACCTTGAACAACAAACATTCCAGATACGAGATTTTTTGAGACTTTCCAGACAACTTTTAGAACGCCAATACGAAGGGATTATTTGTTGTTTGTTTGTTGTTGGGCATTAGAAAGATAGGGAGGGGAAGGACAGGAGGTGTCGATTAAGATTTGCTTTGAATGCTTGCAGATCAAAATGGCAAGGGAAAATATCGCCGGGTAAACTATTCCAAATTCGTGTTGTTCGGCTTAAAAAATTAATCCCTTTATTTCACGGTACGTCCGAAATCGGGCTCAGTGGTGAACTGATGAGCATTCCTTGCGAGACGGGTATTGCGGGAGGAATGCAACTGGGTACTGGGTGAACATTTTTTGTAAAAGAAATGATAAAATAAGGAAAGACATGAAACATTGCGTCGGTGCTTGAGAAGGGAAATTGCTTCAGTGGCAGTTCTATATGCTATTTTTTTAAACGCTCTTTTTTGTATTCGAGGGGAAGGACAGGAGGTGTCGATTAAGATTTGCTTTGAATGCTTGCAGATCAAAATGGCAAGGGAAAATATCGCCGGGTAAACTATTCCAAATTCGTGTTGTTCGGCTTAAAAAATGAATCCCTTTATTTCACGGTACGTCCGAAATCGGGCTCAGTGGTGAACTGATGAGCATTCCTTGCGAGACGGGTATTGCGGGAGGAATGCAACTGGGTACTTCGAGTGAACATTTTTTGTAAAAGAAATGATAAAATAAGGAAAGACATGAAACATTGCGTCGGTGCTTGAGAAGGGAAATTGCTTCAGTGGCAGTTCTATATGCTATTTTTTTAAACGCTCTTTTTTGTATTCGAGCAGGTGAAGCGATGTTTTGGAAGCACCTGCCCAGAGGTTGGAGTTATACTCGAGTATAAACGCTTTATAAAAATGCCTTTGGGACATCGCACAATTGTTTGCCGTAACTTTTGGTCATGCAAAAATTTGTTTTTTTTTTCAATAACGCAGTTGCATGATTTCCTTGCCTGTTTGTGCTTTTTCCGATTTTCCTCTGTAGGGATCGGAAATTTACTTCTTTGAGCACTGGCATCAATGTCACTATCGCAGAAGCATAGTGACCAGTTAAAGTTTCAAAAAAAAAATATTCAGGCCGTCCCAGTTGGCTTTCTCGTATTGCCAAACGGTCCTGGTGGGGAGTTTTACTTTAACTGGATGGTTGGAGGATGAGAAATTTGCTGAAATGACACAATGGTCCGAAGTGCCAAATGGAAAAATTACACTAATGGTACATTTATCAGCGTGAGAAGTAAGCTTAGGGATTTATACTTCCAATTGCCAAATGCCGAACCAAAATATGTGGTATGAAAGGGCACATTGGCTTACTTATTCAGCATATAAATTCATTAGGAGTACTGTCTTTGTGGTTAATTCCTTGACAAATTAAAATATTTTTGACATAGTATATGCACACTATGTCAAAAAAAGCCTTTTAGGAGGCTTGCTTTTAACCCAAATCAGTATGTTCAAATAAAGAAATTTGAATTCCTGGCCAGGCTTCCAGAATTCAAAGTATTTTCCTGGCTAAAGTCTCTGAAGGAAGATAACCTATCCAATCCGTACTTTCATTATATACATACATTGTAATTACAAAATTTAAACTTACTGGTGATTTGTCTATTAACATTTCATGGATGTTCTCTTCCTTGTAAACGAAAATTGCATCACACATGTAATCATCTTGACTTAGATTCAGAATCCATTGCAAAATGAGTCCATAATCAGCTGAGTAATGTAATTCTAATAGAGAAATCTAGATAAAAAAAAACATTTTTAAATCTATTTGACCAATATTTCCACTTCCTTACCTTCTCACTGAGATCTCTTATATTCGTCGAGTTGTTCTGTCTTGATAGTGCCTCAAGCTGCTCCAAGATATTGGCGTTGTCCTTTTCCATGTTGTCCATATCACAGTGTAAGGACTCAACTGGGACCTGAATCAGCGGCGCTCCTTCCAATCTCGGTGGTGTCACACAGGTGGGACTTATCAAATCCTGCGAAGGCAATTTGGCCACTTGGAGCCATTCGGCAAATGGTCTAATTGTGCAATCACAAGATAATGGATTCTCCTGCAGTGATAAGCTCTTCAACTCTTTGGCACCATCGAAGGCATTTTTGGCGACAATCGAGATGTCATTCCCGGACAAACGAAGTTCGTTCAGAGATGGTAGTGGAGTTATCAGATCTGATGTTAAAGCTCGCAGGAAATTGTGAGTAATATCAAGTACTTTGAGGCGGGTCAGGTGTTGCAGTGATGAACTGGAGATTGCTACGATTCCATTGTAGCTCAGATCTAGAACTTCAAGTGCTCCCAATCCATAAAATGCATGATCTTGAAGCACATCGATTTGGTTGTGCCGAAGGGAGAGACTAGTTAGACGGGTGAAGTTTTGCAAGGCCTTGTTTTGTATGCTTTTGATTAAATTCTTATCAAGATTGAGAGACTCAAGACTCCGGAGGTCTGGTATTGTTGAGGCTGATAACGGTCCATTTATCGAATTCGAACTGAGATCTAGCTGACTGAAGGAAATGTTAAAACTAAATGTCTTGACTGAATTTTGTTGGGATTTACCGTAGGTTATAGCACTGGCTGAGAGAGCGTAAGCTTGAGGGAAATTCTCCCAAGCGATTACCTCCGAGCTTTAAGACTTCTAGCCTTTTTGAACTTATGAACGATCTCACTGAAATGCTGGATATTTGGTTATTGCTAAGTTCCAAATAAATTAGGTTTTGCAAACTAGCAAAATCGGCAGCACCAAGAGCTTTGATTTTATTGTTCGACAAGTCAAGGCGTTCCAGGGAAGATAAAGTTGTTATGGAGTTCCAGGGAACGCTTAAAAGAGCGTTGCTTGGCAAACCTATACAGAGAGAAAAAATATCATATAAAAGGACTCAAACATCAGATCGAATAAACAAACCTAACGCTTGCAATGGCGTTTTAAGGCCAAGAAAAGCTGACTTGTGAACCCTCTTGATTTCTCCAGATGATATCACCAAACCATGTAAGGAAATGTTTTCAAAGATCTTTGCATCACTTAAGAAGCTCACATTACGCAATGAACAGTCCAACAAAGAGATGGAATATGGCGATGCTCTAAGGCTCTCTGCTAGGACCTAAACATTTGTTTAATTAATATCTTCAATTTGTCTGTTTCAAAACGAATCTCACCGAAAGTCCATGCAGATCACCATTACATCTAAGGGTGTGCGGTAGATCACATCCACACTCTAAGCTTCGAGAACTCGTCATGTTCGGGCACTTCCACTCCTCGGCATCTTGCCCAATTGGAATCGAATCCATCTCGATTCTTCTCTTCTTTGGTGAGCTTTTATGGAAAAACTTTACAGAACTCTTTGGTGTTGCTAGTGTTGTTGTTGTTGTTGTTGTTGGTGGTGGTGGTGATGATGTTATCGTTACACTTTCCAAAGGCTGATTCAAGCTAACCTCTGAATTGCTGTCAATGTCATCTTCGACAGCTTGTACTGCTGTTAATGATTTCAACAAAAGCAAACACACCATTACCGTCGGAAGATTGCTGTATAAAAAAAATGAAAAAAATCTTGAAAACTATTTTTTTTGGGTCAAGTGATTTGTAGCGAGATGCATTTATTCAGTCGAAAATGTTATTGTGGGATGCGTTACGCATTATTTGATTAGCACGGTCATGAATGCAATTGTTAAATTGCTCAACAATTTGCCAGTTAGAGCATATGCTTTAATCAAACAATAAGATTTATATCTTTCACTCTCAAGTATCTAGATAAATAACTATTACAAAACTAA
The DNA here is from genome assembly GCA_963971375.1 of Platycheirus rosarum. Taxonomy (NCBI): domain Eukaryota; kingdom Metazoa; phylum Arthropoda; class Insecta; order Diptera; family Syrphidae; genus Platycheirus; species Platycheirus rosarum. The sequence goes on along the minus strand of OZ020510.1, from coordinate 51,608,783 downwards.
CTGGCACAGTGTGTGCCATAGAGTAGGTAAGTTAAAGATGATGTAGCTCTGGATTATGAAGGTGATTGTCAGTATTTGACCTATTATTTAGATCTTATGAAAGCTGTGTGGGATAACTTGGATTAATACTGGAATGAGTAAACAAATTAATAGATTTTTCTTGATCATGGATGAGTTTTTTGAGAGACGTAATTTTGCTTCCCATTTTATTATGAAAGAAATAATAAAAAAATTACCCCGACAAAAGGCGTAATGAATACCCTTAGCATATGGTGATGAATAGGAGGTAACGATTCACATTATATTATCTGTTATCAAAATATGAAGAAGAAACAGAACCAGTAAAAAATATCACATTCGTCTTGTGCGGCTAAATGAATTCTTACATATTACGTTACATATACATATTTCCAGTATAGTTTGACAATTGGAGAGAAATCGTTTTAGGGAGGAATGCTGGTTATTATAAATGACTAGAGCACTGATTCCAGTGTGGGAATGATTTTTTGCATCTTCCGTTAAATATTCTTGGTGAAATCAAATATGTGGTGTCGTTATGTATGATTTTTGGTTTTATGGAAACAAATGCGCATTTAGGCTGCCAAGAAGATAGAATTTCCTGAAAGATGGTCTAGCCTTCCAGCTGTTCAATGCGGCACGCGATTTGGTTAGGAAGAGTATGCCCGATCTTTGATAAAAGGAGATAATGTTGATTAGGCCAACTACTAAATCATCATTTTTATAACCATCGTTCAATTTTTGTTCTATTGTATCTAATAGGTCCTGGTAAGTATGGTCTTATGTCAGGAGAGCCTAAAAAAAAAATTTTTTTGTTAATTATTTAGTTATTATTAAGCTTAATACAAGCTTTATTTAACAACTAAAAATTTAACCTAGTTCAAAAAATAAAAAAATTAGGTAACAATCAAACATGACATCACGATCATAGAGAAGCCTAAATAAGTGATCGACAAAAAATATCTGTCTATCTGTCTGTCTGTCTGTCCGGATGTATATCGAGCTGCAGCCTAAAGGGGTTAAGCGATTGCCTTCAAATTTGGTATTTGTTTATCTTTTGGCATTCCTCAGAGGGAAAATTGAAATTTTATTTTTAGGGCTAAGAATAACGTCACTTGTCATACGACTGTTTAGAAAAAGCATATTTTTCTCGAAAACGGCTACAACGATTTTGATGAAATTTTTTGAGAATTTTTTTTGTTAATATTGGCTTTCATTTGATTAGAACCACATATACGGGAAAAGTCTATTAACGGTACCTTTCATATAACGTTTTTTTTTTTTTTTGGCTTGCTCGGTAACAAATCTATGGATTTCTGTCAAATTTTATATTTGAAGAGATCTAGATAGATTAATTCTGCATATCAAAATTTTTAATAACATTTTTTTTCTAATTAAAATTATTCAAATTTTATTCTGATTAATTTTTTTTTTGAATAATCAATATTTTTAAAACTAATGAAAAAAATAATTTTCAATTTTATAATCACATGTATATTAATAAACTCGAAAAAACTGCATACCAAAATTAAAAAAAAAAAATTTCAAAAAACTAAAAATAAAAAAAAGGATTTTATCAAAACCGGTCCTACAATTTTCGAAATACTTTTTTCATAAATTCTTTGTTATTTAAGACGTGTGATGGCGGACTTCATTTTTACTAGAAACCGTTTAGTATTGTGGTTTTGATACTTTTTATTAGTTCATACTGCGTTATTTACAACGTAAAGGTTACTTGTTTCTGTCAAAAATCTTGCCTTCCAATGTATTTAGGAACATAAGAGCAAGTACGTGCGACCCAGTCGTGTCTATTTTTTTCTATTGTATCTGATAGGTCCATGTCTTATGCCAGGAAAGCCTCAAAATAGTTTTTTTTTGTTAATCATTTATTTATTATTAAGCTTAATACAAGCTTTACTTAACAACTAAAAATTTAACCTAGCTCAACCTATTTTTTTCTTTATGATTTTTTTAATTTTTTTTTCTATTTAAAAACAAATAATTTAAGAACTACACTAAAACTAGACTTAATTATATAAGAAAAGAATGGGACTTAGTGTTGGAAGGTGTAATGGCTTAAGTTGGGTTATTATAGAGAGTATATTTAAGTAGAGACTTATTGATATCTGCCTTATTTGAATTTTAGGACAAGGTCGGACTTTTCTGGCTAAAAACCAAACTGACATGGACCAATTATGCCGTTGAAGAGTGGCCTTAGGTGTCAAATGAATACCCACATAAATAGAGCAATGTTGAATTTTGGCTTCCCTGCCTACTTGTCAATCTAAAATGAAGTATATTTTCATAAGGAAAGAAAACCAATAACGACGTTTTAGACAGGATGTCACAACAGATAGCTATAATTTTAAGGTAGTTGGTCTGCTTAGGCTCCATTTTTACTTGCGATTATAGGTACTATAATGCAAGTTGTGCATTCATGCAGATTAAAAATTTTGAGGAGATAGCAATCAAACATGACATTACGATGATAGAGAAACATATTTGAGAACATAAGGTTATTTTGACATCCCTACAGAGGGGTTTTTTAATTTTTTTCTTAGCTCAAGTATTAACGCTCCCTGATGTCATATAACGGTTATGTAAAAGCGTATTATTTTTTATTTTTTGTTGGTATTGGGTATCATTTGATTAGAACCACATTTAAGGGAAAAGTCTATTAACGGTACCTTTCATATAACGGTTTTTTAATTTTGGGTTTTATTAATTCTGCATACCAAAATTTTTGCTAACTTTTTTTTTATAATACAAATTTATTTTTTGTATTTTTTTTGAATAATCAATATTTTTAAAACTAATCAAAAATAATTATTTTAAATTTTATAATCATGTGTATATTAATAAACTTTAAAAAACTGCATATATACCAAAATTAAAAAAAAAATCAAAAAACTAAAAATAAAAAAACAGGATTTTATCAAAACCGGCCCTACAATGGTTTGTTAACCAACAGTGGCATTACTTGATGCGTATAATCTTGTGAGTGGTAAAATCCCGACCATTTAGATATTTAAGTGAGAGTAGGGGTATGTCTGCATATGCAGCTCGACTAAGCGAAATTAGTGGTTGAGTCAAATAGAATTCATTCCACATCCACATCAATGGTTACGGGCATTCGGTCGAGTTTGCTAGGAAATTATTTAAAGAGTATCTGAATTTCTATATACAATAAATTTTCTACAGTTTACACTTTGTTCTGTGAGACGTGTGATGGCGTACTTCATTGTTCCTAAAAACCGTTAATTATTATGGCTTTGATACTTTTTATAAGTTCAAACTGTGTTATTTTCAATGTAAATGTTACTTGATTCTGTCAAAAATCTTGCTTTCCAATGTAATCAGGCACAAAAGAGCAAGTACGTGCGACCCAGTCGTGCCCATTTTTTTTAAATCGATATTTTGAAAAAGCGTACGTATTTTTTTTTATTTTTTTTTTTAAATGAAGGATATTTTTATGCTATTATTTGAAAAAAAATCACACTGTTTCACATTTTTATAGAAATAAAATGGCGTTTAATTTTTCCGGTGAAAACTCTTTTACGTACTTTTTTCAAACAATCAAAAGTTACAAAAATCAAATAAAAAACTTTGAAATTCTTTTTATAAATACTTATCAAATTTTATTTGACGCTGTGACCGCACATAAGAGCAAGTACGTGCGGTGCAGTCGTGCAATGTATTTATTTAACTCAGCCAATAATATCTCTGATTCAATCAAACGAACAATATAAGTCTTGTCAATCGCTGCCACTTCAGGCGCAAACGACAACTGATCAGCAAAACTCTTTCTAGTACAACTAAATCCCTTAAGTATTATTAAGTATTATCTGTCTTGCGTTATGGTTAATATACATCGACTTGGTGAACGTTGGTTTTGAAAAAAAAAAAATTGTTTTGGGAAGAGAATTCTTCCAGGGAGACCGATCTAGCCTCATTAGATGGCCATGTTGGACTCGCAAACGCAAGTAAGTAATAGGATCACGCTCAGATATGAGAATTATTCACAATCTTTAAGCAAGGCAGGCCTTATAAATTGAAGCAAGGTTTTAACGGGAAACAATATTTTTTACAAAGTCTTTAAAAACCTAAATATTTCGGAGCATTTTCCACGAAAAAAATGTATGTTATATGTGTTTTCTTGAAGCAAGTACAAAAATGAAGAAGAAGCGGAGTGTACTATCGTCAGTAAAATATGTAGTTTATAAGAGGACGACTCATACGCACAACCGAGCCTTGGGCCGGAGGCAGAGCAGCGACACACCTTTATCCATTTATTTTTTATTTATCTCTGGCATGTCTTCTTGGTAAACTTGTGCACCTGTTTCCAAACCTTTTTCACAAAAATCACAAGATTTGACACCATAGTCCAATGCTCTCCATGTTACCATAAGAGAAGCCATTGTGGTCATTATCCCACTGTATTTGCTTTTTTAGATGACATTGCATAAAACTTGTCATTTGATTTGATGAAAACTTCTAAATAAAAGTTTCTTTGACCTGCAATATGTTTTTGTATAAAGATCACTCCAAACCAGTCCACCTATTCTTGACGTGGATCTAGTTGATATATCCAGAAATGCGTTTTCTGTGAATTGGTCAACTCATAGCTTTAACAACCGCCATCTTTTCAGCGACACTAAAAGACTTAACGAATATTATCAATATTGCACTTTTTCCACATTTATGTATCGCATTCCAAGTTTCAATAAAAAAGATACAACCGTAAAGTCGGTTTACGGACGATAATTTTACGTGATAACGTCATAAGAAAACATTGATGGCAGCAATGTTAACAGTCCGTTAACTCACACCCACAAACCCTCTCGTTAAATTCACACACACCCCAATATCATCATCTACTTTCTTCTTTAACAAAACTCCGCCTATTTTATATTTCTTTTTCTCTTCTTATTCTTTTTGAATTTGAGTGGAATTATTTTGGGAATTTGCGCCTGTTCTTTTTCATGTTCCCCTGGTGCTTGCGATGATTTAAAGCTAGGTAAGTTACTGAATAAAGTTTTTAAGTGATTTTAGAGTTAAAAGTTTTTTGAAGAAATTGGGTATTAATGTTTAAAAAAAAATATTAAAAAAAAAACACCATTCATAGATGAAAAAAAAATCTAATTATTAGATGTTTTTTTAGCAGGAAAAAACCTAAGATGCATTTGCTATAGAATGACGATCGTATCTTAATTCTGCAACACTCATCATTACAAACTCACGCAAATATTGGTTTTTCGAAAAATGTCCATCCATAAGCTTCAATATCTTCCATCTATTTATTTCACGTACAATATTATTTCAAACATAAAGAAAAACATTCATACTAAATAAATATAGAAAATGTATGTGGCAGATACTTATAAATTTGTTGCATCGTGGGGTGTTAATAAATTCGCAGCGATTTGATCGCCAAACATCGTCACACTTCACTCATATGTAATACATAATTTGAATTAGAGACAAACATTTGTATAGTCTAAATAGTCTAAAAGTACGGTAGGGTATGGTGCGAGTCTTTAAAAAGCCAACATTTGTATTTTTTGCAATTAGTTTGTTGAAAAGTATCTTGTCGCAAAGAGCTCGCAGCTTTGCGAACTGTTCACGGGATTATCTTAATCGGTGCGGGAGTATAGTTTAGGTTGACGTGAAGTGATAATAGGAGTAACATTTTGTTGGTGTTAAGTTAATTATCAGTCCGGGTAGGTTTTTGGTCTGTTATTGTTTGATTTTTAAGAATATTGAAACTATATTGTGTAGAATATTGAATAAGCATATTGACCCTAAATTGTATAAGAATTAGAAATTATTAAATGTTTAGCAAGGTGTTTTGTTTTCATAAAAAAATTTATTGTAAAATATTAGTAATTGTCATCATCGTGAAAGGCTTGAAAGAACTGCACAACACAAATCAACAAAAAATACATCGATTCCCCAAAGTAAATTCAAGGAATTATTCAGAATGTTTTGAATATAAAATTATTGTTTCTGAGTTATGAATTCTTGTTTTGAAAATAAGTTGGTCATTAATATTTAACGGTATGCAATAAAACTGAAATTAAAGTTTGTCTTCATATTAATGTTTCATTCGGGATCCCTCAAGACAGACATTTCAGTAACGTTTTCTTAAATTTTCTTCTTTTATTAAATTAAAATCAAAATTAGAACAGAAATTTTGATTTTTTTTTAATAAGCTACAATTTTTGATGTTAAAATTGCTTCCTGGCTAACGTTAAAAGTTAAAAGTATTTTGTTGAGCCTTTTTGTAAAAAAAAAAAACAAGAAAAGGTAACACTCTATATATTACGTTGTAAGAAAAATAAAATTTGAAAACAACTCAGTAGAAGACTCAGTTGGACTTTGTTGAATTATTGATTCAAAATAGCTTTTTACGGCTTTTAAGTCCATCAATTAAATTGTCATTTCGTCCCGTCATTATTGAAAATATATTATTAAAATTTGCTTAAGGAGGAGAATGTAAAGGATTCAAAAGTATATTTATGAATTGTTAATATTAATGTATTGACTTTCTTACTGCTTTACACTACTGCTCACAGCTTCACTTAAACTGCTTATGCGCCACAGGATATGATACAGCCAATCAAAGTAACTCAAAATTACGAGTGTTGTTTACTTTTAGAAGTGAAAATAGGCATTCGCCTATTTTTGCATATACATAGATCATTGTTATGGCTTTCTATCCCTCAAGTTTAGTATATTTTTCCGTACCCTATTGAATAATTCAAGTTGTTAAGTCGTGAAAGCGTTTCAGTTAGGAATAATTATAGTGAGAGGTTTGGAGAATTTTTCTTGACGAAAATATTTATTTAAATGTAAAAACACTTTTGGCTGAGAACATTCAGACCGCTTTTACAAAACAAAACAAACAAAAAAACTGTCATGTTGAGCCTCCGCAGGAAAAGTATATTTTTCGGGATAAAAAATATCCTATTTTTTTAATCCAGTAACGCATCCATCTACATACCAAATTTTATGAAAATCCGTTCAGTCATTCGCATTATTGTGGAACATTCAAATTAAATAAGTTTTGTTGTTTAATCATTAATAATGAAATGTACTAATATTATTTTAGGAAAGAGTATGAAATTCAAGCTATATGAAATTTTTTTTTTCCAAATCGTAGATATGGTTTTAATTTTTTTTTATTTAAATCATATTTCGAGAATGCACACAAAGCATAGTTTTAAGAAATTAATCGAGTTATTTTCAAAATATTGATTATTATCAGACACTTTCAAATAACTTTTAAAATATTTTAAATAATTTTTAACAGCTGTTTGAAGTTCTGTCAAAATATTTTTGTATTAAATTTTACGTCTTTTATATGTTCACCAGTGTGTACAGTGTGTAGTTTTTAGCGGAGAACTCAGCCCTAGATTTCGACGAAAACGCCAGCAATCTATTAAAATTAATTTTAAAATATTTTTTTGAAAAATCAATATTTTTAAAATTATACAAAATAAAATATTTTAAATTTTACAATCACATGATATTAATAAATTCTAAGAAACTGCATATCAAAATTTAAAAAAAAAATTAAAAACTAAAAATAAAAAACAGGATTTTATCAAAATCAGTCATACAATTTTCGAAATACTTGGTTTCATAAATTCTTTGTTATTTAAAACGTGTGACGGCTACTTCATTTTCATTTTAAACCATTAAGTATTGTGGTTTTGATACTTTTTATAGATTCAAACTGTGTTATTTTCAATGTAAATGTTACTTGTTTCTGTCAAAGACCTTGCTTTCCAAAGTAATTAGGAAATAAAAGGCACGACTGGGTCGCACGTACTTGCTCTTATGTGCTAATCCTTTTTAAGTGCAGGCGTCTTTTTGACAAAGATTTTATTTTTATATTTTTTGTATGACGTGCAACTTCCTTAGAATCGTTTTGGGGTGAAGCTCGAACGAACATGCGTCACGACAAAGGGATAAACACATAAATATATAGGATTGTTAGCTTTTGCAGTTTTTTAGTGTAGTATTATCTTTCCACTTGCTGCTTACTGTTTATAATATAATTTGCTAATAGGAAGATACAAAGGACTTTTTTCAGTTAAATTTTTATTTTGGTATGGAAAAATTTGAACAAGTGGCATAAAGATTCGTCGGAATCAGCAGTATGGCAATAATGCTAGGTAAAGGGACCTTTATACGTCCCAATATGGGGCCAATGGAATTTATAAAGGATTTAGGTACCTATAATAAGGTTGGAAGGAAGGTAGGTACTAAAATTAAGATACGTGTTCCAACTACTGTTAAGCCAGTAGGTATAGAGACAATATTAAAAGTTAACACAGTGGTTTTGTTTATTTATAGGAAGGTGTAAACTTTTGTTTTCTCGATTGAAATTTTTGCATTCAGTAGTAATCGAATAGTTTTTTTTATTTGTTAGTTGTTTTTGTGTGTTAATCAAAGGCTTCCTTATTTATTCTGTGCTTTTATGATGATGAAAAATACTTTAAAATACGTAAGTATGTATGTAATGTAGGTTGTCACTTTCTTTTATTTGACTAATGGCTTGGCTAGGGCTTAGCCGAGCAATATGAAATAAAATGTTGGGGAAAAAATTTTATGAAATCAAAAAAACACTACTCATAACGTTTTTTGGAAAAAATGTTGTAAGCCATCTTATTTCTTTTGCTGTTTTCTATTTTATGAATTTTTCATTTCAAAATCGTTCGACCAGTTTTTTCAAAAAAATGTTTTTTTTGAAAAACTTTTCGAAAACATATTTTAATTTTTTTTTAAGTATGTCAATTTTAAGAAATCTATAGTTTATACTAGGAGAAAAATTTTAAAAAAAATCTATAGATCCGTTTTCAAAATATTCAAAAAACAAAATATTTTTTTAAAAAAATTATTAAAATTTAAAAAAAAATGTTTTTGAAAATTTTGATAAACAATATTATTTAAATCATAAAACACTACATATTTTGAAAATTTCATCAAAATCCGTCAATTAGTTAACGAGAAAGTCTGATTTTAAAAAACCGGTCATACCGTTATAAAACTTTTTCTGAAAAATCCATTAAAATTAAAAGATAGATTTTGCACAGAAAACATCATTCTGAAAGTTTAATCAAAATCGTAGGAGCCGTTTTCGAGAAAAATAAGTTTTTTAATAAAAGTTATATGGCAGGTACCGTTAGTTTTGGAGCTAGAATGCCAATTCCAAAAACTGTCGGGTAGAGCACTCTAAAAATACTATATACCAAGTTTGAATCAAATCGGCCCAACCGTTTAGGCTGTAGATATCGATACGGACAGACAGACAGACAGACAGACAGACAGACAGACAGACAGACAGACAGACGGACGGAATTTCCGGACCCACTTTTTTTGACTTCTCTATCATCGTAATATCATGTTTGATTGTTAGAATTTTTTTTTTTTTTACGAATGCATAACTTGCCTTATAGTCCCTATAATCGCAATTAAAAAAGAGCAAGTACGTGCGACCCAGTCGTGCCCATTTTTTTAATACACATAGGATCTGTCCATGCTGCCTATTTTTCTATTTATGTGAGGGTAGTCACCAAACCTGAAGATCAAAAAAAATCCAAGAAAATATATTACTTATATACGAAAATTCCATTAAATAATAGTTAAACCGGTGAGATCTCTTAAGGTAGGTAATTTCTTCTTTTTTTATAAAAGCCGCTAGGACAGAAAAACCATTAAATCGGCCAAAAATGCGCTTCATCACTAAAGATGATTTTGCAATGAATTAGGCCACCTTCTTCCAACATTTCTAGAGCCCAATTCGAAAACATACATACGAAGTAGGTAGATACAAGTTGTCGGCCAATAAGGTGAGGTTTTAGCGATACCAAATTCTTGAGAACACCGATAATTATTACACTTGCATTGAAACATCTAGAAACGAAAATTTAGAATCAAATTTGTTGACTAGAGACTAGAATACGAATCGCTTGTCTACGAGGACGAAAATCGCGACCAAAACTGGCATAAAAACTATTAAGGCTGTCGTTACTGACTCGAAATCTTGGTAATCAATTTTAATTGTTTGTAAACCTTCTTCATTCTAAAACTTCAGCATGCTTTCAGCAACAAAATCCAAGTTTTAGAGTCCCAATAAATTGGGCATTGAGCAAACCTCAACCATCCGGGCAATCCCCAAGCATCTTCATTAGCAATATCGAGTCCCTCGAGGGAATTTTTTCAATAAATAAATATTTTTTTTGATAGGCCTTAACTCATTTAATCATCATAAAATCTTGTGCTTATATTAATTTGTTAGGATTACAGCATCTTGGTTTATAAAGATAAAATGTGATCGTTTCCATTATTTGTCCCTTTATACAAAAAATTACCGTTTCATTGGGTACATTTATTATTGTAAAGTACATACTTTCCTTTGTCGGTTTTAATTAAATTTAATTGAATACAAATATCAAAATTTTAGATTCAGCAGCTTTAGAAAACTCGAAGGAAAAGAATGTCTTCAAAACAAATTACAGCTTTTGTGGTCATAGTCTTCCTATCGTACCTCGGAAGTTTGCAAGTCGAGGGAAGAATTTTCACCCGCTGTCAATTAGCCAAAGAACTAGTTCGACATGACTTCCCACGAAGTTATCTTTCAAACTGTAAGTAGACATACATAAGTTTATTTCAAAACCCCTCATAAACCAAAACTATTTAAATAGGGGTTTGTTTGATTGAGCATGAGAGCGGCCGCAGTACTTCAAAAGTCATGCAGCAACCAAATACCAGTGTCAGTTACGGACTCTTTCAGGTAAGACCCAATAACACAGACTCTTTAGAAATAAATCTTTGGATCACATTAATCTTTTAGGTCAATAGTAAGAACTGGTGCCGGAAGGGCCGTAAAGGTGGCATTTGTAATATGAAATGTGAAGGTTAGTACGATACATTCATTCGTTTGTAATAAATTTTAAAGTAGTGAAAGTGGGTGGCCAAGTTGAAATCTTTTGCTTTTTTTTAATCTGTAACTCAACCCACGATTGGATGTTAATAAATTTTGTTTTTTTGTTTTGTTAAGATTTCCTCAACGACGACATTCTTGATGACTCCAGATGTGCCAAGCAGATCTTCAACCGCCATGGCTTTCAGGCTTGGCCTGGTTGGGTGAGCAAATGTCGTGGGCGAAATCTTCCCGACATCTCGAGATGTTAAATGGCGAAGTCAAGAAATACAAAAAAAACAAAAATCAATTACTACTAACTGCCAAAGAGAAATATATGAATGAATAGGCAAAGTTTACAAAATGAGATTTCCATAAATTAAATAATTTAGTGCGTGTTGTTATTTCAATACAATTATGAGTATTTTTTTAAGATGAGATTTGTTTGGTATTTTTTTTATGTTATAATTTGTATGATACAAATACAAAATGGAGATCTCATATTTGAAAAGTCTATAAGAAACTTGAATGTTTTTATTTTTTTTGTTTATGGATTTATTTAATAATATTAATATTTAATAGAAATGAGATTAGACGTGATAAGATATTTAACACAAATGTCAAATTCTGAAAAGTGTTAAACTATGCAATTTATATATTAATCACTACTAGAAACATATAAAATATAAATTATTATTTTACTTTAATATAATATTTTTTGTTTAGTTTTAAGATTTATTGATTATTGATAAGACAAACGAAAATCAAATTTATTGAATATATTAAATAAAGAACACCATGTATATGTATTTTTTACTTGCGATTATACAAAAAATGTCTGTCAGTCTGTCATTTTGTCAGTCTGTCAACCTGTCAGTCTATCAGTCTGTCAGTCTGTCAGTCTGTCAGTTTTTAATTAATTTTTAAATTTACTTTTTTTTGAAAATTCAATATTTTAAAAAGTATCAAACAAAAATTTAATTTAATAATCAGGTGTATATTATTAAATCCAAATAAACTGCATAACAAAATTTCAAAAAGAATTTTTTTTTCAAAAAACTAAAAATAAAAACAGAATTTTACAAAAATTGGGCCTTCAATTTTCGAAATGCTTTTTTCATAAATTCGATAATATATAAGACGTGTGATGGCGTACTCCATTTTTACTAAAAACCGTTATATGTGGTGGTTTTGACACTTTTTATAAGTTCAGATCTTGTTATTTTTGTTCTATGTGTCTTTCAAAGTTATTCCAATGTGATTAGGCACATAGGAGCAAGTACGTGGGACCCAGTCGTGCTCATTTTATTTATTATTTATAACAAGGAATCCCTTTATCAATTTTCAGATCTCTAGCTTCAAAATTTGCGAAAATCTCACACAAACTTTCATTCCCTAGTTTAAGGGGTTTGGGTATAAAAAATCTAAGTTTAAGAATTTGTTTGTTGTTTGTTTACTTAAACTAGTTAACATACCAAATTTCAGCTTTCTAGAACATTTAAGAAGTACCCTAAGAATCAGTGAGTCAGCGAGGAAATCAAGTTTTCTTAGGTATCAATAAAATATAAAGTATAAAAGATATGCAATTTGAACTCCCAAAATTATAGACAACCTATTTTTAATACATTATTTTCACACTTCTTAAAATGTTTAGTTCTACATTAAGTTTTTCTCAATTATAAACAAAAAACCTTTGCACTAGTTAAAATTTCATTTGAAAGTTTGAGAACCCCTGGGAATTTTCTTGTTATTGGATTTAGATAGGGTTTTTGTGTATTTTTATTTTCAAAATGGCGTTTGGTGAGAGCGAACCGTCATTCTCTCTGAGAGTGTTTAGTTTCACACTAAAATGATAAAGCAGGGAATTCCTCTTATTAAAAATCTAGTTTCACACTAAGAACAAATCAGGTTTTAAGTCGTCTATAATTGCAGAATTACACTTTTAATGTTAGTGCCAAATTTTATTTGTTTTAGTTTGGTGTTAAAGCGTCTATAATTTTGCGCAATGGACAACATATTATGAAAATTTTGTTTATCTGGTGTAATCCAAAACCGAAGATATGAGGGCTCAAAAAAAACAACGAAGCGCTTCGAGAAAAGGTAAGTAGTGCCCTTGCACTTGGGGCATTGCTCCTATTGCTATATGAATAGATCTTCTTTAACCATTACAAGACGGTTGTGTAAGCTTCCCATCATATGTCCTACTTCTTCATTCTCTCTTATTTTCAAGAACATGGAAACGTCGAGCAAAAAATATTGAACAAAAATAATTCGAAAAAAAGAACAGAAACTTCTTTATGAACGGGTATAGTCGGCGAATTTTTATGTACGTTATTTTTTTGTTAAATTGTTTAAAATAGGAAGATTTTGTACATCGACTAAATATTGTCGTTGAAAGTATCAGTTCGTTCCAAAAATGTATAGCTTGACTCAGGAGCACAGTATTTATTTTTTATTTTTTTTTTTCATTTGGATTTAATTTTTATTTATTTTCGGTATTCATATACACAATTAGACATAATATCTTATAAATTAGGGATAAGTTCAACTAAACATTAAATGGATATTACAAAAAAAGAAAAAAAATATGTTAAAAATTGGGTGAATCTTAATTCTTAAGGAATAAAAGAGAAATAGAAAATAGAATAGAAATGCGATTATAGGTAATATAATGCATTCGTGCAGATTAAAAATTTTGAGGTAACAATAAAACATGACATTACGATGATATGCAAAATTCTGTCCTTCTGTCTGTCTGTCTGTACGGATGTATTTTGGACTACTGGAGCCAAAACGGTTGGGTCAATCGTTTTCAAGTTTAGAACTTAAGGTTATTTTGACATTCTACAGAAGAGTTTTTTTAATTTTTTCTTTAGCTCAAAAATTAACGGTACCTGTCATATAACCGTTATGTAAAAGCTTATTTTCTCGAAAACGGTTCCAAGAATTTTTATAAAAAAATAAGTGTACTACTGTAGGTAAGCATTATATTTTGGTGAAAAAAAAATTAATATGGTGGGCTAAAAACGGTACCTCCTTAACTTTTTTTCGAAACCTTTTTTTTGTATTTTTAATATTTTTTTTTTTTTGAAAAATTAATATTTTGAAAACGGGTAAGTGAAATTTTTTTTTGAATTTTGTTTTTAAATATATATTAATTTCGTGCGTAAGTTTTTATTTTTAAATAATTTTTTTTTATTTTATAAAAAAACCGTTTTATTTAAAAACCGTTCATACGATTTTGAAAAAAAAATATAAACTGTTTTGACATTTTTTAAAGAAATAAAATGGCGTTGAAATATTTTCACTCAATACAATTTAACGTACGTACCTTAACGTACTAACAATCAAAAGTCACAAAAATCGAATAGATGCTTTGATGTTACCTTTAATTTTCTTAAATTTTATTGTACAATGTGACTGCACAAATGAACAAGTACGTGCGATCCAACCGTGCAATTTATTTTTATTTTTGCCGGTTTCTTGTTTTTCTTTCCTTTTTCATTTTTTTTATTATTATTTTTTTTTTTAATTTGAGACTAATACTTTTTAATCTCTTTCTTTATTTTTAACGCATCCTCTATTCTCTTTTTATTCCGTGCAAGAGAGTTCCTGTCGCACTTGCTCTTATGTGCCTAATTACATCTTTGACAGAAACAATTAACATTTAAGTTGAAAATAACACAGTTTGAATTTATAAAAAGTATCAAAACCATAATACTTAACGGTTTTTAGTAAAAATGCAGTATGCCATTACACCTCTTTCGAAAATTATAGGACCGGTTTTGATAAAATCCTGTTTTTTTTATTTTAAGTTTTATTATTAGTTTACACCTGATTTTAAAATTGTAAATATTTTATTTTGATAATTTTTAAAAATATTGAATTTTCAAAAAAAAAACAATTAAAAATTAATTAAAAATAGAAAAAATAATTGTTCAAAAGTTTTGTATGTAGAATTAATTTGGATACTTAGGTCTTTTCAAATATAAAATTTTATTGAAATCCATTGAGCCGTTACCGAGAAAGTCGAAAATTAAAAAAAAAACCGTTATATGAAAGGTACTTTTCTGGTAAATTTGGTTCTAATAAGGTAATAGCTACTACCAACAAAAAAATCTCAAAAAATTGCATCAAAATCGTTGTAGCCGTTTTTGAGAAAAAATAAGCTTTTCCTTAATCGTCATATGGCAGGTACCGTTAATTGTAGCCCTAAAAAAATTTTAATTTCCCTTCTGAGGAATGCCAAGAGATACACACACCAAATTTGAACGCAATCTCTTAGGTTTCTCTATGATCGTAATGTCATGTTTGATTGTTATTTTAATTTGTTTTATATTCACGAATCTTAAGCTTGCCTTATAGTCCCTATAATCGCGAGTACAAATTTGGCGTTCAGAGGAAAGGGATGAGAATCGTGGATAAATAAGTTGCCCAGATCAATTCGAGGAAGTCAGTCTTATTTTGTTATATAGATAATTCGGTTCATGCGTTAGCAATATGTCTGACAGGAGGATCAATGTGCGAAACTCAAGTAGACTGTTGAATTTCATGTTAAGAACTTGTTTAGAAAAGTTACGTTCATATCTGCGTAATCCGAAGATTTATCGAATAGCACTGTTAACTACGTTAAGCCGTCTCTTACATTCAAAGCTACAAAAACAAAATATTTCACATCCATATGTATTTAAAAAAAAAAAAACAAAAACAAAGTCAAAACTTCTGTTTTAGTTTGAGTATTAAGTATCAAATCAACTTGTTATTTCTTCAATATTAACGCGTATTAATTACTTTCAATACACGTTATTGAAGTACATCCACTTAATTTAAATTTTAAAATACTAACACAAATTATTATCAACACCCAATGTATCAACAAAATGTCTGCCCCTTTATCAAGAAAGAATCTCAATTAAAGCTGAAAAGATTGCAACAACCTTTCGACCCCCCGTTAATCATCATAGCTTTCAACAGCGTCTACAACGTTGATTCGTTGGCATAGGGATATCTTCTCATCGCATCAATTATCTAATGGCGTTAAGCAATCCCAGTTTATAAAAACACCTTTGTATCTTCTTATATGAATTAATTGATGTAAGAAAATCAGTGCTCAGTTAGTAAATAAAACTTGAAGATACTTCCCGGTTCAAGTTAGTTTTCTGCGCAGAGATCTGGCAAAACGTCGGTTATCTATCTCTTAGGTTGTTTGTTTTGAGTTTCAATCAATAGTCATATAGAGGCGCGTGGTTCTTAAGTTATAAATTGTTTAATTGTTGTGCTAATTGTTTAAACTAACGCTCCAGACAGGTGCTGAATATTATAAATTGACAATTTTACATAGTTTTCTATATACAGATTTCTATGTCTAAAAAAAACATTTAAACGTATCACGTTTATATATATAAAGTAAACCGGTGCTTATGTTTATAATATTAACAAGTTGTATTAATTTGTTTGTATTTAAAACATGCAAATCATAAATTTAACCGTTTTAAGTGCAAAGATACATAGATGAGGGTTCTGAATAAATTGATATTTTATGCACGTGGTTATCAATTGGATTATTAATTGATTCACAGTCATTAAGTTATTATTATTTTTATTTGTGTTCATACATTTATGTAGTATATGAGTTCTATTTAATTGCTTTATTTAAAAGTTGCTGGATTATTATTTTCTTTTTTTATTTCAGAGATGAAAAATGAAGGCGCTTTTTGCCTTAATTATTCTTGGAACTAATTATATGATTTTTACAAATGCACGGCAATTTATGCGTTGTGAACTTTGCAAGGAATTGATTCAGAAACATAACTTTGACAAAACTTTTTTGTCTAACTGTGAGCATAAACATAAAATATTCACTTACTCTAACATGTGTCAATAGCTACCTGCAAAGTGCCCAGTCCAGTGGCTTAGTGGCGGACTTCTAAGCAGCGGGTTTGGGTTCGACTCCCCGTCATCGTCAGAGCCACCTTTTATTTCCGGGGTACTGCCTCTTGCAAGGAACTGAAAAGTGCATCTCATGTAGCCCTTTGGAATCGAAGGTAATTTGTAGGGCCTTTCAATTCCTGTGGATTCACAACACACACACAGGAATGGTTGAGAGTATATATATATATATATATATTTTTATAATTAACGCGCGCACAAGGGATTATTCGTTCCCCTTTTAATGTAGAACACACTGCGCGGGCATTAGGAAGATAGGGAGGGGAGAGATAGGAGGTGTCGATTAACATTGGTTTTGAATGTTTGTAGATCAAAATCGCAAGGGAAAATCTCGCCGGGTAAACTATTCCAAATTCGTGTTGTTCGGCTAAAAAAAGAATCCCTATATTTCACGGTACGTCCGAAATTGGGCTCAAGGGTGAACTGATGGGCATTCCTTGCGAGACGAGTATTACGGGCGAAACTTTTAAGGGGAGAAATGCAACTGGCTACTTCGAGTGAACATTTTTTATAAAAGAAACTATAAAATAAGGAAAGACATGAAACATTGCGTCGGTGTTCGAGAGGGGCAATTGTTTCAGCGGCAGTTCTATTTGCTATCAATATTAACGCTCGATTTTGTATTTTATCAAACAGGTGGAACGATGTTTGGGAAGCACATGCCCAGAGGTGGGAGTTATACTCGAGTTTAGGGCGTATAAACGCTTTATAGATTGCAGCCAGATCAGATGGGGAAAAATACTTCTTACACCGATACAGAAAACCTAAGCCCCTAGCAGAATTCTTAGCGATTTCAAATATATGGTCGTTCTAACGGAGGTCGTCGTTGACACACATACCGGGTACTGAGAGCTTTTCAGTTTCTTTGATGTAAGTGCCATTCATGGACAATGGCATTGGGGTATGTTTAGCTTTAACGACAGAAGACAGCATTGAGTTTTCGAAGCATTAAACTCCACACGATTTCTATTACCCCATTTGACATACTGTATAAATCGGAGTTTAATGAGCTTCACATATGGTACCGTTGCAATTGTACGTCCGAAGGCGAAGGACGTGAATTATCGAACGAATATGAAAAGCTGAGGGTTGAGTCGTCAGCAAAACAGTTAAGTGGATTAGAAGTAACAGAAGGAAGATCGTTTATAAAAATGAGGAAAAGAGTCGGATAGAGAACAGAGCCCTGGGGCACCCCAGCATTTATTTTGTGGGAATCAGACTTGAATCCGTCCAATACAACTTGTATTGAACGGTCCAGAAGATAGCTTCTAATTCAACGAACAACAGTATTATCGATCCCAAAAGCCATCAGATCACCAGTGGAACGGTTGCTGCGGAAGCCATACTGACGGTCATGGAGAAGCTTTCGATCTTCAAAATATTCCTTAAGCTGACGGTTAATCAGTGTTTCCATGACCTTAGAAAGAAGGGATGTCAGTGCTATGGGTTGGTAGGAGGAGGGGGAGGATGGGTCACCTTTCTTAGGGACAAGCTGGACAAATGCTGTTTTCCATCTTCTAGGAAAGATTCCAAAAGAGTAGGAGCAATGGAAAAGCTTACGCAGTGGCTTTGCCAGTGTGGAAGAACACCTCTTCAGAAGAATCGGGGGTATACCATCCGGGCCAGCGGACTTGTGTTTATCGAGATCTTTGAGAACTCTTGCTACTGTACGAGTGCGGAAAAAAATCTGTCCCATGGGAAAATTTACATTCTCAAGTACAGGAGGGGCAACGTTGCTATGCGGCAGCGTGGAGCTGGCAGCGAAATGGGCGGCGAGCAAGTTTGCCTTCTCTGAAGAGTAAACAATTGGTTTGTTATTGTCGATGAGCGTTGGAACCGAAGATGTTGAGGAGTTTTTAATATTTTTTACAAATGACCAACAATTTTTACACTGCAGATTTTTTTGCCGTAATTTTTGGTCATGCAAAAATTTGCTCCTTAAGGAGCTGTCATTGTGTATACCAACTCCCATTGTGGTAGAAGGACTACTTTTTCAGTTATGCTAACAGAAGTTAGTTTTTTGTATTAATAATAAATCTTTAATCTATAAACGTATATAAAAATTGTGTGAACAATGTATAGTAATTCATCAATTGAGAACGGTTGGGCCGATTTGGCTCAATTTTTTTCAGTTGTTAGTTATTGCCAGGAGAAGGTTTTTACGAGAGAAAATTTTGGGAAAATCTTCCGGAAAAGTCGAGAAATTGAAAAATTGAATTTTTTTATATTTTATAGTTTGTCAATGGCCTTGCCTCTGATAAAGCATCGCTTCCCGTTAGATCAGCGAAATCAAGCATCGTTGCGCGTGGTTAGTAGAAACAATGGGGATCGTCCGAAAACCAACTGCGTGCTGTTGACATGTGTTATGTGTTTTCTGTTTTCCGTTCTCCTTCTGTCTTCTCTTCTGTCCTGTATTAATGTCGTCTTGTGTGTTGTCTTGTAATTGTCTGAGCCGATGGCCTCAGTAGCCAGTGCTCGTAAGTATGTCTACTTCGTAGATTTATCTACGAAATTTTCAAAATTGAGGACAAAATAGTTTAACATTTAAATAAATTAGCAATTAAAAACATTAAAAGACGACGGATATTTTTTTTAAACTAATGTCACAGCTTTTTAATGGCAACACTGTATAAGGGCCAGCTTATCACTTACAGCAGTAATCCATTACTCTTTACCCTTAACTGAAAATGGAGTCATTTGAAATCAAGATCTCACAATGCTCTTGCAACGAGCACTCGATTTTGGAAGGAAATCATGTGCATGCCGCATTAGCCCGACAAGCTTCATATTTGTGCTGCCTATTTTCTGATCTACACTCACAAGCCTATTCTAAACATTTTGAAAAACTTCTCCTAGCTAAAAGGCGCTACAAACGGCAATTGCTCGTTCAGCGCTGATCCTGCTGTACCAAGGAGAGGATACCCTGAGCGAGCACTAAGTTCATCACGTTCTAATACCGACGCAGGAGAAAAGAAGGCGAAAAAGTTCTGGAACAAATAAATACAACGACACCTCTATTTGGCCCAGACCTAGAACAATCCAAAGCCGGTAGATCTGTTATCATTTTCTCATGTTAAACCCGTGAAACAGGGGAACCTCACAGCTTTTGGAAAATCATAACAACCGACGGTTATAGAAAAATAAGAACGTTCTAATCCAAACCAATCACATACTACGTTTACAAGACCGGATTCACGAATCGAATTCAATCCAAAGCCAAATTTCGATCCAGGTATATGAAGATGACAGATTTATACTTTCTGTATAGTAAATACATTTTCTTTAATCCGAATTCGCTTCGATGTACATGTGTAGGTATACAAAAACCTAAATCCTGATTCAATTCGGATTTAATCCTTAATGTAAACGTAGTAACAGAGTGAAGTCAAATCGCATAATCATTAGTTCCTATTGTGATAGTAAATATAATTCTGCGTTTTTAAAAAACGAACCAATAAAAATCGAGGTTTTTGTTATGATGTGAAATTTTGAGATTTTTTAAAATAAACGATGCAAGACTAAGCATAGGTAGCTATTGACACCGGAACTAGGTCACATTGTTTTAACTCAACCCATTTCAATTTCTTAGGGATTTGTATGATTGAGCACGAGAGTGGAAGAGATACTTCTAAGGTTACCAGAAGACCTAATGGCAGTACAAACTACGGAATCTTTCAGGTACATTGAGCCGTGTCCATATTATGCAGAATCGGCCAATGCCGATCAGCCAAGCCGAATGAATATGCAGTATGGATCGGCTTTTAGTTCGTGCCGAAGCCGAACCGAATTCAAACCGAATCAAATGGATCCGATATAGAAACCCGAACCGAATTATAAAGTGTGGACGTGCCGAACCGACCCTTTCAGTTTTTCATTGACATAGTTCATGTGTGCTTTGTTGTATTTTGTCGTTAATATTTGGAGTTTTGATCAGTTTTTCTGTATAATAGTTCATATTCAGTTACTTAATAGAAATTGGTACGTGTTGTTGTGTTGCAATAATTTGATAAAGTAACTTTTTTCTGAAAATTCTTTTTTTAAATAATATAACAGTATTTGTGCAATTAAAATAGAGTGAAATGACAAGCAATTGCCAAGTTGTGTTTGCATTAAATCGAAATAAATAATAGCTGACCACAAACATAGACGAAAAAACGTCAAAATCAAAGGAAATGCTTGGGTTCGGCACCGTTTCGACTACGATGAAATGTGGACGTTAGGCTGAACCGAATCTGCCGACCCGAGCGAGCCGCGCGACACAGGCCCATCGGCATCATTCGGCATAATAGAACGGGCCTTTAGATTTGTATTAATACTTTAAAAAAATAAATCGAAATTTTTTTTTTTAATTCGAATTCTAAGTCAAAGTACATAAAAATACGTACCTTTTAGTTCTTTTCAGTACTAATGTATAGTACTTTATGTATATGTAACAAATGATAACAAAAATATTTGTTGTTTTTTTGTAGATAAGCAGCAAGGGATGGTGTGCAATAGGTCGTAGGGGTGGTATTTGTAATTCAAAATGTGAAGGTTTGTATAAAGTTCAATCATTTTCAATTTTTTTTTTCATTATAATGTACTTATTTACTTTGACAGATTTTCTAAACGATACCATTGTCGATGATGTTTCATGTGCAAAGAAAATTTATGCCAGAGAAGGATTTCAACATTGGAACGGTTGGGTGAAAAGTTGTAGAAAACCAGAAAATTTGTTAAACCTTAGTGTTATCTGCGGAATAGATAATTTATAAAGGACAGACATTCCATAAAATTCATTTTATTGTTTTAGAACGGTTTCCATTGAAACGAATTCTCTGATTTCAGACAAAATCTGAGATTCTTTTTTGTTTTGTTATATAATTATTTGTTTAATCTTTTATTTATTGTTGTTTTTTTTTTTGTATATTCAAAAGTGGAGTCCTTTAATTTAGGTACTTTTTACCAAACATAAATTCTTTAAGTATTTTTTTTATAATATTGCTATAAATATTTCTTATGATATTGCATTTGCATCTCCCAAAAACAGTTCCTTTCGAAGACACTTTTATTACACGTTTAGCTTAAACATTAATGATTTAAAATTTAAGAAAATGGCTAAATCGCGTCCGCTGTAAAGAGGTCGCTGGTAATGTAAGGATGAATAAGAACATTAATATATTTTTAGTGGGCCTCAGAAATGGAACAATTCAAAACCGGGAAGCCTGCGGGTACAATGAGTATTTTGTTCTGTTGTTGTTTATGTTGAATCTTTTCTGATTAGATGAAATAGCATTAGAACTAGCACCAACAGGAATAAAAATACTAAAATGGTTTCTCAATTCACCATCAACATCAAATGGTCAATTAACTTTTAATAGCAACAGCAACAGCAACACAAGCTAAGATAAATGTGACACCATCAGTAGGTATATTGAACTTTATTGTCATAATTAAGACTTGCTGTTACCAGCGACTTCGTCCGCCTGAAATTTATCATTCTAAAATAATAATTTTCGAAAAATAAACAAACCCAGCGCCACCTACGGGTTATTCAAATAGCTTTAGTTATTCCTTTCAAAATAAGCTCCCTGCCTGTAAAAGTCCCGTCAAACTCGGTTCATAAATAAGAGTTTTCGAAAAAAACGAAACCAGCGCCACCTAGTGAGTAATTAACAGGCTGTTATTTTGATTTTAAAAACAGAAACTTCATATTTATTTATATGTATAGACATCATTCTCAATTGATTATAAACTTAGTAAAATTGTTGTTTGGTAATTGTGAATTATAGGTCGTATGTATATGTATATCTGATAAAAGTTCAGAAAATCTGAAATTCACCAATATGGTCTAAATTTTATAAATTTGTTTAACATTTTAAAATGAGCGGCTTTGTTTTTGCTTCGCTTGCTAGAAAGAAGTACGAACTCCCAAATTAGTATAGCTGATTGAAACCGTAACCGAAACAAAGGGGTCTTCCCAAATTGCTAGGGTGGCAAAAATTGAGTCTACTGCAGACGGACAATCCCACAATACACCACTGCAAAAATGAAAACCACCACAAATTCCATTTTACCACTACAAGAATAAAAGTGTTTCATTGAGACAGATAAGTTCATATATGTACATACATTGTAAAGGGTATTTTTTTTTAGACGTGTGGTTTTCAATCTGGCAATAATTTTTTCGGAGTTGGTCTTTTTGACAGCTGTCACTTGATTTATGCTTAGTTTGGTTTGCCATTTCATAATGAATAAACTTAGCCATGTTTCACACACGACGGTTTCGTCCATACGGAGACAAATCTTACGGTTTTTCTTCCCTACGGATGTTGTTTTTACACACGACGGTTTTTTGCCGTGGATCGTCTACGTTTAGTTATATTTTATTTTTTAACAAACAATTTTTAGCACAACATCAGACGACAGACGAATAAAAACCGTCTTTTTTGAAAGCGTGCGCTTAATCATGCAGACCACTAATAAGACGGTACGGTCGCCGTGTGTTTTAGTCGTTGAGACGGCTGTTTTAAATCGTCCATACGGAAAAAATCCGCCTCCGTCCAGTGTGAAAGCTGCAATTACTTTTATTAGATAACTATCAACAGCTCACTGAAAAAAACTGTACGGTTTTTATCCGTACGGACGAATCCGTCTTGTGTGAAACAGGACTTTCTCCTGAACAACGTTTGCAAATCGTGCAAATTTTTTACCAACATATTTGTTTGGTTCGGTGGAGCAGAGTATCAAAGAAGACCCGAATGACTAAATCCGCCATCGCGCGAAGCAATTGGAGCTGTGCCCACCCACTTTACTGAAGATTTTGCGGAAGAACATTGGTTTGCGGGCTAACAAAATCCAACTCGTGCAAGAATTGAAGACGAGCGACCATCAAGCGCACCGCACGTGAATAGGCCTAAAACAAGGTGGCCAACGATCCCGATTTTCACAAAATTGGGAAAATTGGGCCTCTCGAGCCAGCCGCTGCGGCCACTTGCCCGAAATTATTTTTAAAACATAATACAAACACTTATCTTTATAATAACGCTAAATTCTTTAAATTATATGCGTTTTATTTCTTCTTTAAAACCACACGTCGAAAAAAAACACCCTTTACATAAGTATATTTATATTTGTACACAATGAAACATATTTTAAAAGAGCAACTCTTTAAGCCTGCATTGTGTTTTCAAGTTCGGAATTTCCATTATTTTTTCTGACATAAAAAAATCCTTCAATGTGATTTCCATTTCTTACAATATTATGCAACACTCCAACGTGAATTCAACTTATTTTAAATTCTGGGGAATTCCTGATAGCAGCTAAGCTCACTTAATAATTATCTCACAAGCTGTCAATCAAAACAATGCAAATAAAAATTATTTAAATCTTTAGAACCACCTAGTACAATTTATACTATCTACCTCACAACACATCACAAGCTTCTCTTATCATCATTCACTTGGACTATTGCTGTAGTACTTCTTTAAAATAAGAAAGCAACAACAAAACTCTTAATTAAAAAGCTAAGGTTTGGTTTTGGTACACTGGACACTTCAACAGATATATATTCCAAGTAACTAATATCTTCGTTTTTTTAATTCCATACAAAAAAGTTGGTTATTTTACTCAACACGAACAAAAAAAAACCACCACAACCAGAAATTGTTTTTCATTAAATAAAAGCTTCTAGTATCTAGAAGTCCCTACTTAGATTAAGTAACCTGAGTGTTGCTGTTGGCCTCTCAGAACGTGCACCACGCTCTGAGCTGGAAGACTTTTTAATTGACGCCACAGCTGCTCTATGATAGGTTCACATTCGCGGGTATCATAACCGTAACTTTAAAATCAGTTAAATAGGTAAAAAAGCTTGTTACATAAATAAACAAAACATACATAGAACTTGGTGTTGAACCATTAGACCATCACGCAAACTAAAGTTGGAAGCAGTTTGAAGAAGTCATCGGGAGATATTAGAGCTTCGTCTAGACGAGGCGATTGTTAGGTGAGTTTTTGTTGTTGTTATACTACATTTAATTTTATTTTAATCACGTATTTGTTGTGGTATTTTCGGGGATTTTTTTTAATATACCATAGTCGTTTGTGACCTTAGAGCTTCAAGCTTCATAAATAATTTCTGTCCATTCTCTGTTTACTTTGCATTGCAATTGGTTTAAGTAAGAAGCCTTTAATCAAATCAGTGGTCTATATTTTTCATTCACAAGTTGTTGTTAAAAAATGAGTCCAATAGTTTTATGAGTTAAGGTGATTTTTCACCGGTGAATCACTTCTGAACTTATCTTTTATCAAAAGTGTTACGTTTTGTTTAAAGAACAATATAAAGTTAATTGTTTTTTCTGATCTTCAGACAGATAATTAATGAGTTTAAAAAATATGATGCATACTTAACTCTGAAGAGCTTGGTATTGCGTTGACGTAATAAACAAACTTCTCTATCGAACGACATTATTACAGACAATTTGCTTAAAATGTAAAGATTTTTAATTTCGAAGAAGTTCTGAAAAGAATTTAGATAGCGTATAAAGCATCAGTTTCTGAAAAAAATGTTTAATCTTTTCTAAACGATAAATAAACAGGTCAATTACTAGTTTAGTTGAATTAAATAAAGTAACCATTGCCATTCACACTGCCTTTTAAGAATGAACAATATATACGGAGCAAAAATTCTGCAGTGTCCCAAAGGCAGTAAAAATGTTTGGTCATTTGTAAAAAAATATAAAAAACTCCTCGACATCTTCGGTTCCAACGCTCATCGACAATAACAAATGAAATATTTACTCTTCAGAGAAGGCAAACTTGTTCGCCGCCCATTTCTCTGCCAGCTCCACGCTGCCTCACAGCAACGTTGCCCCTTCTGTACTTGAGAATGTAATTTTTTCCATGGGACAGATTTTTTTCCGCACTCGTACAGTAACAAGAGTTCTCAAAGATCTCGATATACACAAATCCGCTGGCCCGGATGGTATACCCCCAATTCTTCTGAAGATGGAAAACAGCATTTGTCCAGCCTGTCCCTAAGAAAGGTGACCCATCCTCCCCCTTCTCCTACCGACCTATAGCACTGACATCCCTTCTTTCTAAGGTCATGGAAACACTGATTAACCGTCAGCTTAAGGAATATCTCGAAGATCGAAAGCTTCTCCATGACCGTCAGTATGGCTTCCGCAGCAACCGTTCCACTGGTGATCTGATGGCATATCTCACCGAACAGTGGAACAAATATTTACATCGCTTTGGTGAAAGTAAGATTATTGCTCTTGATATCTCCAAGGCATTTGATAGAGTTTGGCATAAAGCTCTCTTATCGAAAATGCGTGCTTTTGGGTTCGACGATACTCTTGTTCGTTGGATTAGAAGCTATCTTCTGGACCGTTCAATACAAGTTGTATTGGACGGATTCAAGTCTGATTCCCACAAAATAAATGCTGGTGTGCCCCAGGGCTCTGTTCTGTCTCTGACCCTTTTCCTCATTTTTATAAATGATCTTCTGTCTGTTACTTCTAATCCACTTAACTGTTTTGCTGACGACTCTACCCTCAGCTTTTCATATTCATTCGATAATTCACGTCCTTCGCCTTTGGACGTACGATTGCAACGGTACCGTATGTCAAGCTCATTAAACTCCGATTTATACAGCATTGTCAAATGGAGTAATAGGAATCGTGTGGAGTTTAA
This sequence comes from Platycheirus rosarum, assembly GCA_963971375.1. Classification (NCBI taxonomy): domain Eukaryota; kingdom Metazoa; phylum Arthropoda; class Insecta; order Diptera; family Syrphidae; genus Platycheirus; species Platycheirus rosarum. Next base: position 51,582,211 of record OZ020510.1, on the reverse strand, counting down.
TGCTTCGAAAACTTAATGCTGTCTTCTGTCGTTAAAGCTAAACATACCCCCAATGTCATTGTCCATGAATGGCACTTACATCGAAGAAACCGAAAAGCTCTCAGTACTCGGTATGTGTGTCAACGACGACCCCCGTTGGAACGACCATATATTTGAGATTGCTAAGAATGGTGCTAAGTGCTTAGGTTTTCTGTATCGGTGTAAGAAGTATTTTTCTCCATCTTATCTGGCTACAATTTATAAAGCGTTTAAACGCCCTAAACTCGAGTATAACTCCCACCTCTGGGCAGGTGCTTCCCAAACATTTGACCTGCTCGATAGAATACAAAAAAGAGCGTTAAATTAAATAGGATATAGAACTGCCACTGTAGCAATTGCCCCTCTCAAACACCGACGCAATGTTTCATGTCTTTCCTTATTTTATCGTTTCTTTTACAAAAAATGTTCACTCGAAGTAGGCAGTTGCATTCCTCCCCTTAAAAGTTTCTTTCGTAATACTTGTCTCGCAAGGAATGCTCATCAGTTCACCCTTGAGCCTAATTTCGGACGTACCGTGAAATATAGGGATTCTTTTTTAGCCGAACAACACGAATTTGGAATAGTTTACCCGGCGAGATTTTCCCTTACCATTTTGATCTGCTAACATTCAAAACCAATGTTAATCGGCACCTCCTATCTTTCTAATGCCCGCGCAGTGTGTTCATTAAAAGGGAAACACATTATCCCTTGTGCGCGCGTTAATTATAAAAAAAAAATTGTGTTACAAACGTAGCGCGCTAATGCCATTGAACTGGTTTCTCAGTTAATCTGTTTCAAAATCAAGGTATAATAATCACATTAGTAATCTTAAATTTTTTTTATATTTCCAGAAAGTACAGAAATCCAAAATGAAAATCATTTGCCTAGTTACAGTTGTTGCCTTCTGTGCCACACTTACAGATGCAAAACAGTTTATGCGGTGCGAACTTGTAAAGGAATTGGTTCAGAAGTATAAATTTGACAGAACTCTGCTGTCAAACTGTAAGTTTCCTTAAAGAAAAAAATGTCTTCAGTTACATTATAGTTAACAGATTTTCTATTTCAGGGGTTTGTATGATTGAGCACGAGAGTGAAAGAGATACATCTAAAGTAACTAAAAACCCGAATGGCAGCTCTCGTTATGGATTATTTCAGGTATTTTTCAAAATGTGTACAAAATAAAAATTGATGTTTTATTGATTAATTTTTTTTTTATCCAGATAAGTAGTAAGGAATGGTGCAAGGAAGGCCGTAAAGGTGGTCTATGCAATGCTCGTTGTGAAGGTTTGATTTTGACTGTGATCCTTATTAAAACACCATTGATAAACTTTGCTTCTTATTAAATAGATTTTGTAGACGAAAAAATTTTGGATGATGTCGAATGTGTCAAAAAAGTTTATAATAGAGATGGATTCAAGCATTGGCCAGGATGGAATCAATATTGTCGTTCAAAAAGCAATTTGCTGAATTTAAATTTAGTTTGCAGACTTAATGATATTCGCAAATAAACTTTTATGCGATCAAAAAAGATTTTGTTAGTTTAGCGTTTAAATACATACGATTGTTTTACTCGTGCTGACTGGCGAAATGTTGAAGTGAGTCTGAGGAAAATATTGCTTATAACAGAAATTCGTACGAATTTTGCAGACAAAAATAATATGAAGAATTGCTTGCAACTCGAATTTTCTGATTTGGACAAGTTCGAAGAAAGAAAACAAGTATTCCACATTTTTATTGTACGTCACAAAAAACGTAGCACTGATATTAGCCATTGCGCACCTTAACCGGCAATGTACTTCAGCGGCCTATTGAAATGTTGTTTCAATGACTCTTAATCGGAACTTAACGGCCTATGACATGAGATCAAATTAGTATGTAAATATTTGTAAGTTAAGAACTGACAAAATATATGTAAACGACAATAACTATTGCTAGAAATAACTGATGAGCCCACCGTTCATGTTTTTTTATTGAAAACTAATAAGCCGAGCCGATTACAATCAAAATTGATGTTCAGGAACATTTAGGTAGGCAAAGTAATTTCGCATTAATTATTTACGAATAACGTTATTTCTTTCTTTAAATATTTTTTTTAATTTTTTTTTTTTGAAAAATCAATTTATATGAAAATGAGTCGGAGAGTTTTTTTAGGTTTTGTTATGTGCTCAAGTTCGCATTCTTGAATTTTTGAATTTGAATTTTTTTATTTTAATATTAATATATCTTAAGTTGTTTGAACAAATACTGTTTTGTTAAGAAACAAATTAAAATTTGTTCACATTTTTAAAGAAATAAAATGGCGTTTAAAGCAGAATGTGTAGATATAACAGTTTGAGCTTGTTTACGAATTAAAACAACTTCATATAAAACATACTTTAGATGGCAATCCAGCTCGAATTTTTACCGAATTTTTCTTCGCGGCAACGCTGGTCCTCATGCACATCTTCGTCGCCACATCCTCTGCACAGGTCATATGTGCTGGATATTAATTTCTTTTTTTGATATTCCAGAGTGTTGTGTCTTGTGTTTGGTGTTCGTGTTCGGTCAGTATAATTACAAGGGAGCGCAGCGATTTCTTATTCAGCTGCTGCTGCAGCAGAATCTAATTCTCTTTTTTCAGTTTTTTTGAAGCAAGGCCATAATCTAAATCTCTCGTTAGCTTTTGCGATTACGTTATTCCTATGATCTGTTTAATGGTACGAAATGTTTATCGTTATGTCTGCCTGATATAAAGGGACGATCCCTTTTTTTACCAGCTCATTGGCTCTTTCGTTTTTTAACGTAACGCTGCACAGTGATCTGAGCGCGGAAAAAAGTCTTCGGAGAATGTCAAAGCGCGCTGCCCTGTGGCCCGGAATTAAACAGACTCTCTCATTTTTCTGTTGCCCAAGAACCTAAGACCTTCGTGACATCAAGTTACAAGCTTCAATTTCATTTCATTGGCAACAATGGCTTTTACCGCGTGCGGTATTTTTTCATTGCAACTTGTTTAGCAGATGCCGTCACTGCCAAGACCTCAACCTGAAAGACACTACTGTAATCGGGGAACCGGAATTATCCATTTAGTTTGAGTTTTTTTGAGTAGAAACCTGCGCCAACACCGAATTTCCATTTTGGAAACATCTGTAAAGCTGGTTTTTGCACTTTGGTGTTTGGTTATCAAGCCAATCTTGACTGTTAAGAAAGAAGTAGAAATGGTCTTTTGAAATCCAAGCGGGGTGTTGTGTTGTCTGTACAAATATTATGACCTATCTGACTGTTCTTCCAGTTATTGATTTCGCATAACCGAAGTTCACTATTTGCTGCAAGTTTTTGTACAAATAAGTCTAAAGTTCAATGCACACGGAGCAACTCGAAAAAAACTGATTACCGATGCAAGATGGCAACTAGTTTGCTTTGAATCATAACTTATGTAATGAAAAGGAACGACGCACACGACGCTACTGGTTGAAAACTCGTTGGCGATTCACAAAAACAAATCTGTAACCATAGTCGTCTGTTGATTTTCATGTCGGGTTGCCTAGTGATTTCAGTTTCTAGTTTGTCGAAAATGAGCGAACAACAAAACAACCTGTTACTGATGCCGATGCGGGAGGTGGAAAAATATCTATTTTATATAATTGTTGCCTTCCTGGCTATTCAAATAAAAATAAAATTGAGAAGGCGTAGATAAAAACCGAAAATGTCGTAAAATTGACGTGTATGTATGTTTTTTTTCCATTCTTGCAGATTAACAACACACACACAGGTATGGTTGAGAGTATAAGTCACTAGACCTTGGCTCCTTAAGGAGCTGTCGCGCCAATAAATTTATTTAATTTATTTATGTTTTTTTTACTTTTGACTTCAATGTGGATGTTAATAGTTCCAATTTACTGTGTCAATATTTCCACTGCTAGTGCAGAGAAGTTTGTGTTTTTATCTTAATAGCCTCTTCCTGAGATAATAGTACAACATGATGGTTTCATCATCGCTCGGGTCTTCCGAAGACATTTCACGCCCATGCGACACTGAACAAACTAGAAGTTTCGATTGGTAATGACAATGAGTTTTCTGATGTGTGGAGTCAAGTTACTGCTGAGCCCGTAACTGGTATGTAACCCGAGTTGCCAACCGGTTTAGTTTTTATCCAGTTGCTTTGTATGCATTGGGCCTAAGAGTTTCTGGTTAAGAATAGTTTCTAGCCCAGCTGTAAGAATGGTTCTCATAGCGTTGTGCCTCCACACGCCATCCCTTGCCTTTTTATATGAGATTCTTAATGGGCTTCTTACATTGTTTTCATTTTGTGCTTTTTGTTTACTTTTTATTTATTTAAGGTTAATATTTTTATTTGAACTTATAGGGACTATAAGAAAAGTTATGCATTCGTAAAAAAAAAATCTAACAATCAAACATGGCATTACGATCATAGAGAAGCCTAAAAAAATAATCGACAAAAAATGTCTGTCTGTCTGTCAGTCTGTCAGAATATCAGTCTGTCATTCCGTCAGTCTGTCAGTCTGTCAATCTGTTAGTCTGTCAGTCTATCAGTCTGTCAGTCTGGCTTAAGCGATTACCTTCAAATTTGGTATGTGTGATTTTTTTAGCATTCCTCAGAGGGAGAATTGAAATTTTAAACCTTATAATATATTATTTTCTTTGAAAATGACTAGCTCCAGGAGTAGTAACATGTTTGACCGCACAAACAACATGCGTACGATGCTTGACGTTATGTGCAAGCAATGCAATGATCTTCACGTATGCCATTTAAATGCACAAAGTCTTTATCCCAAAATATATGAATTTAGGTATGTGTTTGAGGGTTCAAATATAGACGTCATTTGTGTATCTGAGACATGGTACAAGTCAAGTTTATCTGACATTCTGTGCAATTTAAAAGGTTATGAGCTTCTTCGTTCTGATAGAAGTCATCCTAGAGGTGGAGGTGTGGCGATATATGTTCGCAGCTCTATTAAACACCGGTTTGTTTCTAGATCTGATATGTCCTCTCAAATCGACTATTGCTTTATTGAAATTCTTAATGGTCGGAACAGATGCTTAATTGGTGTAGTATATCGTCCGAACAAAAATATTGACTTTGAACCTATGTTCACAGCGTTAGAAAACATATCTTTTGCTTATTCTGAAATAGTAGTATGTGGAGACTTTAATTGCAATTTACTCAACAGGGAAACATCAAAACCATTCATCAAGATAATGAAGAGCCTTAGTCTCAAGACGAATAATTATAGTAATCCAACTCATTTCAGAAACGATGGTGCAACACTTTTAGATTTATTCTTTACCAATAACATAAAAAAATTGCTATTGTACAATCAGATCTCAGCATCTGCCTACTCAAAACATGATTTAATTTTCGCAACTTTCAATATTGTCCCACGAAATGAAACCACCACTTTTGAATACCGTGATTTTAAAAATATTGACTCGGCTCAGCTGGGGTATGATTTATATGCCATCAACTGGCAACAAATATACTTTATGATTTCAGCTGAGGATCAGGTAGTTTTTCTTCAAAACTTTATTCGTAGTTTGTTTGATAAACATGTTAAACTGAAAACGAAAGTGGTTAAAAATCAGACGAATTCATGGTTTACACAGGAAATTAAAGATTTAATTAAGCAAAGGGACTTAGCTTACAAACAATGGAAACGTTTTCGACCGCCAGAGCTTCTTCACTCTTTTTGAGCTATTCGAAACAATTCGCGCCGTAAAATAAGAGAAGCTAAAACCAAAGTGTACTCAAATCACCTAAGTAAGGATCTTCCTTCTAAAACACTTTGGAGAAATATTCGAGATCTAGGAGTTGGCAAGTCTAAAGAGAAATACCCCGAAAACATTAATCCTGATATTCTTAACATTGAGTTTGCTAAAGTTCAATCGAAATCTTCAAACGAAATTGTTAGTCCCACTGACGCGTTAGAGCTTTCAAATATTACGGATTCAAACACATAATTTCAATTCCACAATATTGAAGAAGCTGATGTAGTGATCAACATTTTAAATATAAAATCTAAAGCTACGGGTTTCGATGAAATGCATCCAACATTTATCAAAATAATCCTACCGCATGTGCTCCCCGTTCTCACACATATTTTCAACACCATTATCACAACAAGTTTTTTTCCGCACAGCTGGAAAATTGCCAAAGTTATTCCTGTAGTAAAAAAAACTTGCCACACGTTTATCACCCCTCGAATACAGGCCTATATCCATACTTCCTTTTATTTCCAAAGTTCTAGAAAAACTTTTACATACTCAGATCTCTAGCTTTATAAAAAATAACAATCTTTTATGTGTTAACCAATCGGGATTTAGGGAAAATCACAGTTGCGTAACAGCTATACTTAAAGTTACCGATGATCTAAGATGTGCAATTGACGAGGATAAAGTATCTTTTTTAGGATTGTAAGATTTTTCAAAGGCTTTTGATACTGTTAACCATAATTTACTTATTTCAAAAATGCAAAGACAGTTTCGTTTTTCAGAGTCAGCTTCCAAGTTAATGCTTTCTTACCTTTCTGGGAGAAGACAAGCTGTAGTTGTGGGGAGACATGTTTCTGGGTTTCTGGAACTTTTTTCTGGTGTTCCCCAGGGCCATTGCTGTTTTCAATGTGTATAAACGACTTTCCAGAGCAAGTTCAAAATTCATCCATTGATTTATATGCGGATGATGCCCAGATTCGCCTTAGCTGCAAATTGGGCATGATTGAGCATGGTGTTTACCAGCTGAACAATGACCTCAGTAGCATATTCCGTTGGTCCGAGAAAAATAACTTGAGATTAAACCCAGCGAAAACCAAATTCTTGGTTATATACAAACAAAAACTCGATCTCAGTTATTTTCCTCCTATACATATTGGAAACCATACCTGATTTACTATACTCTAAGGACTTTGAATAACGCCATAATTAAAAAAGAGCCATTGTATCTTTATAACAAAATCATATTTTCAAGTTCTATTCGGTCATATTTAATTTATACAGAATTTTTTTGTATTAAAATGTTGAGTAGAAATAACTTAAAATTCAGTAAGACGAGTACTAAATTCTAGTTTGTTATATAATATATTAATGTAACTTATGTTAACTTTTGCAAAAAAGGGGCTTTAGTCTATTGTAAAAGATGAAATAAAAGATGAAATAACTTAAATAAATAAATAAATAAATAAAAAGATTGAATCAATGTTATCGTTTTATTGTTATTGTTTTTAAAAATGATTTCATATTTCGGTAATATATAATCGGTGTACTTCAGTTCAAATATGTATAGCATTGTAATACAAATTAAACTTTAAATAAAACTTGAGTTAAATTTCAAAATATTTTGGAAACCAATATAATCAATTTTATTAGTTCATTCTTTTGTAGGTTTCAAAACATGATTTTATGTTTGTCTCCCGACTTATAATTAATGTACTAAATTTTAAATTATAAGAGCCGCTACCACTCGTTGTTGCATTTTTTTAAAGACACCTAATCGCTGCCCGCATTAAAGCACAAAAGTATTGCCTAGCCTTTTAGTTTTTCTTCACAAAAATAAAAAAAATACATAACACCTACGTGGGTGCTGGCATAAAGTTTTAAATGCGTATAGAGGACAGCCATAACCAGGTTTCCTTTATGCTAAAATCAGACAAAAAAATAAATAAAAGAATATAAACAACTTTTGGAATCACAGCCAACCCGATTCCACTTAAGCTTGAGTCTTTTACTACCTGACGTTTGAATAGCTAATGTGAAGCCATTCAAGCCTTATAACCATTTCCGTTTTTTTCTTTTTGTTCTCTTAAGTACGCACTTTAAGTTCAATCAAGATCGGAGTGAAAAATAAGAACGTTAAATGCCGAACAGGTAGCACAACCCAATAATCATATACTTTGAGCTTCCGTACATCATGACAGAGGTGTGAGTGTTAGTTAAATTTCTGTCAATTTTAAAATATGGCATCGAATTTGTAACGATTTCTCAATCAATTTCCGGTTTCTTGTAATTTTGGCAGCACTTTGTTGTATGACATTTAAATATTTTTTTTAAATAAAATCACTTGCGGATAGACTGATGAGTACACAAACCATAATCCATAGTAAGCATAGTAAGTGTACTGAACATTAAAGTAAGCTTAAATGTCAGACTTATTTGGCAATTGAAAAAGTGTGGCGACTGCTGATAGTTAACACGATCGTAATAGGCATTATTTGCCAAGTTTACGGTTGACGTGTGCTTAAATAGATAAAAGCCAAAGCAACAGATTAAGGCTGAAGCTGTCTCAAGACAAATGTGGCTTTGCATTACCAGGAGGTGTGCGGTTATTGCGTTAGACTATCACATATTGCACAACTGTCAGTTTTCTAGATGCAGCTGAGAGGAGGCAACGACTAAATGGCACTCATTTTGGATGAAGCGAAATGGCTTGTTGTTATTGTAAGTTACTGATGATAGTTAAAACATCATTTATTCACCATTTTATTCAAAAGAGTTGTTTGATGATTACAATACATTCGTTTTTTTTTAATATTTTAAATAGGTATGTGTCTGTAAGGCACATTGCCTTTTTAGAATGCAACTGGACGTTGCACGACACTATTTGGAAGAATTAAACAGATGTGGATTAAGAGGTTTTTTTTCAAAAACGACATTCATAGTTAAGTAGACATTCCATCAACCTGAAATAAAAAATAGTTAATTTTCTAATTCTTTAAAGATTTTTATAATTATTATATATGTGCAGCAACAAGCAGCTATCGGTTCGGGTCTCACCCATATAACTGTTGCCAATTTTATTCAGTTTCGCACCCAAAGGCTTTGGGTATCATAGTCCACGCCATATACTTGGTGCGAAGCTGCCTTTTACCATAAAATAGACTGCAAAAGGCTTTCCGAGTTTCTGCGTATTTTTGCTTCTACTTATATAATCTTAAATAATTTCTTTTTACCTCCACCACATTTTCTTCACTTAATAGTCGTGCTTTATTAGTAGTCAATAGCTAGCGGAGTAATGGAAGTACCAATAAAAACGCTATACTGACTTTATAATTCACTTTTATTCAACCCCAAAAATGGTTCTACATTCCAGGTGGTTGTTAATTCTTTCCAGGCTCTGCAGACTCGCTGAACACAATGGTGAAGCTGAAGCTGTTAAAGTGAAATATACGCGAACTTTATAAGGCGAATACAGTGAGAAGCATTGTATATACATTGCCTATAGTACTAGACGAGAAAAAATCTTTTTACCTAGAGCCGCTTGAAGTGCTAGTGTAGGGACATTTTATTTGAGTGAAAGAGAATTAAGAGCATGGTTCTTAGTGTTATGCTTTGTGCTTAGTTTATTGCGCATGTCCAATGTGAGGCAAGAAAAAACAGAACATGAAATTATTCAGTATTTTCTTTTGTTCATTGTATATATGTATATATAAACTGCTAGCAGTTTTGAAGTTTATATACAATGGTTTCGCTTAGCTCAGGCGAATAGTTAATTTACCGTTAATTTTTGGGTTAGAAAAAATTGAAAAAACTCCTCTGTAGAATGTGAAAATAACCTTTAAATCTAAATATGAAGACGATTGGCCCAACCATTTAGGCTACAGTCCAAAACACACCCGTACAGACAGACAGACAAGCAGACATACAGACGGACAGAACTACAGAAAGACGGACAGAATTTTGCCAGTAACTCAAATATGTTTCTCTATCATCGTACTGTAATGTTTGATTATTATCACAATTTTTTATGTTCCGAATCTTAAACTTGACTGGTAGTCCCTATAATCACAAAGCTACTTGTGCATAAACTTCAACATCAACGATAACGAAGCCAATGAAATGAAAATTCAAAAAATAAAATCATTGTCGATCCTCTTCGTTGTTCACCGTCACCGAGAACACGATATACACAATACACATACACATGTGCTTATTAAGTTTTCCTTATTAGCATCTCCCTCACCCTCGCTCTCACCATCTACCACACCGACGACCGACCGATCGACCTGAATTTAGCTGAACATTTTATCAAAGATAATATAACAAGTATACCTACGTAAATACACACATTATGTAGGTATGTATGCAGGTACATACCTAAATATCTACCTACCCTCGAAAGTTTTATATGAAAAAAATATAAAACTCAAAATAAACTTATCAACCTGCTTAAACATATACACACCCCCCAGACACCATTCATTTACAAAAGTCGTTTTTCTTCTTTTTTTTGTCATTCTTTTTTTTTTAAACTAGCCCTCGTCGCCCTGCTTGTGCGAAGCAATCCAGTTGTGCAAAAAAATCTATACTCGCATCGTTGTACATATAAACTGCAAACTGCAAAGTACATGTTCACATAGTTTCTCTTAGAATTCTCTTTGTTCGCCGCGTTCGCCTCGTTCGCCTCTTTCAATTTACCGAGTTAACTTTACCTAGAGCCGCTTGGAGCGCCACGGTCCACATGTCACCATGATAGTACTATAGCAGTTCATATAAAATGGTGAGAAGCTGAAGTTTGAGATTTAGCTGAAGCGCAAGTTCACTCAACTTCAACTCGCGTCTTACGCTTCAGCTTCATCTTTGACATTTCACAGGAACAAAACAGGCTAGTTCAATGTTTCGAACTATCCGAGATGTCTTTTCTGTCAGATCCATTGAATATGACTGAGAAAATTCATTGATCACTCCGAAATATCAAGAAACTTGAACTAGCTTAATCAATTGAAAACAAAATGTGTGAGGGATTTATAAAACTGGATGAAAAAAGATATTTTATGGAATTTAACCAACCCCAACTATAAAAATATTGAAAAGAAGGCGCAAGTGTGGAGTAATATTTCGATAGCATTTAAGATATACATATATATAATATAAATATGTTTTATATTCTTGGCAGCAACATTGACATCCGTACTTCACCATTGTGTTGGAGTCAGCTTCATCGTTTAGCTTCAATTTTGACGTGCTTCACTTTTGCGCTTCATACTTCAGCTTCAGCTTCACCATTGTGTTCGCAGCCAGTACAAGGGCCCGACCCATAGAATCCGTTGCGTCAACGAATCCAATTACATTGCCGCATGCGATGATAAGAGGTGGCCAAATAAATCCGTTGCGTTATTTTGTCATAAAATTTAAAACAAAAAACGAACTAGGGATGGGTTGATGGCTGAGTTAAGAGTGTTAGAGTGGGTAACAGTAAAGAGGATACAAAATATTAAAATCATACTTGATCGATAGAGATGAAGATCAAAACCTAGCGATGCATGAAAATTATAGGAAATACGTGAATGTGGATTTACATTCATGTTTTCTAACAAATGGCAGAGAAGACTTTTCTTTATTTTGCTAATTTGCATTTTGATAGTAATTGTTATCTAGATCACTTTTTGAAAATCCTGGTTTTTAGCAAGATTTACACGGGTTTACACTACAATATATCAATATATGACATTTCAAAACTATCACCGAAGTTTGCATTTCATTTGGATTTTGTTGTGGTTTTGAAAAGTTTTGTCATAATTAAAGTTACAAAAATGGTTGAACGAGTTCTTAGAGACCGCATTATAGCAATGGCGCGAAATTACAGACGCTTTAATATGTAACTAAAACAAATAAAGTATGGTGCTAAGATTAAAAGGTTGGGTTTTTGAAATATAGATGGCCGAAACTAGATTTTAAATAACAGGAAATCCCTACATTATTTTTCTAGTGTAAAATTAAGAACTCTGAGAGAGCGAAAAATCGTTCTCACAAAATGCCATACATAAAACTACAAACAAACAATGCCTAAATTCAATGTCGCAAAATTTTAAACATTATTCATTTTAGCAATAGAACCGACTCTAGTTAAAGAAGTTCTTTAGATACGAGCCCTTGTTTAACATTTTCTCAATTTTAAACAAGATAAACAACCGTGACAACTAGTGTGGTGTGTGGTTACGTAACAAACAATTTTTTCCAGGAGGTCAATTCCCGATCTGTGGAAATGTGAAAAGATAAAAACTTATCATAATGCGTTGGAAGTGTTATTAATCAATATTTAGTAATTAAACATTAACAAACGTCGTAAAAAAATTAAAAAAATAATATAATTAAATAAATAAAGAAAAAAAGAATGGAAATTGCAGTAGAATAAATCGGTTCCCCATCATTTGGCTTCGCCATACATCGTTGCTTGATCTCAAAACTGCGGAGTTCTTCATGGAATGTTTTGGTTGTGAAAAGTAATTCACCATTTTGAAAAGTTTGTGACGCTTGTTTTTCTTTTTTCATACATCTAGAATCGAATTTCACTTCAAAACGTCAACAAAATTTCCATTTCACAGTTTCACAGATTGAGAATCTACCCCAACACGGCTTACTATTGACAGAATAAGACATTATTATTTTTTTTGGTACGAAATTACAAAATGTCGTCTGATTAAAGTATACTTTGAAAAGATAAACAAGTGGTGTGCTCGTTTTAAGGTTAGATAAGTTGTTTAAGGTTAAAGTATACTTTATGTCGTTTAAAATTAACATAGAACAGACCTTTTTTATTTTTTTTTAGAGCCGACGCCCATTTTAAAATTGATTTAGAGTAGGTTTTAATTGTTTAAAATTTTGCGCCAATAAATACACAATTCTTTAAAGTTCTCAAACGAATTAGATTTTAAATAGTTCAATGTTTTTTTGTTTATAACTGTGGGGAACTTAATGCAGCATTCAACATTTTAAGTAGTGTGAAGTTATGTATTAAATATAGGTTGCCTATAATTTTGCAACAAAATATCTGCATCGCATTGTCATCGTCTTCCAATGATGATATTTTCGAGTTTCTGAAACTATTTGGTGGAAGTAAAATCAGCTTTCATCCTTTTTACAATATTAAACTGCACTGCTTAGATTCGTGGAGTTAAATATCCATAATATTAATAATGATGACCACATCCGTCATCACAATAAATATTATTAAACAATTTGCTTCAATATTCATATTGATGTTTTAATTACATTTTCCAGCGAAACCATTTTCTTTTTGCTTATAGCTGTGCAAACATGACAGCAAATTGTGAAATGGCACTCAAACAATCACAAAATAAATCAATCTGGTTTCATGTTGGTTTTTGCAAGAAAAATCTGAAATCTGAAAACTAAAAACGAATCCAAGAAAGTCTCAGCATCAAGGTCTCTTCTCTCTATCGAACAAGTATGATTTTAATATTTTGTATCGCCTTCTTTTTCTTGTAATTGTTATTTAAGTAGCGGCAAACATTACGCTAAGCAACAACCCATCCCTAGGGAACACATGAAACTTCAAATTGCCATTGACATCTGATGTCATCGCATCTGCCGGAGGGAAAAGTTAAAAGTTATTCTACTTGATGCGGTGCGTCCGGCACATGCGATTCCTATGGGTCACCTCCCATAAGAACACGTCAACACGTGTATTTAATCGAGCTGTCAAATGTATGCGGCAACGCAACGGATGAAAGGATTCTATTCGTCGTGCCTTTTAATCATCGACACTTTTGGTTTGTTGTTGTTTGCCGTATAAAATTACTGCGCTGATTATACACTTATACTAATAAAACACGACTAATGTTTCTCCACATATAAAACAAGAATAATAGTCAAAGATCCGAGTATAGAACGAGCTTCAATCAGCTGTTTAATGGATCAAAAGTTTTTTTTTTGTATAAAATTTTAATATACATATTTCAAATATGTTGCTGGAATAATTTTAGCCCAGAATATGGTTAGTTAAAAATGCATTTTTTTTAAACGATGCACTTGTTTGCTTATTAGACAAATTACAAACGGCGGATAGGGGCCACAAAATGATATATGTACATATTAAGAGAATGGAGTTTCTTTTCTATAAGATATTTAAGGATGCCTGGCTTGGACCTTTAGAAACACATATGTAGCTTCCGAATGGTACATCGGAACATCGTACAAAAAAATGTTTGCATACATTTTATAGAAAATTATATTTTATACAACTTTGTTGTTAATATTTTGAGAACGGTTACGGAGTTATTTGGTTAAAACAAAAACATTACACTTATTTAATTTTATCACTAAAGCATAACGAGCAGTAACCGCGTTTTTATCGTAAGCGACAAATTGTAAATTTTAGAGGAAACACATTTTTTTATTTTTTTCTGAGCTTCAAAACCAACCGAGCCTAATACATGAATGTCGGTTACGATAAATTTTGTTTATTCTGTAACTCTTTGTTAAAAATTCACATTGAAAAACTAATGATAAGAATACATGTGTAAAAGCGTAAGCTATCGAACTGCATTATTAACTTGTAAAAAATATCGCTTACGATAAAATGGCGGTTAGGGCTCGATAAGTCCCTAAAAAAAATCATTCAAATAAAAAAGAGAGACAATTGTATTTTCTACAAAAAAGTTCCGAGCAAAATTTTTATGGGAAACTCGTTCTCAAGATATTGAGTAAAAGCCTTTTTCAAAATGGCGGCTAACGCCCAACATCTAGAATCACGCCATTTTTCCTATACTCAGAAACGCGTCACTTACTAATTCAAATTATAAAATTTCACCCGGTTAGTTTTGCATTCAGCAAATTAATTTTTACCTCTGGGGAGTGGGGACTGGCCTATTATGTTTGGATGTTCTGTAGCAAAATAGATGACGCATTCGCCCGAAAGAGGCTGACTAACTATGCTGTTGCTGTCTATTTTCTTATCCGCATTTTGAGACAAATTTTCGATCAGGCTACCATGTATAGCATGTATGTATATATAGTGGTGTGTGAATGAGGATTTAACGAGAGGGTTTGTGGGTGTGAATTAGCGGTAGTAGACCAATTTAATATTTTAAGGACTACATTATCAAATAATGAAACTCTGTAACTTTAACTTTACCTAAAAAAATGGTAATTTAAAGCTGATATATAAGGTAAGCTAACAATAGAAAATTAATTTAACTTTGTCGTACCTTTGAAGTTCATACTCAAAGAAGCTCTTAAACATCTTTTTCTCACCTAATTTTACTTTCATGTGGAATTAAGGTAATACTTTCTATTTTCCAAGACCTTTAATGTCATCGTCGTGTGTGTTAATAAAATTATCATAATAAAGCAAGATTTTGGTTGTAAATTAAAGGAAAAAAATAGTCTGAGCATTATAGCACATAAAACAATCTTGCTACTAGACGAAAGTTAGGCATTTTCTTTTTTTTTTAGCTCCCGTGTGTATTTCTACCTGGTCACTGTAGAGTCGGCTTTTTAATAGTTGAGTTCCATGATCTGCATGCTAATTATTTCTGCGTTTTGTAACTTCGGGCCATTTTGGTTGGTTCGAAAAGCCACCCAGATATGTAACTATTTGTAACTATTTGCAATGCACTAAAGCGATTTTAGGAGACCTATAGTCCAACTTAATGTTTAATGTTTATCTTTATCTCACTCATCCAAGCCGAAAACCCTAATTTAATGCAATTACATGAAGGAAGTGTTGGACACGATGATTTGTTGTTGATTCATATCACCTTAACTCCATAATTCGTCGTTTATTTTTTTATAAAATATTCATTAATTCGTCACATTTTTTTTTTTTTGTTAAGTTTTGTGTTGTTGCCTTTTTATTTGGTAATCATTAATTACACACATCAATACATCATATGTCAAGGCAACGGCATTAAATGTCTCCAAAACGGAAGTCAAACGGAAAGACTGTTAAGGCAATACTAAATTAAAATTTTATTATTTTTTTCCTTTTTTGAAAAGTAAGGAGTCTCTTCGGGTGAATAAACTTTATGTGTTACGAATGTGTTATAAAAGAAGTTTGACTGTTATTAAAGTTCTATTTTGGGAGCAATTAAATATTTATATTCTAGTATTATAGGTAAGGTGTCATTAAGTACTATAAGTTTTAAATATTAAAAAATAGTTAGAAAATGTAAGCTTTTTCCAATCATATAGATATACATAGGTATGTTGTGTTTTGTTTATTTAATTCAACTGTTAAAATGAATTTTATTGATTTAAAACAAGACTAAAGAAGGTCTTAATTTTCATTTAAAAAACATATTTTGTTGTGGTGATGTTTCAAAGATAACATCTAACTAACTATGTATGAAATAGAAAGTTAGAAAAAAATTTCGGCGCAGTAGATCAAGAATTGGTTTACTATTTCTTATCTTAAGCCCACATTATTGAACCCATAATATCTAGGTTAGCAAGCAAACACCTTAATTGATGTTACGTGATAAGAAAAAACTATGCAAACTATTTGTGTCATCGACAAACATGTGTTGAGTAGAAAAAATATGGGGATTTCTGCACCGAAATTGCCTAAGGAAACTGAAATAATTCCTGTCCCTGGGAACTGTGTTTCAACAAAATTCTTTAAAATTGCCGACAATAGTGTAGAACTCCCTGATACCGCAGTTGAAGTTCTGCAAAAAAGTCCAACAAGAGAAAAACCATTGGAATCGGGACTCGACGAGATACTCCACAATTCTGGACAAAAATAAGAGACATCGTTTGTAGTTGACTCCTTCAAACTTTTCAGTGGTTTAGTAAAAGACGATCCCACTGTGTTTATAACATTATAAGGGTAGTTATAAACCCTTTAGTGCGGGCTTATTATAAAACAAAGAGTTGGTTGTCTGTAAAGTCGATTTACGGACGATAATTTTACGTGATAACGTAACATACAGCCCGTTAACTCACACCCACAAATCCTCTCGTTAAATTCACACACACACACACCCCAATATCAACATCTACTTTCTACTTTAACAAAACTCCGCCTATTTTGTATTTCTTTTTCTCTTCTTGTTCTTTTTGAATTTGAGAATTATTTGGGAATTTGCGCCTGTTCTTTTTCATATTCGCCTGGTGCTTGCTATCGGTCATGTTATTTCGTATGTGTAGCGTCTCATCGATTTATAAGACATTATCACATCAAAAAAAAGGTGAAATTACATATAAGAATGAACTTCAAAGCGAGCCTAGCGACACTTAAACACCTCAAAACTTATGCAAATTCCTCGGTTGACACGATTGGCCATCATCAATGTCTTTAAAGAAAGATGAATCACAAACAAATAGGTACATGCATGTGTCGCAAAAAAAAAAATCTGTCACACAAGGAAAAAAGAGACGCAAAAATCTCCTCCTGCGTTTAGTTGACCTCAGACATGGAACAATCCAAAACCAGGAGGCTTTCCTGACGTTTGCCTTGACGTTTTTTGAGGTAACCTTCCGACCCCACAGGTGGGGCCATAGGGTGTTACTGATGAGTCTCGGATCATAAATTGTATCTTGCTTTGGGTTTCCTAAGCCCGAAAATTTAATAAGTGTAAAAAACATCTTCATGATCTTGCAAGACTATTAACATTGAACCTAAGTACTGATAGTTGACTAGTACTGCCACATTTTCCTCATTAAAGCTCCATTTTCAAATTGAATAAGATATTCTTAAATCACTATTAGCGTGTTCTGCATATTAAAGTTCACTTTAAGCTCTAACAAAATTCGTCTAACGAAATTCGTTAGACTGCCACAGCATTTGCATTTTAGTCTGCAAACTGTGAAGGCTGATGAAAAGCATTTACATATAAAAAAAAACTATTAAAATGGTAATCAATTCCAAATGCTTTCTGAAACATTACTAATTTAATTAGACTGATTCCAAATCAATTCATTTTGATTCAATTCAAAAATAAATCGAAATGAAATAAAAATACCCCGAAAGTGTTAAAAGTTAAATTTGTATAAAAAAAAAACAATTTGATAAGATATTCAACCAATATGGTGGGGTATGTTAAAGATATTAACATTTAAAACGATGAATGGAAATACGAATTGAGGCGCTCGATTAATGAATACTAATTTTTGTTTTATTGCTAGTTTATGTGTAAATTAAACTTTTGTAGACATTTGATAAAATTTAAAAGTAACCACGCCTCGTCGCCATTTTGTTTACAATTTTTTTTAGAATTAAATGTTTATTTTATAAGTGGATCGGGCAGTCGTTGTCGTTCAAGTTACCAATCAAATGTTTTATTTTATTTTTTTTTTAACATGAGTTTCTAAGTTATCTCATCTAATAATCGATTTCCATTGCATTGCCATCGAAAAAAGCATTTCTTTGTTTTGTAATTTATTTGTATATCATTATTTTATTAATTAAAAACACTCAATGATAACTGACATTTTTTCACTTTGAAATTCAAAATCAATGTTTTTTTGCAGCCATAATACGGACGTTTGCTCAACCAAACACGACTTTTTTAATTTCATATCAATGTTTTGAAACGCACCTTACGAATGTCATCTTGTCAGTCTTTAATTTGAGGAAGTGGAAGAAATCGACAAGGAATATAATGGAACCAATCGAAAAGTCAACGCAGGTTCTCGCAATTACCAAGTGCCAACATCCAGAAAAAACTTCGGTAATTATACACTTTCGCGATAACCTTGTTTTTTGGCTGTACAAAAATTAAAACTGCATCGATTTTCTTGATTTTTGTTTAATGTTTATTTTTACGGCGGATTTATTAAAAAATATGAAAAGTTAATAAAAAATGTCATTAATACTTATTTGTTTACTGGTTTTATTTTAAGCTGGAAAAGTTGAAAACTTTTTTTCTGCTAATTTGTACGTTTTTTCGCGTAGATTGCGATAAAAATAAATTGCACGACTGAATCGCACGTACTTGTTCTTATTAGCGGTCACAGCTTGAAATAAAATTTGAAAAATATTAAGGGAACTTTAAAGTTTTTATTAGATTTTTCTCAATTTTGATTGTTTGAAAAAAGTACGTAAAATTATTTTCAGCAGAAAAATTTAAACACCATTTCATTTCTTTAAGAAATGTAAAAAAGTTTGATTTTTTTTTTAAATCGTAGGAGCGGTTTTTAAATAAAACGATTTAAGAATAATGCAAGCTTAAGCAAAAAAATAATCTACATTTAAAAACAAAATTTAAAAAAAATCAATCTACCCGTTCTCAAAATATTGATTTTAGAAAAAAAAATTTGTAAATTATTAAAAATACAAAAAAAAGGTTCGAAAATATTTTAAAATGAAATTACTAAGGCTACCAACTTCTTCCTGAATATAATTTTGATTGAAATCCAGTTTTCGAGAAAATCGAAGAAAAAAACGGTTCCATGCGAGGTACCGTTTTTTGCCCACCATCTTGGATTTTTTTTTTCACCAAACATAACCTACACTGACTATAGACTGATTTTTTTTCATAAAAAATCTTGGAACCGTTTCCAAGAAAAATAGGCTTTTACTTCATGGTTATACGACAGGTACCGTTAATATTTGAGCTAAAAAAAAATTTTTGTAGAATGTAAAAATAGCCAAACCGTTTAGGCTGCAGTTCAATATACATCCGTACAGACGGACAGACAGACAGAATTTTGCCAGTAACTCAAATATGTTTCTCTATCATCGTAATGTCATCTGATTTTTAACTCAAGTAAAAATCGTGAATTCAATTGGGTGAAGTAAAAAAAAGTTATGAACGATTGTTCATAAAAATTGATATTTGTTCAGCATTCAAAGCTAAAAAATTATTAATATGCAGCTGATCATAATATAAAAAAAAAAATTTTGATTATTGTCAAAAATATTGAATTTTCAAAAAAAAAATCAAAAATTAATTTATTATAAAAAGAAAAAAAATATTCACAATTTTTGTGTTCTGAATTAATTTGGCTACCTAGATTTTTTCAAATAATACATTTTATAGAAATCCAATAAACCTTTACAGAGAAAGTCGAACATTAAATAAACCGTTATATATGAAAATTACCGTTAGTAGACTTTTTGGGTAAATTTGATTTTTTTATAAAATTAAACCCATCACCTGCAAAAAAAATCTAAATAAACTTCATCAAAATCGTTGCAGTCGTTTTCGAGAAAATTAAGCTTTTCCTTAACGGTTGTATGACACGTGCCCTTATTTTTAGCCCTAAAAATAAAATTTCAATGTTCCCTCTGAGGAATGCCAAAAGAATCACACATACCAAATTTGAAGGTAATCGCTTAAACCGTTTAGGCTACAGCTCGTTATGCATACAGACGGACAGACTGACAGATACACAGACAGACAGATATTTTGTCACTAACTCTGTTAGTGATGATCATAATGTCATGTTTATTGTTATCTAAATTTTTTTTATATTCTCGAATCCTAAACTTGCCATATAGTCCCTATAATCGCAAGTAAAAAGAAGCTAGTCCAGGACAGCAGTAAAAGTGAGTTACGTAGGTTTGCTTATCAATATGCCAAAACCTAAAGACCCAACGATAATTGAAGAATTGAAACTTACGTTCTCGTACGAAACAATTCGAATACATGTGATTTGTATAACCAACCCGAAATGGCTTTTATAAAGTTTCCTTCAGATTTTGTTTTCGTACGTAATCTGAAAATACTTGTATTTTCTTAAGGCTATTATGGTCAACTGATGTATTTGACAGAACGGAAGGAAACTTTTCGTTCGGTTTTGACACTTTTAAAGCATTCAGATACGCTAACCACTATATCACAGTAAGAAAAGAAAACATGTTAGAAAGCTTCAGAAGTTTGAAGCTATTTGAAATACCACCAGAATAACATAACAAATGTAGAAAGTCAAGAAACCTCTTCGTCACATCTGTCAGATTCTGAAGATGGACCCTAACAAGGGTCCTCTTGGTTGACCACCTAGATCGTGATATTCAACACCTCTAGACTTTTCTATGGGGTTTCAACTTATAATTGGTCTATCCCAACAAGCTGTCATTGTAAGAAGACCGCACAGCCAATATTGAGAAAATGGAGAAAAAATGACTTTATTTAAATTTTCTTGCTCCATATTTCATCAAATTTAGATCTGTTTGTTTAAATTAAAGATTCACTTCAAAATCATTGTAATAAATGTTGTATTGTCATCGTAAATGTCATTCTTTCATTTCCCAAACCCTAAATACCTTTTGGTCGACTAAACAACACCACTGTTCCTCTCTTTCGAATAGAAAACAAATGGTTAAAGGTGTGTAAATGTTTCCTTAATCAATAAAACCCACATTATCCACAATTTATTATTCATCAAATCACTACCACCCACCTAAACATCATCGAGGAATTTCCACAAAACCTCCCATCTATATGTCAGACTTCAGAAACAACCCACTTAATGTGGGCAGTTTATTGGCCCACAAAGAAGTCACCTAAGTCCGTAAAGTTATTCAAAAGAAAGATTCCAAAATTATGCCTACTTTCTAAAAAAAAACCTAACACATTGGTATTGTAGTAAAAGCATCACCAGAGACATCTAGAGCAGACAGCATGAACTTTCATACATATATCACAATCCGATTGCTTTGTTGGGTTAGCTGGCACGGGATACGGATGCATCCGGGGCAAAGTATGTAGAAGACCTCTCGTGCATCAATTTCAATAAATATGGTCTGGTGGCTGCGACTGACGAAACTACACGACGGTATGGCGCACGCTGGAGAAATCTTCGCAGTTGTTGCACAAAATGAATGCAGGAAAATGAAGGCACCCTGATGTTGTGGAGGAGTCATCATGGTACCGATACCATCACTGCTATCATCTTTTTTTTCAGCTCAGCGTCTCGCTGAATGCAACAGAACAATGAATGAATACGTAGGTGTCAAATGGTTTGTTGTGTTTTGTTTCGTTTTTAAATTAGAAATGAATATTTTAAACGCTAGGCGAAGATGAAATTCGTTCCTTTTTTCCATCCAAGTGAATGGGACGACGCGACGCATCTTAGATGGCGGAAATACGAAAGATGATTCCTTGCCTTAATTTTATGCATAAAGTCATTCCAGGAAATATAGTTTTATGGCTATGTTGACATAGGAATATAAGAATTATTGTTAGCGTGTTATTTGATGCATCGTCATTATGGAATCGTCTTAAAGAATTTTTACCTTTTTTTGACAACAATTGATTTGTGCTTCAATTTTGTTATTTGATTACAGACCGTATATTTCACTCGGTTTGCGACCTTAGAGATCCACTGTGCCCCCTGCTTAAATAAGTGTTAGTCCTTAATTATAATACTTTGTCCAGTTTGGTTCCCTTATTGAAGCTAAGAACCTGGGCTAGATTAAGGGAGTTTAACTCCTTTTCTTTTATGTTTAGTGTATGTGAGCTTCGCAGTTTCCAAGGATGTGATCTGGAGATTCTTCTGTTCTACAGAATCTGTATTTGTCTTCTCTCTCAACTCCTAGTATTTTGAGATATTTCCTTAGCCTGCAATGTCCAGATAGAAAATCTGCTAGAATTCTTACATTGTTTCTGCTCAAATTGGTCAAGTCTACGTACCGTTTTTTATTAAATGAACTAAGGAAGAGCTTGGCTTGACGCAATTTCGGAGGTCGTTCCAGTATTTTGCCCGATTTTATTATTCCGCCTTTTTGAGTTCGTTCTTGATGTGGCTCTCTGTTAAGCCAAAGAAAGTTTCTAGACCCCTTTTTTTAGCTAGTTCATCAGCCTGTACATTTCTTTTTATTCCTGCGTGTCCTGCTATCCATGTATATTGTTACTTTGTTGCTACTTCCACTTCCCAGTCTGTTTAGCTATCTCGTTGTGAGAATTCTCTTCTTTTTTTTTTGAGTGTTTTTCAGCCGTTCTGGTTCTCAGCATTGCGATTAGTAGTGCTTTGTTGACTACCTCATATGAGGTGTTGTCAATGTCTAGGAAACATCACAGAGCCTTTTCTTTTGAGTCTATTATCTTTTGGATGTTTGTTGTTAGTTGGTAAAGGGCAGTTTCTGTATATTTCCCTGCTCTGTATGCAAGCTGTCTTGAGTTTAAAGGATTATTTACTAATATTTCTGATCTCAAGAATTTATCAATGACCTTCTACATAGTCTTCAGTACAAAAGATGTTAGGCTTATTGGTCTAAAGGGTTTCGGATGGGTTGTATCCTGTATCCCGCTTTTGGGATAAATATTATTTTAGCTCTTTTCCATAGTCTTGGTATATATACGTAACCTAAAGCCAAGCTGCTTCTGATAATTTTGAGCAGATGATCAACTCCTTGCCCATTTGTAGCAAATTGGGAGATAGGTGGGAGAAGACGCAGAGAAATAAGTCCCCATTTTACGTTTTGGATTGATGTACCCGAAAATCGAATTTAGCACTTGTAACCCACTAAGAAGGGACGTAATCAATGGAATCATCCGAGACCACAAGTTTACCGTCGATAGACTTAAGGAGCCTGTAAAACGGCAACAATTCATGAACGGTGCAGGGACACAAGTCCCAAAACTAAAACCAGGTTCTTTTAGTATATCCACGTTAAACTGGGAAATTCGGATGATTCAATTAATTCTTCACTGCAGGTGGATAAAGTGTCTTACTGTAGATACAATTAGATGGTGGTCTCGGACAGGCGCATCTTCTTCTGTTTCTACCATTTAGGAGTCTACTTAAAAATTATCGACTGCTCGCGAAGTGATAAATTTGGTGGGAAGATGCTTGTCTATCGACACTCAGCTTACTTTATGACACGCCTTTTGTTCAAACATGGTGCCAACAGTCACAAGTTCGTTAGCGTTACAGAAGTCAATGAACTTCTTAATATTTTCATTGCTAGTTCGGAATCATTGTTATTGCAAACAAGCATTCAAGTCTCCCATAATCATAATAATATCTCCGCGCGGTGTGTTGTAGTAGGTAGCACCTAGCCGAGATATCGACAATCGTACTTGAATTAAGCCTTAGGATGTCAACCTTGTTTCCCATGAATTCTCTCTCGCTAGTTGGAGGAATCTGATATTGTGGCGACATTCCCTGCCTGCGTCGAGATGTCTCCTCACATTTCAGAAACCGATCTTTGTGCGGGTACAATCGCTAAAAGTCTTCAACGTGTGATTATTTCTTATACGAGGCATAGTCTCAGTTTCCGTATCGTGATAAACCAGTTACGAAGAATGCTAACCTTCGTAACCTATCCTAAAGGAAGTTAACTTTTGCACATTAAAATTTAGATAATTTATGTCTACAAGCATACACCAATTTGTTCCTCCGGGACCACCACGAGGAGGTAAAGCAAGCACTTCGACGTGAATAAAAGTAACATTGCTGGCATAATCCATAGGATTGGGAAATCAAAAACTACCCGGTAAGGCACGCTGCAGGTTCCCTGAGACCTGTAATAAACCAGTATCTCCAGATAGCTCAGTCCCTAGCCCAGTGCTCGTGCAATTGCTTGCGCCTCCTTAGCAGGGCCGCCGAGAGAATTTTCGTGTCCTTTCGAAGAACTTCGGGCCCTCGAAGAATTACGAGCACGTGGGTAATCATACTGTTACCCCCCCTCCCCGCTGCCCAGCTCCTTAGTCTCTGTGAAATCGAAGAATTTCCAGGCCGGAGAATTGGTATTAATCCGCTTCATATAACAATACCATCTGACACAATGAACTTTTACTCTTTCGGCTAGGTCTGTGTTGCAGTACAGCCCATACGTAGTTTTATTAATATTTAACTAGTTTTTGAGAACATTTGTCTGGCGTAAAGTTAGTTACCTATAAGTAAATCCAAATAAAAATAAATACTACAAAAAAAAACAATTGTATGGAAGCAATTCTAACTTTTTAGAGAAGCTGTCATTACTACTCCACCATTGTTTTGAAGGTGGCCAAGCCCTAGTATCATCATTTCCACTTCCCATGTATATTTGACGACATCATGGCGACCGACGGTAGTAATAACACAAGTAAAATTACCGTATTTATTCACCTGCGTCAACATGCCATCTTCCGTCATGCATCCGCTTAAAATATCCAATTACCATTTCTGATGACAGTCCCAAAACAAAACAACAATATCCACAAAATCCACTCCTCAAACAATGAATGAAATGGTCACCTCTTCCCGTCGGTTATTTCTAACTCATCAGCATCACAATTATTCACGGACCTTACTTTAATTCCATTTTCAATTTTTCGTATCCGTATGAATAAGCCCTCCCGTTGAATAGATTTCCTGGATTACGCACGCGTGACCGTTTCTAATTGTTGGCCGCTGCTGTACCGTGTACATATCTCTCTACCTCCGGCTGATACAGTCTGGTAAACCGACGCGGCGACATAACGACGACCATATTTGACAAAGGCCCCAACTCCATTTACTTCCGCTGAAACAAGTTCCAAATGACAAAAGAAGACGAAACGGAACGACCAGGGACGGAAAGGTACTAAATTCATTCAAATCGACAAAGCGACCCACTCATCTGAGTCGCGTCATCCGCGCATTCAATTTCATTTACATGTACGTAAAGATACGGGTGGCTTGGCTAATGCTGGTCCGAGTATCTCCTGTACCATGGCTAAAGGTACATTACACACAACACACACCTTGGGGAACAATGCATCAGGTAGATGTGGTGCAGCATTTATGCTTCCGATGAGCCTTTGTTTCCTTTTTTTTTTTAATGAAATAAAAGTAAAAATCGGTTTAAGGTAGACGAGCATTCACCGGAACCCCAACTACAAAAGGCTTTGGCATTCCGTCTAATCTTCTTGGGCTCGAAACTCTCACGAATCTTCTGTGTAATTAGTCGGAGTCTTATGAATGAAAGAACTAGATGCTGGCAAGCAGGTAAGCTGACAAAAATCCATTGAACGAGTGCACAATCTGGCGTATGTTTTGGATTGAGCACGATTTTGAAGGTGGAAATGTGCTGCGCGGCACTCATATATCCACGGGCAGAGTGGGTATGACCTCCGGATTTGATGGCAGTTGTTGTTGTTTAAATAAATTGTGCAATATTATCAAACATTTTGTATCTAAACGGCGACGACGAGTCTTTAACTGGAAATGAGTTCTCACGTTGCGAAATTAAACGACGACGAAGCCAACCAAAGCAGTAAATTGTTGCCCCACCAACTATGTCATGCATGTTAGATGGATAAATATTTGACTTGTTGCAGTTTCACCAGCAGCAACACGGGTGATAATCATAAAAAAAATTCTCAAGGATAGCTCAACACTTCTGATTTCTGAAGCATCCACCAAGAGTGGAGCCTCAGTCTAGAGATACAAGAAGCAAGACTGCTTAGCGTTAGCTCGCGGCTGCAGAGTGTGCAATTAATTCTAATTTATGGGTGGAATTCGTGTTGAGATGGTTATTTAGAATGTGGGAGCTGCAGCCAAAAGTAAATAGACTTGCAGCGTTTTCAGGAAAGTAGAGATACTCTGCAGAAAGAAATGTTTGCTCTCAGTTAAGATATTAATGTTACCTATAATTTTATGAGTAAACACTGAAAATTCGAAGTCAATGTAAGATTGTTTCAGATTTCTTCCTCCTAAGTGAAGCAATGAGTCTGTTAACTTTGGATTTGGTGCCTTAAATTTTCAAGCCTTACACTATATAACTGAGAGAGAGCAAACTTATTAGACTGTCCCAAAGCAACGCCACACTTTTATTTTAATGTTCTGTGCCATAATGGTTTGTGCGTCGGACTTCGGTTTGTATTAGGGGTTTATAGGCAAGCCTAAAAAAAGCTGTTTCCATTAACTTGTCTTGAAAAGCGTTATAGCAGCAATTATTTGTTTAATTTTCAGTAAACATCTTCAGAAAAGATTATACAGGCCATTTTTAACCTTTATCTACAAGCCTTGTATAGGACTCACCAAACTCACTTTTTAGACCTTATAACAGCTATATTATGTTTTATTGTCAAAGTTTGAAATGCGTGGCTTGCTAAATTTTGCCTTATACAAGCTACAAGCTAAATTGTTAGTTGAGCCGTTAAAGCAGGAAGGCCAGTTTCTAACAAATTGCCTTAAAATAGAAACATATATTAAAAAACAATGGTTTTCATTTTTTTCTATATTATAAAACGATAGGGAGTGTACCACGAAGATACTTTTTCTCACATCACTACTTAATCACCTAATATGGGCTGCCACGAATTTTTCGTAGCTCAGGCGTATAAGGAACATTTTATTCGGTTCCTCGTCCTAGAAGTTACATTAAAGATCTGGTCCTCCAGCTGGCTTGAATCCATCCAATTTAACCTGTATCGAACGGTCCTGAAGATAGCTTCTAATCCAACGAACAAGAGTATCATCGATCTCAAAAGCACGCATTTTCGATAAGAGCTTCATGCCAAACTCTATCAAATGCCTTGGAGATATCAAGAGCAATAATCTTACTTTGACCAAAGCGATGTAAAGATTTGTTCCACTGTTCGGTGAGATATGCCATCAGATCACCAGTGGAACGGTTGCTGCGGAAGCCGTACTGACGGCCATGGAGAAGCTTTCGATCTTCGAGATATTCCTTAAGCTGACGGTTAATCAACGTTTTCATGACCTTAGAAAGAAGAGATGTTACTGCTATGGGTCGGTAGGAGGATGGGGAGAGTGGGTCACATTTGTTTAGGGACAGGCTGGACATATGCTGTTTTTCATATTCTAGGAAAGATTCCAGAAGAGTAGGAGCGACGGAAAAGCTTACGCAGTGGCTTTGTCAGTGTGGAACAACGTCTCTTCAAAAAAATGGGGGGTTTGTTTCGAGGCAACCACAGGCCTGGCACGTGGTCGGATTCACTGATGATCACTGTGCGTGGTATATGGACCTTTTATTCCACTGTAAGGACTGTAGTAAACAGCAATCTCCATTCTAGAAATGTGATGGGAATAGCCAAGAGCCTGTATAGGAAAGTTAAAAACTATGAGTTATACTATGGAAACTCCTATAGAAAAAAAACAGTACTTATTTCAAATCTGGTAGACTCAGGCAAGAAGTCTTGATTTTTAAATGTGCGGCTAAGGGCCCACCGACATGTCCGCACAGATGAAAAAGATGATGAGACCAAAGATATGTTTTTCGACTTCTTGGACAAAAAAGATAACATTTTTTTTACAAATATTAAACTATTTTCCAAACGGTTGTTTATGGTTTGTAATCCTTAAATGGATTTGTTGCCACAAGAAGGTTGCAGAAATTACCCAATTGTCAAACGTCAGATTAATTGTGTATTTACCTAGGTCGGGTATTAGAAAAAAATCTAGAGACTTCACAAATAGGCAGCTTTTCGAGTTCGCTCATCAACCAAATAACTTAAAGGCCCTCTACACGCTGGGCCTGCACAGTGGTTAACAACGATGGAGAATCGTGAAGGTAGACGGATGAATGGCATCAGATGGCTTACGGCACAGAGCGATGGCGTCCTATGGTAGATTTTTTTGGGTTTTCCAGATCATATTCAATGTATTTTGTTATATATTTTCTTAAAATTTATTATTTTTTCATTAATAAAAAAGTTCGTCTGCACATTAAATACTCAAACCCCAAGTTACAAAGATGGAGTTCTTCAGTTAACTCCGTCATAAGTCTTACACGCCCCTGTAAAATCGAAATCAGTTTTTCCTACACACTACCGCTGATTCACTTCGAACCACAAATCAAGATGATCAGCCTTTAATTGATTCCGTCTGTAGCTTGTTGTTCCATCTGCATTGGGCATCCATGTGCCCACACACAAACTCCACTCCTTCCCGCACTTCCAGTATTTTATTTCGCAAGAAATACGATTTCTTCTTCCCGTGATACCCAACCACTTTATTTTTGTACTTTTCATCGATTGGACCATTTCAGTTCGCAGGAATTTCCGCAGAAAAAAACAGCCCAAACTACTATCTTTGTCCACTTAGATTTCATGTCCACTAGGAACTGAATAAATATAAAAGTTTTACATACATATAAATGTACACACCTCATCCAGCGACAATTGGGCCCTGAAATTCATGACTTTTATTGGCACCTTTTGGGTATAAATTTTAATTTGACATAAACAGCTCCGAATCAAGAACAAATGGTGCGGCTGACTCAGATACTCTTTCAACGACCAGCAACTATGACATTGGCCACAACCACGACGACGACAGTTCCATTGTGCCTCAATAAAGAAAAAATAACAGAAGGAAGCGCGCGAAGTCACAGACTGTGGCTGAGAAGAGCGATAACATGTTTTTGAATATCTTGCGCGAGGGTGTCATTATTCTTCTGCCCAAACCAAGTCGGAGTAACATTTCTGTTGAACTGACACCAAAGGCGGATTTATATGTTTTTTTGTTTTGTTTTTGGAGCGCGTCTTCCAGCCTTATCCAATCATTGTAACACTAATGAGATTATCTCGTCGATTGGAAGAGGCTGTAGGTTTTATTTTGTGGTTCATTTTAATTGACACCCAAAACCTTAGGAGGTTTTATTGAGTGTTTATTAAAATGTTCTTGTTTTCTCTTTATTTTATGGCTAACAATAGGCTTTCAAAAACGTGGCAATAAAAACGATTTTTTTTATATTTCTTCACCAAAGTTGATTGTCTATCAAATGTGAACTCTTTTCCAACACCCACACGAATTTCTGTTTTCGAAATACACATTACAACATTTCCGTTCCGCCTTCTCGATTGAAGCCTACATGAAAGAGCGGAGGGTATCTCTGGTGCTGCTTGTCTTCTTGGAAGTTAAGTGACGGTTGGTGCGGCGCGGTGCGGCTGCGTGATATCCATGTGGCGTATCATTTTGATTCTGCGTGCATTGTGCGTTTATTGAATATCATTTGCAACTCGTTGCCAGTTATTCAAATTAAATTTTGTGAAATTCCATATTTGATTTGACTGTTGCCATAACAATAAATTGTGTTTAGCGAGCGTGGGTTTTAATTGCGTGGAACTCACGTGCGTTAATGTTTTCTCTTTGTAGAGTTCAGAAATGTGTTTGCATTTTGCTGTTCCTGTAAAGATTTAATGCACACAGGTTGAAATTTAACAATAGGCCGGGTTATCTTCAGATTAAAGCAATAACTCGGTTGACCTTTGCTTGGTAAGAGCTTGAACTGAGGTTAAGGCTAAAGGTCGGAAATACCTTCCCAAATGGTCTAATCAAAGTTTAAATTTGGTAGTAGGATGAAGATCCTGGGTTAAATCTAGTTAACACTAAGTCTTTATCCCAGCAGTATAATAGTTGAGTTCCTTATGGAGTCGTGGTGTAAACGGTTTCGCTTTTAACCGTGAATGTAAAAACCCACGTCTATTTATCTTCTGATACTCTCTCATAACCTAGCATCATTCCAGATCCAGAATCAGAAGATTTATATTGCTGGTTCGTTAAGTACTAGTATATCGCCGGGTCAATTTGTTGGTACATTAGTTTGGAATGGCATGCACGATGCACATAATGCTTAGCTCATTATAATCTAATCGCAATGAATGCAATTGATTGCAATTAACGTTCATGCGAGATTCAATTGAAGTGTGAACACCGAATGATCCATGTTAAGAGCAACCGGCATGCAGCAATCCGTTAGCAGAAAACGAGGTTCGAAGTTGCAATCTTGTTTGCATTTTAACATAACGATTTATGAATGTGAATTTATGTTTGCAGTTTCTTTAATCGGATACTTAGGTATACATATATGCAGATGGAATGAAGTGTACAAAAAAATCGTATGTTTTACAAAAGACTTTGATAAGAACTGAGTAGTTTCATTTCAAGAATTTGAATACTTTACTGCTACAAATTATTGCCATATTTAAGTTAGTTTGTGGGTCTTGGATTGGCTGCTTTTAAAGAATTTTAGTAACAAGTTCGAAGATATTTCCTCACAGAAAGCAGAGAGTGCATAAGCTTTTATCAAGTGATCCCCAAATACGAAGCTCCTAACCTTACTAACCTACGCCAAGCTATCCTAAATCTTAACCAAAAGGGATAACAGTTTTCTTCGAAAATAACTTTGAGCGAAATGGCCACTCAACTCATTGGATATGCGAATAAGCAAAATTATCTCTTCATTTGAATTCTACGTTTAATAAAACTCTGGCCCCTGAAGAGCCATCGCTATTGCGCTGTAGAGGCATTGTCAAAGACATTCTTCAATACTTCACAACAACTAAAAGTTTGAAAATTGTACTCCAACGTCTGCACGAATTTGTTTAGTTTGATGTGACAGTCACATTTCTAATATTCACATGGGATCACATAATTTCCATTGTGCGTAAAGTGATTACCACGAAAATTACAAAATCTGGCATTACTCACAGCCTTCCACTGAAATCCTGGAATTATGTGTTTTGACATTAAGATCTAAGACATTTTAGGTTAGAATACCGTTTTAAATATTTGTTTATTTAATTTAAAATTTTGTATTTAAAATATGGTCGTGTCGGTTGGACGCACATTTATTAATCTGAGTCTAAAGAAATTTTAATTTCCAACATCGGTTTGTCTTTAAACATATAGTAAAATTAATTTTGTTGATCATATAGACTAACCAATTCTAAGTCGGCTACTCAAAAATTAATTCTTAAGATAATTTAATGTATAAAAATTATTGTGAAATATGAATTAAGATATCTGCTGTAAGAGAAAACCTCAATAAAATTTACTGCAATTACTACTACTTTTATTTGTTTATTTATTTTTGAGAACGTACGTAGTCGCGAACTTTCTGCGATAAAAATAGAAAAAAAATGAATTTACACTGCACTCCGTTACCATTTATAACGATATAACAAAGAACCAACGAAGATTCACAGATTTCGCATCGAAACAACAGAAATTATTCGATGACCTACGCTGTGAAGAAACCCAAATAAAAAACTGGGCACGACTGGTCGCACGTACATGCTCTTATGCTTAATTATATCGGAAGGCAAGATCTTTGATCGAAACAAGTAAAATGTACATACAAAAATAACACGTTCTGAACTTATAAATGGTGTCAAAACAACAAGCCTTAACGGTTTTGTACACATCTTGTATAGTAACGAATTTATGAAAAAAAGTATTTTGTAGATTTTGATAAAATCCTGTTTTTTATTTTTAGTTTTTTGATTTTTTTTTGAAATTTGGTATGCAGTTTTTTAAAGTTTATTAATATACATGTCATTATAAAATTTTAAATAATTTTTTTTAATTAGTTTTAAAAATATTGATTTTTCAAAAAAAAAAAGCAAAAATTAATTTTACTTAGAAAAAAAAGTTATTAAAATGTTTGATATGCAGAATTAATTTGGCTACATAGGTCCTTTTAAATATAAGATTTGACAGGAATCCAAAAAGCCGTTACCGATAAAGCTAAAAATTACAAAAACCGTAACATGCAAGGTACCGTTAATAGACTTTTCCCGTAAATTCTGATCAAATGATAGCCAATACCAACAAAAAAATTCTCAAAAATGTTTATTAAAATCATCGGAGCCGTTTTCGAGAAAAATAAACTTTTCCTAAACGGTCATATGGCAGGTACCGTTATTTTAGGCCTAAAAATAAAATTTCAATTTCACCTCTGGGGAATTACAAAAGAATCACACACACCAGATTTGAAGATAATCGTTTAAGACGTTTAGGCTGCAGCTCGTTATACATACTGACTGACAGACAGACAGACATTTTTTCCACTAACTTTTTTAGACTTCTCTTTGACCGTAATGTCATGTTTGATTGTTATCTCATTTTTTATATTCATGAATCCTAAACTTGCATTATAGTCCCTGTAACCGCAAGTAACAATGGTACAACTGTGTCGAACGTACTTGCTCTTTTTGTTTAATCACATTGGAAGGCCAGATCTTTGACGTAAATAAAACAAGTAATAATTACGTTCCAAAACAACACGGCATGAACTTATAAAAAGTCTCAAAAACCATAACACAGCGGTTTTTATTAAAAATGGAGTTCGCCATAATCTATGATGGGTGATATGGCAGTTGCCGTTATTTGTAGCCCTTAAATTTAAGTTTCAAAACCCCCCTTGAAAAATGCCAAAAGAACCACACATACCAAATTTGAAGGCCGTTTAGGCTGCAGATTGTTATACATACAAACGGACAGACAGACTGACTGACAGACAGACAATTTGTATCACCAACTTTTTTAGGCTTCTGTATGTTTGATTTTTATCTTCTTTTTTTTATATTCACCAATCCTGAACTTGCCTTATAGCCACTATTATCTGAAGTAAAAACTGAATATTTTCATCTGCTGTCGCTTTCCGTCGCCTGCAGAGAAATTTAAATGTTGTTCAGGTGCGATTTGGAAAAAAAGCGCAAAGTGCGGTGTAGTTCCAAGTAGTGCGGTGCATTCAATATTTTCGTTGAAAGCCGTTAAATAAAATAAATATTGCCTTAAAAAAAACGACGTATTCATTTCAGAGGATAAAAAAAAACTAAATCAATTTATTTTTAGTTAAATTTTACACATGCCCAAACAGGATTTTAATGTATCTTACAGATAAGACCGCAAAAGGCGGAGCTACTCATCTAGAAGTAAACTTCCGCTGGAAATATATGAACATATATAAGCTTTAATCAATTCTTCAGCATCCATAAAGATGTCACTATGATTGAGATGCCAACCCACGCCGATAGCCAACAGCAATAATTTTTTTAAATCAACAAACCACATCGAACACGAGTTTTAAAAAAAATTTAAACCTGAATAAAGTGATGAATGAAACTTAAACTGGTAGCCTCACTTTTGTCATTTTTTTCTCTTA
Organism: Platycheirus rosarum; assembly: GCA_963971375.1. NCBI lineage: Eukaryota > Metazoa > Arthropoda > Insecta > Diptera > Syrphidae > Platycheirus > Platycheirus rosarum. The sequence goes on along the minus strand of OZ020510.1, from coordinate 51,548,700 downwards.
AAACTTGCTACAGGCTACATTGCTGCATCACCTGAATCCACGACATGATCCAATATTTTCGAACTCGTTTTTTGTCATAATTTCCATGAATGAAAATCCTTGTTGCAAATAAAATTAATTCACTGAATTTTCCTAAACATAAAAACAATTTGAATGGACTTAATATAAGCGGAGCAGCACATTTCAAACGCGTGTTTAAAAGTGGGCTTTTGGGCATTCACCATTTAACTAATTGGAATACGAAAACGAATAAATATGCGCGCTCCAAATGCATTACGTATTCACCATCAGATCAACCTCGTCGAACAAGGCCCACACATCTCATCCAACAAAATGCGAAGGCGGCTAGTGTCTAGTCTGTCCTTTGGGACAATTCACCAAAGCAATACACTTCAGTGTGCAGCTTTATTCAAATTTTAACAAATTAAAGACCCCGAGCATTTTATATTAAATTAAATTATACCAGCAGAGGTTTTCATATATATGTACAATATTAAACATAACGAATCTCCAAGATCTGTATTTAAACAAAAACTCTATACAAGAACCGGCTCTATTAATCAAAGCCTACACACAATTCAAAATAGAAAAAAAGATTGATTCTTTTATAAGCCTGGCAGCACTGCAATAGACAAAAGTATCATGGAGACACTTTAAGGTCATACCATGGCGTGGCGTCTATGGCAGATCGCTTTATCCTCAATTGTGGTTTGTCGCATGAAGTTTTAGTCTAATTATCATAAAGAATGATTTTATTCGGACGGAATATTCTCATTTTCTCTAATTTGTGCGAACAAATTTGGAATTTTGATGTCAGAATAAATAAATAAAATAAAAAATACCTGGAAATATGTAAATGTGGCAAGTTTTTTGTGGCAGCAACAAATCCAAACAAATAAACAAAGGAGAAGATGAAAACAGAACAGTAGGCTTTGTGTTGGACTTTATAAAGTACCTAAACCGAATCGAACGAAAGAACGCGTTTTATGGAAAGTGGATGGCACAACGCCTACACATAATGGGCGCCCAAATGAATGGATCCATCCTGTTGCGATTTAGCAAGCATTTGTGAGTTGTGACAGTTGATTTGTGGTTCTTAAGTTTGCTCTTTACTTTTAAATAGCTATTCAAGTTTGTGTTGTATACCGGAACTGAAGAAGATTTTTAAATTGACTTGAGATAACCTTTTTGATAAAAAAACAACATGGTAGAACATTTCAACGAACAATTTATTTTGGATACAGAGATACCATTTATTATGTTAATTTTGTGTCATAAAAAGAAATATTAACACATGTTTATAGCTACTACTACTTTCTTTCAGCCTTGTATGGTAAAATTATGGCTGCAAAGAAGTTTCTTTACCTAATTCGACTTCGAGGAACGCTTAAAAGACTTTATTATCATATTATAATAATGCATTTTTGAATTTCATTAATTTAGGGATTTATTAAATCGGAAAAAAGATTATTAGACACGCTTATTGATAAGATATTAATAGGTAGGTTTTCGTAAAATATATTTTTTACTAACTTAATTAGCTGTGTTTTGACCTTAATTAAAAAATATATTTAAGGTAGTACCTATAGTTTAAAACTGTACGATTGAGGAGATGGAGAGCTGTTATCGCAGGAATGATGTTCGAAAGTTTTACTAAAAGCTAAAAAGAAAACTGTCAAAGCTACAAAACTCGAACCGAAGCTTGCAAAGAGGATCAAAGGAATATCGTAGTAGAATCGCAGTCGATGATTGAAGTAAAGCTAAACTATATCTAAGGGGCCAGTTATAGCTATCATTGAAATGCATCATTGAAACAAATCATTGGAATTTTTTTGAGAGATCAGTTATAGCAATCATTGAAATTTTCAGTCATTGGAAAAATTTTCCTGGTTGAAATACACACGAAAAAATTTTTCGGATACAAATCTGTCATTGGAACTGAACGAAATTGGAATTCAAATCAGTGGAACGAGTCGTTCCACTTTCTGTCAAAAAACAATCAGCTGACACGAAAAACGAATTTGCATCAGGAAAACAGATAAATACATTTTTAATGAAAAATATTTGTGCAAATTGGTTTTTTCTTGTCGAAAAAAAATCTTCGTATCATTTGCTATAGATTGGTATATCATTTGTGTTACTAACCAAAAGAAAACATGTAAAAATCGGTTTAAAGTTGATCAATGATGCATTTCAATGATAGCTATAACTGGCCCCTAAGATTAAGACTATTAAAGCCACCGGAGCCGATGGCCTATCCGCTGAATTCTTCAAAGCTGCAGGCGATGACTTGGTTAGGAGTATGCACCAACTCATAAGCAGGAATGAAAAAGAAACAAGACTCAACTACAGAGGTATGAGTCTCCTCAACATCGTAGAACTCTCACGCCAACACCAGAGGTATTATCTCTTGAAAGTACATAATTAATTCGACCACATCAACATAATCGGGAGAATTCAGCTTGATGTCAAAATCGCTAGTATTGAGGCAGAAGCAGCGAAAATGGTTTTAACAGTCAATGCGGATAAAACAAAGTATATGTCACGAAAAAACTTCTGGATTCTGGACTTTTGGAAAAAAAACTGAACCAAAATTCAACGACACTTGCATTTAATATACCTCAGAACATGGAACAATTCAATACCGGGTGACCTGCCTATGTTTTCTGACACCATAACCCGACGAACACCGTTGGTAGAGCCTTAGACCGATTCGGTGCGGCATCGTTTATGTCGGGTTATACTGGGTACACATTGGTTTTTTCACTAAATGCATGCATTTAAATTAACAAAACAACTACTGACGGTAAAATGTCGTTAAAATATTCTAGTCTCCACTATTAAGAGTTAGTTACTGCACAGCCATGAAGATGGCCAGAGGCCAAATGACGTCCATGAGAGCACTATAGAGATAGACCTATAGAGAATGTATATAATGCAATACAATACAATGCTACTGATTTGTGCGGTTGGAAAGCGGCATACCGAGCGAGTGTCGGTACAAGGAATCAGTACTGTTTCGATATTTACGGCAAGTATTATTTGTGTTTGACGTCTAAGCGGCAGTGTGTTTTGCACACGAGAAAAATAAGAAAATATTTTTTACAAAAGAATAATTTTTGAAGGAAAACTACATCCACCGAAACTTCTTTGGCTGCAAAAAAAAGTCGACAGTATATATTTTTTCAATGTACGGATGTAGCCAATACTTCTTTCTTTTTTTGCGTAAACGTATAAGGAAAAATGGACACGACTAGGTCGCACGTACTTGTTCTTATGTGCCTATAATTATAAAGGAAGGCAGGATCTTTGACAAAAACAAATAACATTTACGTTGAAAATAACATAGTTTAAACTTATAAAAAGTATCAAAACCACAATCCTTAACGGTTTTTAGTAAAAATGAAGTACGCCAGGACACGTCTTAAATAACAAAGAATTTATAAAAAAGGTATTTCGAAAATTGTAGAACCGGTTTTGATAAAATCCTGTTTTTTTATTTTAATGAAAAATATTTTTTTTAGATTTTGTTATGCAGTTTCTTAGATTTTATTGATATAAACCTGATTTTAAAATTTTAAATATTTTTTTTGATAAGTTTAAAAAATATTTAATTTTCAAAAAAAAAATCTAAAATTAATTATAAATAAAAAAAAAGTTCTTCAACATGTTGGTATGCAGAATTAATTTGGCTACTTAGGTCTTTTTAAATATAAAATTTGATTGAAATCCATTGAGACCGAGAAAGTCAAAAATGAAAAAAAAAACGTACCGTTAATAGAGTTTTCCGGTAAGTTTGGTTTCTATAAGATGGTAGCTAATACCTACAAAAAAAAAATCTCCAAAATTGCATCAAAATTGTTGAAGCCGTTTTCGAGAAAAATAAGCTTTTCCTTAACGGTCATATAACAGGTACCGTTATTTTTAGCTTTTTTTTGCAAGTTCAAGCATGCAGTTGACGAATAATCCGCCTTGTTACAGCCAGCTGACATTTTTTTCTTCAGGATGATGGATAAGCTATGGTTTGACGAATTTTTAGTCGGGAGGAAATTACTAAAAAAAAAATTATATTCTTCGTGCTGTGGAGGCTACCACGAACCATCCCACCAACGGAACCGCAGCTGACGTTCATGAGGTTTTATAATACTATTCCCTTATGCTATTCACTAATTATCGTTTGCGAGGAACTTGGTCATGGAAATTTGCCACTGGCTCCCGGACTATGTGTGGAGAAGATAAATTTGAGGTCCCAAATTTAAAAACAAATTGTTTTTTTTTTATGAAATCGATATTTATAACCTTGGAAACAGAAATAGTAACATACCACACAAAATACATTAGGTTTCTAGTCATCAGTGATCTTAAATATTCGATTTGACATTTCTGCTTGTATGGCAACCCTGTACAAGTTTCACAAAATATCTAATGCCTGTAAAACATTACTATTCAGTTGCAAACCGCATCGAGATCAGAATACATTTGAAGGCCCACCATGAAAAACCTTTAACATCTGCCAGGCGTTAAACTGACACAAGCTATATATTTTCATTTTTGCAACATAACGCGACGACAACAACTCTGGCAATCGAAAATCCTTGCAATGGCTCTACAGATCGATAAACTATCGGCGAACGAATGCATTACCAATCACCTCCACCAACCTGAGCTTTTTTGCTGGCAATAATGTCCAGAGTACAACGTGCTTCAATTCAGCTAAAGATTCGGTTTACAGTTGAATTCTAGGGCACACTGCACCGGTCAGATATGCTTTAAAGCGTTGGGAAATTAGTTGATAAATTAATGTTGTTTTGGTTGCTGCTGTGGGAATTGGATTGCTTTGGGCTTTCGCTTTCCGTGAGATGTATGATTAAAGGCGACTTTTGGTTGATTAATTACATGATGAGTTTTCATGCACATTCTGGGGTGTTTCGAGGCACATTAAATAGTGTTGATGGTTTAAGTAGACGCATGAATCAAATGCCGTTGTTGCCGTAGAAGGAATTTAAAGCGTTACGTTGAAAGGTTTATAAATTAGTGCTTGCAGACACAAAATTGTCAATGCAATGGGATTGAGATACAACTGCATAACATTTATTCCATTGGAATGCATATTATGTTAGTGTCAGTTGGGAATAATAAAATAAGAACTCATAGCTCAAGAATTGCAAACATGTTTCCCACGGTCTGATTTCTGAATATCAAAACTGGCTTTCAAAAATTGGTGGCCTTCAATGCGTCCACTAAAAGTGGTTAGTTGACTTTTAGTTCACATTAAGTCAAAAAGTTGATGAAGATTTCTTGACTAATTTTCAACTGACTGTTTTCCCTTTACAATGTATTAGTGTTCAATGGATTCACTTTGACTAAAAGTTAGTTGACTAAAAGTCAGTGTTCGCATTGAACAGCCCCGATTGTTCTTCTTAGCGATGGTAGGTTATTTGTTCCTTATCACGGGTGATCTGCTTCAGCCGATGTGGCATATCATAATCATATTAAGAAGTGATTCCTATAACTACTAGAATGAAATTATTAATTCTAGATACTCCGAAAGCATATACATAATAGCTTTTTGTTGGAGCTCGTAATTTGGCTAATGTGCATCTTTTGGCGTTTAAATTTCAGTTAATATATTAAAACAATTTTTACTTGCGATTATAGGTATAGTAAATAAAAGGCAAGTTAAGGATTCGTGATTTAAAAAAAAGTTGAGATAACAATCAAACACGACATTACGTATTACGATCATTGAGAATCCTATAAAAGTTATTAATAAAGAATGTCTGTCTCTCTTTCTGTCTGCCTGGGTGTACAACGAGGTAGAGTCTAAATGGCTTCGGCGATTATCTTCAAATTTGGCATGTGTGAATCTTTTTGGATTCCTCCAGAGAGCTTTTGAAATTTTATGTTTAGGGCTTAAAATAACGGTACCTACCAGGAAACAGGCAACCTGTCGGTACTACAACTAGCTATCATTTTGTCTAAACTAAATTTATCGAAAAAGTCTGTTAACGGTACCCACCTTTCATATAACCTTTTTTTTAATTTTCGACTTTATTGGTAGCGGCTCATCTAACTTCACACATTCTACACCTTAGTCAAAATATGTGGCTTGGCCACTTCGCTACATTCACACAGACGTTAGGTGAAAAATGTATTCACTGTTCATTTTGTGTTTTCTTATTACTTTTCTATTATACAATAATTCTTGTAGTAACGAAACGGCCAAGCCACATATTTGACTAAGTTGTGGAGTTTGTGAAGTTAGGCCTTGTAGAGTTAGGGCGTCTATTGTTAGAATTTTGGCTCTACATGGGGTCTGATAACTTTTTGACAGTGAACTGTCTTTGTCAATTTATTCAGTAAACTCAACATTTTCATCATGGTAAAGTACACGAGCGAGCAACGTCTGCAAATTATAAAAATGTTCTCCCGAAATTCTCAGTCGGTGAGCGCAACTTTAAGAGCGTTGAATTGTTGAATTTCATCGCAAAATCATCTGCAGTGACGAAGCTCATTTTTGGCTTAATGGGTTCGTCAATAAGCAAAATATGTGTTACTGGTCGGGTAAAAATCGACATTTGCTTCATGAATCACCACTTCATCCACAAAAAATAACTGTTTGTTGCGGTTTGCATTCCGGCGGCGTTATTGGGCCATATTTTTTCATCGAAAATAACGATCGTCACTTACATCTATTATTATTTAGTTTAATAAGAATGTTTTGTAAAAAGCGGCATTGTCGGGATTTGTCGGTGTGGGGTGTGGTTTTTTTTTCAAAATCGTAGGAACGTTTTTTAAATAAAACGGTTCTTATTTAACATTTGTTGTTAAAAAATAAAAAAAAAATAAAAAATGCAAACTTTAGCACAAAAATAACCTTCATTAGCAAAATTAAAAAAAAAACACAAAGGTACCGTTTTTAGCCCAACATCAAAATTTTTTTTTCACCAAAAAATATAACGCTTATCTACAAAAGCAAACTGATTTTTTTTCATAAAAATTCTTGTCAGATTGACAGACAGAATTTTGTCAGTAACTCAAATGTTTCTCTATCGTCGTAATTTCATGTTTGATTGTTATCTCAACATTTTTAATCTGCACAAATGCATAACTTGCATTATACAACAATCTACAATCGCAATTAAAAACAATATTGATAAATCGGCCATATACAATTTTCAAAATACTTTTTTCATAAATTCATTATTATTTAAGGCATGTGATGGCGTACTCCATTTTTGTACTACAAGGTGCCAAGCTTTGTGGTTTTGACGCCATGTATATAATTCCAGAGTGTATGTAAATGTAACTTATTTCTTTCAAATATCTTATCTTCTATTGTGATTAGGCACACAAGGGCAGGTACATACATACGTGCGACCCATTTTCAATCTTGTAGGTTCCTACCAACAGATTTTTGGTTAAAAGCTTCGTTTTAAAATACCTACCTTTAGGTTTTTATTAACGTGATAACGTCTTAAAATCGATGACACGCTACACATACGAAATAACGTGACTTATGCTAACAAGAAAAGTAACGCATTACGCTAACCGCGATACTGTGGTTCAACAAAAATCGATCGTAACCGTATTCTGAGCACTAGGCGAACATCAGATGTACCTATGTATGTCGAGTATGTACTCCTGAACCGCCCAACGGATTTTAATGAAATTTACAGTGTAAATATAGTTTTGTCCAGAGTCCAGGGATCGACGTGAAAGTGGAATTGTATATGGTGTGGGTTAACGGGCTGTATGTTGGTGTTGGTGTTGGTGCCATCAATGTTTTCTTATTACGTTATCACGTGAAATTATCGTCCGTAAACCGAATTTACAGACAATCAACTTTTTTTATTATGTTCTTAACTCAGTTAAAATTGAAAAAAGTTTTAGTTTTCGAGCTTAACAAAGAAATTAAGATAATTTCGCTTATTTTTATTGGCTTATATTGTTAATATCTTATTGAGTTAAGAATAAGATTTGCATATTAAGCTGATAAACGAAAAAAAAATTCCTCAGCAATTTCTATTTTTGGCAACTCGATCATCTTAATTCTGAAAATCACCTAATATTCATAAATTCGTTTAATTCGAAAACAGAAGTTCTTCTAAAAAACATGTAGGAAGGTAGATAGGTTAGAAGATATTTTTATAACTTAACAATAAAAACATGTTTGCCCACATATGTAACTTAACCAGCAGTTAAGGCGAAAATATTCATATAATACCTAGGTATACCATATATAATACCGTAAGTTTGAACAACTGATTTAGATTAAGTTAACACCAGCGATCTGAAAGCCGATACAATAAATAAAATTAAAAATATATTCTAAGACATACATTGGCAAGCTATTGGTACTCAGGCGGTGAAGGTATCACATTTCACCAAAATTTTACAGAATTTGCAATATTTTATTTAAAACCTAAAAAAAAACAAGAACAAAGTATCATCAACTTACCTCATCGTAAAAATTTTCATTGATAAATCCATATTTTTTTTTTTTTTTTGTTTAATTATTCTGTTTGTTTTGTATTTGTTGTTTAAATTCCATTCATTAATTCTTTTCTGTAATTTGGGCGAGGAATTCACAAATGCACGTTTATTCGTCACCGGAGTCGACTTTTTTCTTTTTTGCTAATCAGCTAACTTTTTTGTTCAATAAAGTGTGTTCCCACACATTGAGCTTTTCAGGAATGCGCACTATCAGCGTGCGAAACACAAATAATAACAAATACACCTGTTCGGTCTACAAACACATTAACACACCCGAGAAACGGATACAATAATACCTCAAAGATACTTGCTTTTTTTATAAAGGAATTCCTCTTCAAGATCAAACACTGAAATTTGTATCTCTTAGATACTTTTTTGTTAATTATTTTGATATCGCTAACACTTCTTGCACACAATTTCTTTTAAAAAAATACAAATATACTACTCGTATTATTGACCATCCTTATAACTCAAACTCACTGTCATTCGGAATCGGACCTGGCCTTTTTGAATAATCCAATAGGGAGATACGAAAAAAATGACTTCATTAATTCTCAAAACCGTGAATCAATATGCCTTGAGTCTACTTGCGGCAGACAGACTCGAGGAGTGGACACGAAGTGAAAAGTTGATGAAACATCAACAGAGTGCACAAATCGATTTGTTTATCTTTTTTTAAACAGGTAGCCTCTTTCGACAAAGTAGGGAAGCCAATGCTATGAGATGACTCAGTGCAGCAAGAGAAGAACCTGTCGCGCCGTCGCAGTGGTTTCTTGCCATAAACGGGATGAATCTCCAAAACGATCGACGTATGTCCTCTTTTAGAAACGAAAAGATCCCGGATTGAACTACCTGGTATCGAAACAGAACTTACGCGAGTATAGCTCTTGACTGTAGGCCCACGAACTTGTATCTAAAACGATCGTAGCTGTTGGATCGTTGAACAGCCGACAACCGTGATCCGTGGGATGATCGTTGGATTGTTTGATACCCACACGGTCGTAGAGTTGTCGGTTTCTTCTTTTCGTTTTGTTGTTGTTTGTGAAGTATTTTTTGTTTTCTTTTTTGTTAACGAATATTGTGGTCTTACCTTTTTTGAGCTGAGGTAGTATTGAGTGTGTATACATATGTGCATAGTGGGCTGAAAAGAAAAGGTGTGCAATTTCGGGGTTGTGTTGGTAATTTCATTCAGATTCAGGTGAACGCAGCACGCTTCGGTAAACCTCATAAGGTATAGTAGTTTCCGTAGTTTCGTTGATAGTAGGTTTATGGAGGTATATTTTAAGTGGTAGGCTCGGTTGGTAATGTCTCATGGGCCTTGGAATGGTTAAGGGGAAGAGAGGGGGTCAATCTTTATACACTGCCTGGAAGTACCTATGAGTGTGCGATTCGGTATAAAGAGGTATGAAGGTATAACATATAATGTTTGGCAACATAACAAACATCATTTACTGAAATTTGGTTGTTTGATGGTACCCAGATTCAGTGGGGTTCCATCCAGACTGAAATTTGAACTTTGGCGGAGTTTAAGCAGTCTTGGCTAAGCTAGGTCTTCTGAAACCATTTCAAACCAATATGAAGAAAGTTGGTATACCTACCTACCTACCTCACTTCGAGTTTTACTTTTTTAAAGTGTTAAATTCACCTCTGCTAGTAGAGCATTGACTGTTGGATTTCATGATATTTTAAGGACCAAGAGCTCACCCATGACCAACGTCTATTTTTGAATACAAATTACTTGAGCTCCAAGGAAGACTTCAGTAATCTGACTTCATAATGAAGTTTCAGGGCCAATTTCATCACATTTTGAAAAAGTATCTAGGTACCTTACCATCAAGCCTTATTATCTAAAATAGTTTTTAGTGCAACTCTGCGCCATCATCTGTGGAGCTAAAGTTCGTCAAAGTATTGGGAGTTTTAGGTTTATTTTTGGCTTTTATGGTATTTTAAAGACCAATGGCCAACCCACGATCCAATTTTTATAACAGACACTTGATTTTTCCAGGAAGCCTAAAGTTCAAATTCGCTAAGATTAGTCAACCGAAATAATCGACGAGTAAAGCTTTTAATGAAGCAGATCTTACATCTTATCAGGGGTAGAGAATTTATAATAGGAAAACTTTAATCCCAAAATCAATACTATTTCCAGGGGCAGGGGGGCAGAAAACAAACGTCGATTAACACTTGACGGCATTCATAAATATCCCTAAGTTGAAACGCCTAAAACTATACATAAAATAATTTTAATTTAATGCTGTTGTGTATCCTTAGGCGCTTATAATACCGCCATCCAAGTTCTTTTAAAAAATTGAATTACAGGAACAGAATCCATTGACATGAGAAACTAGATCTTAGTAGAGATGATTCCTCCTCCTACAAAGTAAGAATTATGTTTTGTTGAAATGATAATGAAATTAGACACAGTTCGACATTGTCAGAGTTGTGTTTTGAATGTAAGTATTTTTAAATGGTAAGTGATTTTCGTCTATTCTAATGTTCGCGGTTTAAGGAAGAAATTTGTTCACATGTATGCCTACACTGTTCAATACAGGCCAGCTGTTTTGGCATTAAGTGAAACTTAGGTTGGAGTAAACTGGAGTGCCGTTACTTTTTTCCCATCATGGTCTAGTGGTCTATGTTATCAATTGCTTGCCAGAACCTTCACCAATACGGGCAATGTTCCAACACGGACTTTAAATTCTTGTGGCTGAAATTCACTGTCCGCAAGCATGTGATTCATTATTGTTTTATTTACAGGAGTCCAAATCTCGACAGTTATTCGACTTGTAACGAGTTTGATGCGCTGTGTCATTCCATCTCGGAAATTGTTTCCTTTTTTCTTCGCACTGAAATCGATATTGCGGACGATTTCAATGTACACAAATCCCATTGGCTCATCTATTCTGGTCAGACAACACCCGAAGGAAGGTATTGAGCTCTTTGCCGAGTTACATCACCTTAACCAAACTGATCGATGTGCCAACGCGTAAACCGGATGTTGCTGGGCAAGCCGCCCATACTTTTGACTTGTTTCTTACTTCTTACCCTGATAAGTATACCATTAGTGTAACTTCTCTGTTTGACACTTCGGACCACTGTGCCGTTTCAGCTAATTTCTCGTCCTCCACCCTTCCAGTTAAAGAAAAAATTCCCACCAGGACCGTTTGGCAATACGAAAAAGCCAACTGGGACGGCCTAAATATTTTTTTCCGAAACTTTAATTGCTCACTATGCTTCCTCGATAGTGACATTGATGCCAGTGCTGAAATGATCTAGGGATGCGTGCTTTTATTCCTAACAGAGTAAAAAACATTAAGCCTAAAGAAAAGCCCTGGTTTAACTCTGAGTGTAAAGAAGATATCAGGCTCAGTTTCCGATCTTACAAAGTCAACCCTACAGAGGAAAATCAGAAAAAGCACACACAAGCAAGGAAAGCATGCAACTCCGTTATTGAAAGAACCAAATTTGTGCATGATCAAAAATTACGGCAAAAAATTCTGCAATGTCCCAAAGGCAGTAAAAATGTTTGGTCATTTTTAAAAAAATATTAAAAACTCCTCAACATCTTCGGTTCCAACGCTCATCGACAATAACAAACCAATTGTTTATTCTTCCGAAAAGGCAAACTTGCTCGCTGCCAGTTCCACGCTGGCTCAAAGCAACGCTGCCCCTCCTTTACTTGAGAATGTAAATGTTTCTATGGGACAGATTTTTTCCGCACTCGAACAGTAGCAAGAGTTCTCAAAGATCTCGATATAGGTACACAAATCCGCTGGCCCGGATGGATTGCCCCCATTCTTCTGAAAAGGTGTTCTTCCACACTGGCAAAGCCACTGCGTAAGCTTTTCTCTCCACTCCTACTCTTCTGGAATCTTTCCTAGAAGATGGAAAACCGCATTTGTTCAGCATGTCCCTAAAAAAGGTGATCCATCCTCCCCCTGCTCCTACCGACCCATAGCACTAACATCCCTTCTTTCTACGGTCATTGAAACGCTGATAAACCGTCAGCTTAAGAAATGACTCGAAGATCGAAAGTGAAAGTTGTGATCTGATGGCATATCTTACCGAACAGTGGAACAAATCTTTACATCGCTTTGGGGAAAGTAAGATTATTGCTCTTGATACCTCCAAGGCATTTGATAGAGTTTGGCATGAAGCTCTCTTATCAAAAATGCGTGCTTTTGGGATTTATGATACTCTTGTTCATTGGATTAGAAGCTATCTTCTTGACCGTTCAATACAAGTTGTATTGGACGGATTCAAGTCTGATTCCCACAAAATAAATGCTGGTGTGCCCCTGCGCTTTTCATATTCGTTTCACGAGTTACGCCCTTTGCCTTCGGACGTATGTACAATCGCAACGGAACCGTATGATCATTTAATTCCGATTTATACACCATTGTCAAATGGATTAATAGGAATCGTGTGGAGTTTAAAAGTAGAAACACAATCCCGTTTTACAACCGACTTTGACAATTTTAAAAAGTTCAAATATACGGAAATGTTAAAGTTTATCATAATACTGCTTTTTCTACAAACGCTTTGTTTGACATTCATACGTACGTAAAGATATCGTAACAAAGCAGGTGATATACAAAAAAGTTCGAATTTACTGAACTTTTGCTCGTTTTCTGACATTTTACTCAATGAATACGTTTAAATTGGACTTTATTTTTTAGTTTTACAGTAGATTCTTAATATTTTTACGTTCGCGATGACAGAACAGCGCTCTCAAGCTTTATATACGTAACGGGACTAAGTCAGTTTTAAAGCGTGTACATATGTGTTTTAGCCATTAATGCTTTGTGAACTCAATGCTGTCTTCTGTCGTTAAAGCTATATCATTGTCCATGAATGGCACTTGCATCGAAGAAACCGAAAAGCTTTCAGTACTCGGTATGTATATCAGCGATGACCTCCGTTGGAATGACCATATACTTGAGATCGCAAAAATGCTGCTAATTTCTTTGCCATTTCAATTTGAAAGCATTTAAAACCAATGTTAATCGGCCCACCCTCCTTAATTTCCCAAAACTCGCGCAGTGCGTTTTAATATTGTGGGCAACACACAAATCCCTTGCATGCACGCATAGCAACAGTGCACCTTAATTTTTAGTTTATTTTACGCTAATTCAGCATCCACAAGTGCACAAAACGTTTTATCCCAATAAACATTTAAAAGAGCTATGAAACGAGCTTTGCGAATTATATATTGGTATTTTTCTATCAAGTTTTTTCGACTAAGCTGTGTTATAATTAACTGCGCTTTGTAAACTTCAAAATACCAAAACAGAAATGTCTGCGCCTAATTCTAATAACAAATTTTTGAGACTTAGACAAGCTAAATGTTTTTTTATTTATATTAAACCCTAATTCTTATGCTCCACTTAAACTAATTCCATCTGCTGAATTCTCTCCTTGTGACGAGTTATCTGGTGGAATTAAAATCGCAGGAATATTCAAAGTCTGTAAATATAGAACGTAACCACATGATTTTCTTGTAACTTATAATTAAAACGTTTTTCATACCTTTCCAGGACAAGCTGCCTCATATTGGTGTTTTAAACTCTCTAGTTCATAGACACAAGTTGCCAATGCAGTTCTTAGTTCGCCCAATAAAACCATATCAGACCGTAGTTCGTTGAAACTATTGCAAATATCTTCAGTGGGTGGTGGAGCAGGATCTTTCAGAAGAAATCATAACAAGAACATGAGAAACATTCGAAATGCAGATCATGTACAACCAACTTACCAACTTTAAATTCTTGAATGGCCTGTTCTAAAGACTTAACTTTTCTCTGTCCAATATTAGCCGGAAGCTTCATCTTCTGTGAACGAAGAGAAACACCAGAACCACGCAAATCGGAGAACTTAATTCCACTTCCACCTATTTCTATTGCCTAGGATAGAGAGTAACAAGATTATTTAGGAAGGTCTCTTCAAAACTAAAAATACATACATTTACGACCGAATCAACCTTGGACGGCCTGGGTTGATGATGAATCTTCTTCTTGTAGAGCTTCTTTTCGTGCTTTTTGGTTGCCTTGTCAGTTAAAGCAGCTTCGCTTTGCTAAAGAATAGAAATATTCAAACACTAAGAAGCTTATGTTATTTTGTCAAGACTTTTAACCTGATCGGCTTGTGAAATAAGCTTTTGTAGGTCCTGAGTCTTGCGCTCTCTTTCCTTCTTTCGTGCTTCGATTTTCTTCAATTCATTAAGAAGCATTTGCTCTTCTTCCACTTGTTTGGTAGTTCTTTCGAAGAGTTTTTTCAATTGATCTTTCCTCTTTCGTTCATGATCTGCATCGAAAACATATGCTTTCTTGTCATTGTTTGTTCCCTTGGCCTGTAAATCAATTGAAAATGAAGGAAATCCTTTTTTAAAACATAATCTGCTTCCAGACTTACTTTAGCAAGAAGACCAACCACTTCATAGAATCTCTCCTTTAGATCTTCTACAGTCTTCATGCCAAAGCTCACGTGATCCCAACGATCGGCCATAATGATGAAACGCAAATCAAACCTCTTAGCCAGCTCGAACAAGTGATCGGTTTGAGCCTTTGTCCATTTATTAGGCTGCGATCGGAGGTGCGTATTGTATTCGTTCACAGTGTATTCAGGAATTTGAAGTTGTTTATTGAACTTGGCAAAGGGGTACTCCCTCGCGTCATCAGATTGACGCTTCCAGTGGTGGAATACAGCTCCATCTGTTCTTGCAGGATTGCTGAATGGAGCCCATTCCCATTTGCGAACCTGTTTCATACCTAATCTAGCTTTGGCTTGTTTGTAACCGGAACCAATACCAAGAGCTAAATACATGGATTCATTTGATTTAGCGTTTCAATCTTAAAAATCAATAAACATTACCAGTATCCGTGGGCAACAACGGCGGGGCATCTTTGTTATCATTGTATAGTAATGCAAATACTTCTCTATGCATACCTTCCGGTCTTTTACTTGTTTTAACTCTAGAAAAAGACTTAAATGATTTGTTTTATGTATATTAATTATATTTTTAAAATTTACTTTTCAAAGTTTCTCTTTTTGGTAGCGAGAAACGAATCCCTGGTCACTTCGGGTGTATTCGCCCGCTCCATGTCCAGTATATCCCGGACGTCCGTAGTCATTTTGGGAAAATATTTTTAACCGATTTTACTTTTTATTGTTGATTAAAATCAGTAAAATAGTAAAATATTTTATAAAATTGAAAAGCTGAATGACGACAGACGCCTCTTGCACGACAGAAAAGTGACATTTGATTTCCACTTGACAGATATATAAAGTGGTGCCAAGTTTCTCTTTAAGCAGCAAGGTTGGTTATAATTTATTAAATTGTTACAGTATGTTCCCACCAAAACAAAATCTCTGATTTTAGTGGAATTTCAATTATGTTCAGAAGTCGGAACAAGATACAAAAATTGATTGCCAAATACTTTTGACTAGCTGGTTTTTTCAAAGAGATTGGTGGCGTTCAATGCGTCCACTAAAAGTCAGTCAACGCCGCTTTGATTATTCAATGCGCCCTAAAAGTAAGTTGACTTTTAGTTAACATTTAGTCAAAAAGTTAGGAAAAATTTCTTGAATAACATTGAAATGACAGTTTCTCCTTTGCAATGTATTGGTGTCAGTTTGTCGATCAATGGAATCACTTTGTCTAAGTGTCAGAAATCCGAAGATTTCGGATAAAATTTGAAAAATCCAATTTGAACGTATTCATTGAGTAAAATGTCAGAAAGCGAGCAAAAGTTCAGTAAATTCGAACTTTTTTGTGTATGACTCACTTTGTTACGTTATCCTTACGTACGTCAAACAAAGCGTTTATAGAGAAAGCCGCATTGTGATTTGTGATACATATTTCGTATTGTCGAACTTTTTCTTATTGTCAAAGTCTGTCGTAAAACGTGTTTGTGTTTCTACCCTCACTTTCACGATGACAGAACAGCGCTCTAAAGTTTTATATACGTAACGGGACGAAGTCGGTTCTAAAGCATGTACATTGTATGTGTTTTAGCTATTAATTTGGTGATGTTCGTCAAATTGCTATATAATGTATGTAACAAGCGTTTTGTATAACAGTCTGTGTTTTGAGCAGGTGATTTACATACATACTATCGTTGGACTAGAGACACACATTATAAAGCAATCGCAAGAACAGGCAATTCTTGTAATAAATAAGACAAAAACTGTTACTAAAAAACTCAACAAAATTCCAGGTCAATTTGTACAAATTTAGGTTCAAAACAAACAACTTTGCGAACCAAATTCTCCAAATGTTTTTACATAAAATGGGTTATATTGTAAGCACTGTATTACGAATGACGTATCAGAATAGACTTTATTAAAAACAAAACGCCTTCCCTGTCGCTCTTACGAGGAAACTATATATCTTTCTTTGTTTTTGTTTATTTGTTGATGTTACGAAAACGATTTTAAAACAAAACCGATTGCATAAATACGTAAACAAAAGTCAGCTGTTTGCCAAAACACGAATAAGGGAACCCGGAACGTCAAAAAATTTTCATCAAAACACGTGTTACTTTTGATACGCATTTCATTTCTCCATCTCCGGCGATAAGAGAACAATTAAAACGTTTTCCAATTCGGTGTCTGTGATCAAATATTTTATATTTTGTATACATATTTCCCCAGATTATATATATTTATTCTAAACAAACTAAAAATGGAAATAAGTCCAAAGAAATTTAAAAAGTCAGTCAATATTTTATTGACTTTAATTGAAACTGATGATAAAGTGCTGAAAGAGTTTTTGAGGTTACCAGTAAGTCTAGGTCCATGAAGTGATCTGAATTCCTCACTATAGCACGTGTTTTAAATAATTTTTTCTTTTCAGGATATAACTGCCCCTGATATTTTGAAAGTATTCAATTATCTAGGATTTCAGTTATTGGACCCAACATATACAGAAAACATTGGAATAGCTTTTCAGGACTGCATTTTGTTAATTGTTACAGCAAAAATAAACAATGACGATGACACCAGCACCAACTTGGAAGAGTATCAAAAGAAATGTATTGCTCTATCGAAGTTAATGATGATTTCACCAGATATTTTGAGGTAACATTATGAACTTATATAGCAAGACTTGTAGTTTCGCTTATCTCAATAACATATATTATTTATGTCCTTATCAAATTCAAAATTACTATTCTGTCCCCAATCCACGATAGTGATGCGTTTCCAAGAGGTTAATAATTTTGAACAAATATCTTTTTCTATGTACATTACGTAAAGTAGCTATTGTTGTATGGTTTTTTAAGTTAGGATCTTTTAGGGCTATCAAAGGCATCACAATCATCAAAAGTCTTATACGGCTTTGCTAATCCATGGGGTCATATCATGGACGTGTCGAACTTGCCTATGAGGGCGAAACCACTGCTACGAATTACCCAATAAGACTGCCAACGCGACAAAGAAACATAATGGTGAAATAATGAAGCCAAGTCGATAACAGACGTTACAGGAAAGAAGCAAAGAAGAAATGTGCCCTACTTCAAACAGAAAAGACAGAAAACAGTAGCTGCTGCGGCAAACTAATCTATTCAGGAATTATATATGTACTAATATGAAAAAAGGCGCAACAATTTCAAAATAGGCGCTCAAAACGAAAAAATGTTCAGAAAAACATTTTATGGATGACGGCAACATATTTCACAGATTAAATGAACAATTTCCTAGGATATTCTTCTCAGTAGCTATCTGTACCTATTATTTCTTTACAAAAAATATAAAAAGAAAAAAGCTATCGAGCCAGACAAGATACTCTGAGAGCTCTGGAAAAACATGGTAAACATCGTGTGCCCAGAGCAATTAACATCTGTCCGTCTGTGTGTCTGTACGTATGTATATTGGACTGCAGCCTAAACGGTTGGGCCAATCGTCTTCAAATTTTGAACTTAAGGTTATTTTGAGTTTTTATTTTTTTTTAGTTCAAAAATTAACGGTACCTGTCATATAACCGTTATGTAAAAACTTATTTTTCTCGAAAACGGCTCCAAGAATTATTATAAAAAAAAATCAGTGTACTACATTATAGTTATTTTAGTGAAAAAAAAATTTAATATGGTGGGCTAAAAACGGTACCTCCCATAGGACCGGTTTTTTTTCTTCGACTTTCTCAAAAACTGGAGATCCGATTACAATCAAAATTGATATTCAAGAAGATGTAGGTAGCCTGAGTAATTTTGCATAAATTGTTTTTCGAAAACTTTTTTTTGTATTTTTAATATTTTTTTTTAAATTGTTTGTGCTTAAGTTTGTAGTCTTGAATTATTTTTTTTAATTTAAAAAAAGAAGTTAAAAAAAACCGTTTTATTTAAAAACGGCTACTACAATTTTGAAAAAAAATTCACACTTTTTTACATTTCCTTAAGAAATAAAATGGCGTTTAAATTATTTCACCCAATACATTTTAACGTACTTTATTCGAACAATCAAAAGTCACAAAAATCGATTAAATGCTTTGATGTTCACTTTAATTTTTTTAATTTTATTCTACAATGTGACCGCACATATGAGCAAGTACGTGCAATCCAGTCGTGCAATTTATTTACATGACCAACAATTAATACAAAAATTACTACAATGTATCAAAGGTAGCAAAAAAAAAGCTAACCTTTTCGCCAAGTAGTTCGCCGCTAATTCTACGCTGCCAGAGTGTCATGGTCATATCCGTACTTGAGAGCGTAAATGATTCTTCTTTCGCACTCGTACAGTGGCTAGAGTTTTAAAAGATCTTGACGTACATAAATCCACTGGTCCTGATATCATCCCCGCTATTGTTCTGAAGAGGTGTTCTCCTACGTTGGCAAAGCCCCTGCGTCTGTTCTATCTATCTTACTCTTCAGGGCTCGTTCCGAGCAAAGGAAGACAGCTTTTGTCCAACCCATACCTAAAAAAGGCGAATCGTCCTCCCCCGCAAATTACCGACCAATTGCACTTACGTCCCTTCTTTCCAAGGTCATGGAAACATTTATTAATTATAAAATGAAGAAATATCTTGAGGGACGAAAGGTTCTAAATGACAGTATGGTTATCGTAGCAATAGGTACATGATGGTTTATCTCACCGAACAGTGGAACAAATCTCTACATCGTTTCGGAGAAAGTAAGATTATTGCACTCGATATTTCTAAAGCATTTGATAGAGTCTGGCACCAGGCTCTTTTATCGAAAATGCGCGTTTTCGGTTTCGATGTATCTTTTCTTCGCTGGATTAGAAATTATCTTTCGGACCGTTCAATACAAGTTGTAGTGGATTTGTTCAAATCTGATGTCTTCAAAATAAATCCTGGTGTGCCCAAGGGCTCCGTTCTGTCTCCGACTCTCTTTCTCATTTTTACTTGCGATTATAGGGACTATAAGGCAAGTTTAGGATTCCTGAATATAAAAAAAAATTGAGATAATGATCAAACATGACATTACGATCATGGAGAAGTTTAAAAAAGTCATTGACAAAAAATGTCCGTCTGTCTGTCTGTCTGTCCGGGTGTATATCGATCTGCAGCCTAAACGGGTTAAGCGATTATCTTCAAATTTGGTATGTGTGATTCTTTTGGCATTCCCCAGAGGTGAAATTGAAATTTTATTTTTAGGGCTAAAAATAACGGTACTTGCCATACGACCGTTTAGGAAAAGCTTATTTTTCTCGAAAACGGCTCGAACGATTTTGATGAACATTTTTGAGAATTTTTTTATTGGTATTGGCTATCATTTGATCAGAGCCAGATATACGGGAAAAGTCTATTAACGGGACGTTTAACGTTTTTTTTTTTTAATTTTTGGCGTTCTCGGTAATGGCTCTATGGATTTCTGTCAAATTTTATATTTAAAAAGATTTAGATAGCCAAATTAATTTTGCATACCAACATTTTTTAATTACTTTTTTTTCTAATCAAAATTAATTTTTGATTTTTTTTTTTGAAAATCAATATTTTTAAAACTAATCAAAAAAAATTATTTTAAATTTTATAATCACATGTATATTAATAAACTCTAAAAAACTGCATACCAAAATTTAAAAATACATTTTTTTCAAAAAACAAAATAAAAAACAAGATTTTATCAAAATCCGTCCTACAATTTTCGAAATACTTTTTTCATTAATTCTTTGTTATTTAAGACGTATGGTGCCGTACTACTACGTATCTAAAGCGCTATCAGCTAGACATCATGTTTCGGTAGTCTCACTCGATTTTGAAAAAGCCTTTGATAGAGGTCTACATATTGTCTTAAAAACCTTAAAAAAGGGGATTTGGACGAAATATCTACGCCTATGTTAAATCTTTTTTGACCAACAGAAAATTCTGTATAAGAACCGTGAAAACGGTCATGAATCTACGAGGAAAACATGTAATATGCTTAGATAGTATTTCAGTCCTGAACGCAATACAAAAACCGATCAATAACTCCGATCTCATATCCGAAATCCGATACCAACTTACATACTTGGAAATGAGAACGCGGATTTCGCAGCAAACTTTGCTCCTGTATATAGATTCGATATCTTTACAAAATTAGACCTATTAAAACATATACAAAAAATCACAACAAATACTTTAAAATATGATTGGAGCCTCATCACCCTCTACAAAAAAGTTAACCCTGAAAGATTGAAACCAATTTACCCCACAAGTATCCCCAAACATAAAATATGGAACTTCATTCGAATAAGACTTGGACACACAGCTGCTTCTCATCGACACCTTCTGACCAAAAATAACCCACCAATCTGCAGCTCTTGCAACACTAACATGGATTTATTACATATTTTAGAAATTTGCTCCGTATTTACTCCTATTATCAAAAATTTATTAAAAAAAAATCTATTTATGAAACATTAAAAGAAACCAACTGTACAAATATAGATCTTATCAATGAATTTATAAAGATAATAAATATTATCATTTAATTTTAAAGTTACCATATAACCAATAGTCTCTTCAGCTAGGTTCATATTTTTTTTATTTTATATTATCATTTAATTTTAATTACCTGTTAATAATCTAAAATAAAAATAATAATAATAATAATAAAATCTTTAAAATAAATGTCAATGGGAACGAAATTCATAATGAAAAACACTTGTTGCTGTTAGGTTGTATAATTGGCTAAAAAAAACTTTCACTTCCGCAGGACGGATTTTCAATTGTTTTGTTTATAAACCATCTAAATTTATTTAAAAAAAAATATAAAAATCCACCCAGCCGGACTCTAGATATAAGGTCACACACAAAATTGAAACTTATTTTTTATATATAGAGATATACTTTTATATATAATCTCTTCATCAAGTTTTATTGTTGACCATAATTTTATCTTCTCGAATTCTTACTCAGATATGCAACAAAATACTTCACTAACAAGCCAGCGCCTTTTGCCCGTGCAAATGATGAAAACTCGAATTCAAAGAAAGCTAAATTCACTCAAACTTTATCAGTTACTGATTTGGAAATCGCTAAATGCTGCTATCGTTTACTTTCGTGTGATCCTGCCTTTTTCAAAGATCTCTGGAACTGGTCTCATTTTATATCGCACTACCCAAACCAAGGATGTGATCTCCAGAAGTTATACTGCAACCATGCCATGGCTATCATCACTTATATGACACCGCATCAATTAAAAGAATTAAATCAATCCATCAAAGAAGAAATCATTTTATTGTTCCATAAGGAACAGAAATCTATGCCCTCCATAACAAAAACAATTAATGACGATAAGGAAAAACAAGATTCTTTAATTAATGTTCCTTTTGCAAGTAATGTAGTCACCTATGTCGAGGGTGTTCTCCTTCCTATTTTCAACAATGAAAACAAACAATTCTATGAAGAGACTGATGGTAACTACGATTCTATTGTAAGAGTCGATTCCACAAAGGTCAACTTAAGAAGCATAGCATTGGGAGTGTCTTCTGGTAAAGCAGTATGTTTGTCCGGGCCAGTAGGATGTGGTAAAACTACTTTGGTTGAGTATCTAGCCAGGAAAACTGGTAGAATTTGCCCTAAGCAACTGGAAATTGAGAATTCAATTCATATGAAAGAAAATAAACAATCGAATAATAAAAAGAAGGATCAACGTTATGGTAGCAAAAGAAAGAGTTTGGTTGAAAAAGAAGAAAATAAAAACATCACCAACGATTCGTTCGACAAACGAAGTGGATTTTTGAGGATACAATTGGGAGATCAGACTGATAGTAAGATGTTGCTGGGTCAGTACCGCTGTACAGATGTGCCTGGTGAATTTATTTGGCTGCCGGGAGTCTTGACTCAAGTATGTTTATAGAGTTTGTTTTCATTTGCAATGAAAGCTCATATAATAATTCTTCCTTTAGGCCGCTATGAATGGATACTGGTTGCTTCTGGAGGATTTAGATGCAGCCACACAAGACACCTACACGATTCTCAATAACTTGCTCGAGAATAATTTCCTAAATGTGCCTGGATTTAGAGACTGTGTTAAAATTGAACCTGGTTTTCAACTGTTCGTTACAATAAGGTAAGTGTTTCTTTTTTTACATAACTACCATTATTATTTAAATTTGTCCTTACAGAACGAATAAAGGCTCCAACGCCTCCCAAAAGTGCCTCTACTCTCTATTGGAAAAGTATCTCTATACCGTAAACATTCTACCACTTTCTCGCAATGAACTCTGCCGTGTGATAAGCACAAACTATCCTAAACTAAGCACCGTTTCTAACCGAATAATAGACGTATTCTTAACTTTTTCCAGTGGAGACCATACCATTGCTGATAATTTGCGGACTCAAGAAATCGATGACAAAGCTGACACAACAGAAAAATATGTCTCCCTGCCATTTGAAGCTGTTTCTTTGAGCAACGTAACCAATTCAGGAAGACTAGTGTCCACAAGAGATTTAATCAAGTTGTGTGCTCGTTCGAACCCTACGTTCTCAATTACAAGCACTGAGTGTGCATATTTTGTATTCCAAAACGCCGTCGATGTATTTTGCTCTTACTTGCCACAAGGAAAGGAAAAAACCCGTCTGATCACAAGCATTGGAGCCAAGCTTGGAATTATCCAGTCAAGATGTGAATTTTTTGCCGACGAATACAAACCTGATTTTCAAGTAGACTCTAAGAGAATCAAGGTAGGTCGTGCAGAGCTTGTATCCAAATCATGTGGGTTTCTAAAGCCTCGATCACATGACGATGACGATGATGACTTCTTAAGACCTGTTAAGAAGCAAAAATTGGAGAAAAAATTAGAGAAAACTGTAATGCCACTAAAGCAAGTAAAAAGTGCAACATTTTCTTTCACCCGAATGGCCTCATGTCTGTTGGAACGTATTGCGGTGTGTGTGAGGCAAGACGAGCCAGTTCTACTTGTTGGTGAAACCGGAGTGGGAAAGACCTCATCTGTGCAATATTTAGCCGAGAAGACCCATCACAAGTTAGTTGTGGTAAATATGAATAATCAATCGGATGTCTCTGACCTTGTAGGCGGCTTCAAGCCCGTAGACCTAAACTACGTTGTGGCCCCATTAAGGTCCGATTTTGAAAACCTTTTCCGTAAGACCTTTGACGGCAGCAAGAACGAGACATTCCTTAATAAATTCAGCATTTGTTACAATCAAGGAAATTTTGAGGTCCTCATTAAACTAATGATCACCGTGGTAAATTCTGTTTTCAGTCGATGCCAAAAAGAAGAATTTAAATTCGAGGAAGATTTGCCTAGGTGGAAGCAATTACAAGTGAAGTTGCAAAAGCTGAATTCTCAGCTAACAAAGTCTATCAACATCTCCTTTGCCTTTATTCCTGGATCTTTGGTGAATTGCATCAAAAACGGTGACTGGGTTCTGTTGGATGAAATTAATTTGGCATCGGCTGAGACTTTGGAATGCCTTTCTACCATTCTTGAACCTGATGGATCAGTAGTTCTTTTGGAAAAAGGTGATTTTACCCCAGTTCAGCGTCATCCAGACTTCAGAATCTTTGCCTGTATGAATCCAAACACCGATATTGGCAAAAAAGATCTGCCAGTGGGAATTCGGAACAGATTAACCGAATTCTTTGTCGATGAATTGACCACTGACTTGGATTTGTCACTGCTGGTTAGTGATTACCTAAGCAGCACGGGAATTGAAAAGAAACGAGTAACCAGCATCGTTAAGATGTACAAGAAGCTACGGATTTTGTCCAAATTAGAGTTGAACGATGGCCTCGGTAATCGTCCTGTGTTTTCTCTGCGTACGCTTTGTCGTTCATTAAGGATTTGTGCCAAGAATCTGTGTGGCTCAATTGAAAGAAATCTCTATGAGAGCTTTTGTATGAGTTTCCTAACCCAGTTGGATCCACCATCTCACAATATTGTATTAGAGTTGATTAAAGGATCATTGCTTAGCAATGTTAAAGCAATTTTATCCCAAGGAATCCCCCGTCCAGGGGAGGATTACTTGAATTTTGAAGGCTATTGGATACAAAGCGGACCAAAAGAGATCCAAGAATGTAGCAACTATATTTTAACAAAAAGTGTAGGGGAGAACTTGAAGGACTTATCTAGGATTATATCGATCGGTAAGCTGCCTATCTTGCTTCAAGGTCCGACAAGTGCTGGAAAGACAAGTTTAATTGAATATGTAGCCAAAAAAAGTGGTAATCACTGTCTTCGAATCAATAACCATGAGCATACCGATCTGCAGGAGTATATAGGAACATACACATCGGACATAAGTGGAAAGTTATCCTTCAAAGAGGGTGTATTGGTTCAGGCAATGAGGAATGGATTTTGGATTATTCTTGATGAGTTAAATTTAGCCTCCACAGATATTTTGGAAGCCCTTAACCGAGTTCTTGACGACAACAGAGAGTTATTTATTCCAGAAACTCAGACTGTCGTGAAGGCACATCCGAATTTCATGCTTTTTGCTACACAGAATCCACCGGGTCTATATGGAGGCAGAAAGACCCTTTCAAGGGCCTTTAAAAACCGATTTATTGAACTTCATTTCTCTGAAATTCCTCGCGATGAATTAGAAACTATTCTAGAAAAACGCTGCCTCATTCCACAATCGTATTCCAAGAAAATGGTTCAATGCATGTGGGATTTGCAAAAGAACCGCAAGACAACAACTAAAAACGTCTTCACTTTGCGTGATTTGTTCCGATGGGGAAATCGCTATACGTTCGCTGATAAGAAACTGTTGAATGACTTGAAATATGATTGGAATCAACATTTGATTGAGGAGGGTTATTTGGTTTTGTCTGCAAAGGTGAGGACTGACATTGAGATTGAAATAATCGAAGAGACGCTTTATAGGAACTTCAGAAAGAAGATAAACCTGGATTTATTATTTGGCGAGGAAGCGTCACCTGTGACAAGGAGCATCATAGATTCCATTAAGAGCTACACTCAAAGGAATGATATTGTTTGGACAAGAAATATGACACGAATGGCCGTTTTGGCGGCGAAAGCGATACAATTCGATGAACCAGTGTTGCTAGTTGGACCAACCGGGTGTGGAAAAACTACAGTTTGCCAGATCCTGGCAAGTATACATAATGTGCAATTACGAATTCTGAATTGCCACATGCACACGGAGGGAGCTGACTTTTTGGGTGGTCTGAGACCTTGTAGGACGAATTCAGAAGGAGATGAGACACAAAAGCTGTTCGAATGGGCTGATGGCCCGTTAATCATGTCAATGGTTGAGGGAAGTTACTTTATGGCTGATGAAATCTCTCTGGCAGAAGATTCTGTTCTAGAAAGGTTGAATTGTATTTTGGAACCTGAAAGAACAGTCTTGTTAGCTGAAAAAGGAGGTGTCGGCGATGTTGATTCTGTTTCGCAGGATTTTGTTATCAAGGCAGCTGACGGATTCCAATTCTTTGCAACCATGAATCCTGGAGGTGATTTCGGTAAGAAGGAACTGTCTCCCGCTCTAAGGAATCGTTTTACAGAAATTTGGTGTATACCATCAGACTCAAGAGATGATTTAATAAACATTGCAGCCAACTGCATGAAGGAGAGCATGAGTGGTTTAAAAACAGAAAACGTGGACAAAATTGCTTCATTCCTCGTCGACGTTGTATTTTATATTCGGGACAAAGTAGAGAAATTTAAGTTTTCTATACGAGATATCTTGGCTTGGTCAAACTATTTGATTGTTAATTCGAAACTGGAATTCCCTGAAGCAGCAGTTTTTGGACTGGAGACTATTTTTTTGGATTCCCTAGAAATGCTCCCACATGAATCCTTAGAAAAGGTAGAAAAACTAAAATGGAATATCATCCGATATGCTATTAAACAGGCCAAAGTGACTGTGGGTGTAAGTGTCAACGAGGAAGATATCCTTTCTAAACGGGGAGATGTTATCGAAAACACAGAAGAATTCTTCGGAATCAAGCCATTCTACGTTGCTACGAATTCCTCGAGAAAAATAAATGCTGATGAGCATTTCCTTTTCGATGCGCCAACAACTAAGAAGAATTTGTTCCGACTTTTGTCTGCTTTAAGCTTGAATAAACCTGTTCTCTTGGAAGGACCTCCAGGAGTGGGTAAAACATCGATTGTGGAGAGTCTTGCTCATGCTATCGGCTACAACGTTGTCAGAATAAACCTCTGTGAGCACACTGATCTGGCAGATCTTTTTGGCACAGATTTGCCTGCAGAAGAGAATGTTGATGATGCAAAAGTTAAAAATACAGTTGGGTCGTTTGTTTGGCGTGATGGTCCCCTTTTGGCAGCTTTGAAATCGGAAAATACTTGGATATTGCTTGATGAGTTGAATTTGGCACCACAAAGTGTATTGGAAGGTCTAAACGCTATTCTGGATCATCGTGGAGAAGTTTACATTCCCGAGTTGAACAAATCATTTGTTCTTAGTCGCATGACTCGCATATTTGCCTGTCAAAATCCATTGAGGCAGGGAGGCGGACGTAAAGGCCTTCCGCAATCGTTTCTCAATCGTTTTAACAAAGTTTACTTAAGGAAGCTTACGACTGAAGATCTGCTCTTTGTAGTCAATGGAAAGTATGCAAAACATTTCGAAGATTTAGCCGCTCACTTCCGTTCCTTTGTGGAACATATCGACGGAATTTCCAATCCAATTAATATATTTGATTTGTTAAAGCACAAAGACAATCTGAAAATAAGCCCAGAAACTCGAGCATGTTCAATTGACTTTGATCTCTCACTTCGATTAGTGAAATTCTCAGAAAAATTAGACAAAGGAATTGCTGACATGGAGTTTGGTTACAGGGGAGGACCATTCGAAATTAATTTACGTGATATTTTAAGATGGTGTGACTTACTCATAAGTCCTAAAACTGGTTTCATTCCCAAGAAACAGCCATTCAATTGCCTGAAATCCATTAAAGAGTTTAAGAGTTGTTTCGAAAACTTTTTATTGGTGCTCTACGAACGAATGAAATTGGTCTACTACCAGCGAATGAGATGTGACCAAGACAAAATGTTTATCCGCAATGCTTTTGGTGAAATCTTTAACTGTGATGCCGATAAACTTAATGCATTGTCTTTAGATGTCTCACTCTATTGGACCGATACTAAAGTTTATTTGAATGATATTGTACTAGAAAGAGAGCTAGCAGCTAATTCGACTGCAATCTTAAGGCCATTAAAGAGTAAACAAAAAACACCACTCCTTCTCTCATCACAGAGAGAATATCTGAAGAATTTGATTGAATGTGTGTATATGGAGAAACCAGTGTTGTTGTGTGGTCCAACTGATTCAGGAAAGACCAAACTCATTGATTTGATGTGTACACTGTCGAATGAATTATGCAATATGGATACCATTGACGATTCCGTTACTGGCAGTTTTCAACAGGTAAGTGAATAGTTTTTCTTCAACATCCTCATATTTTTAAGTCCGATCTAATTCTACATACTTTTATGGTTTCCAGATTGATCTTAACCGTCATTTGGAAGAAATTTCACAAAGCGTTGAAACGATATTTACTATCGAAATCCAGAATCTAGTAATGGAGATGAATTGTGCGTCGGGAAATAAAGATCATCGGGCTCCGGCGGTCAACAAGTTGGAAGAACTTTTAAATTCTTGGGAAAAATATGCGGCTCTTAACAAAATAAAAATTGGTAACTGCAATAGCCTAGATCCCCTTATGGTTGTATTAAAAACATTTGCATTTCAGATCTTCATAAACAATCGGAAATGTCTGACGAGTTAAACAACTTCCGCAATCGAATTCAAATCATGACTAAAGTTATAAAAAATCTTCTATCAATTCACACACTTTCAATTGAAGTCAAGTGCCAGCTTGAGGACCTCAACAAAGCACTTAAAGTTCTCAAAAACTTGGTGCGCAACTACGAATCCCTCAATACTGGTGGCAGCTTCGAATGGGTTGATTCGAAAATAGTAAAATCCCTTAAAAATGGCCAGTACATCAGTTTGGAGCATGTCAATCTGTGTTCATCGGCTATTTTGGATCGATTAAACCCGGTCTTCGAACCTAATGGAAAGTTGTTGATATCGGAGAAAGGCGTCACTGCCAACGCCGAAGCTGAAATTGTTGATAAACATGAAAACTTCCGAGCATTTTTATCAATCGACCCCAAAAACGGAGAACTATCAAGAGCCATGAGAAATCGCTGCGTTGAAATGGCTTTTAGTAAAGACAACTACACTAAAGACGATCTTCGAGTAATAATCTATGAAGGTGGAATCCACGACATACATTCTATTAATACAATATTAACAATTCATGAGCGGATTTGTAAAGCCACAGAAATCAATAATTTCAATGTTTCCCATTTGACACAATTCGCCTTTCTTGTGGAAGCTTATAAACGTATAGGCTATGAAGATGAAAAGGCTATTTACGTCAGCGGAATGGAAGTCTATGTGTATTCGTCGAATACCGATCTAATGGGCTACGGCTTAGCATATTATCAAAACCAATTGAGAGAGATTGTTCTTGATGAATCCAAAAAACTCAATGATTGTGGCATTAAAAGTGTTGATTTAGAAAATGTAGTGCTTAGAGGTGAAGATTTGAATGCAGTAGCTTTAGTGAAAATGCAAGCTGAACCGTTTAGATTACTTCTTAATAGCAATTATGGTTCTTTGAGTCAGCTCTTTAGTAGCTTCGAGTGCCTGCAATATGAAAAAAGTTTGGAATTGGTAAAAACTTACATGTACATGCTTTACGAAACCAGTTCCTTGGAAGATAGCAATCTTCGTCATTTATACTTGAATGAAATGTTGCAATCATCTGAATTAGATCCATCCTCACTGGAGGAATTGAAAATGCTCAATAATGAATTTTATTCTACTATTGATCAAAGAAGAGTTAACTTTGGAGAAAATCTCAGTTCTCTTCCGTGGAATTTTAAATTGTTTCCGCGTATCCGAGAATACATAGCTGCATACAATCCAGAATACGAACAACAAGGTTATGCCCTAAGTGCACTGCTGCTCTTAAATCTACTTGTCGATGAAGTCGCTAATGAGACAGTTACTAAACAAAGCGAGATTAATGCTTTAGCCTACTCACAAGCTGTTCAAGGTAAAGTTATCAACGATCGATTGAATAATGTTTTTCTCAACAGTTTGTCAACATTTGTCAAGAGTATGGGTCATATCTTGAATGCTTCATTAAGATATGCTGAATTTAATCTGTCAACTTATGTTCAACTAATAACTGCTTTCTTATGGAAAAACCGTTTGTTAAAAATTTCCCAAAACACCTTGTTTATTGGCAAAGTTCTAAACTCAAATTTAATGGATAAATTACTCCTTCACTTTAAATGGCTTGACAAAAATTTGCTTAAACTGATAGACAAACTTTTGCCAAACTATAAACAATTGAATGCCGAGTTTGACATGAGTCTTCAGAAAATTACCAACTATGCACTTAGTGTGAATCATCCGTTGAATTTGATAAGAAAAATCTTTACCAAGCAAATCACCCATTTTCAGCCTTATTATAGTGAAGAGCAAGTTCAGAGATTGACTTTGAGAAATCAACTTGATTCAAGTCTCGCCATAGTGCCAATTTACGGATCATTTAGCAATGAATTGATAGCAAAGAAGTTAGTGGCACACAAATCTGATGCAGCTAGAATTTTAAAAGCGGCTCTTTTAAAGAAAAATGGACTGGATGTTCAATGTCATCGTTTAGTAGGTGGAAGGGAAGTACCTAGTAGTATTCCTGAGTCACTCTTGGCAGCTATGACAAGCTTTATTAATGATTATGCCGAGAAGACAGAAGAAGAAGTCGACAACGATTGGGAGTTCGAAGAGTATGAGAAGTCCCTTGGAGAGATAACATCTCTCTTAAACGCAGATTTAGAGTCAACACGTCATCCAAATCAAGTTGAGTTTGAAATGATGCCACTTCGGGAATATTTTGTAAATAAATTTGCTTCCCAAATCATGGTTAACAAATCAAGGAGTATAGATTTAAATGAAATCTTTATCGAGAATATCTCATCTTTGAGTATGTCGTCTCTTGAGCTACTCCATGCCACCAAAAGCAAAAAATATCAGCAACTCGAAAGTTTATTCTCAGAAATTTTGAAATTTATCCTAACCATTGAAACTGAAAGTGAATTTGAAAGTCTTATTCAGTACTTAAGTTTAAATTTCAAACTCATTACGACTTATAATCATCAAATTACAAAGTCTGTACATTCACTTTTGCTGAATAATCTATCAACCCGCAGTGATGCCTGTCATAATCTTGAAAAGAAAGACATAGAGGTTGCCTCGACATATACCTATATCGGTCCACCGTTGACTGAAGGTGTTCTCAAAATGCTATTCCATTGGGATGGAACCTTCAAAGCTATTCCACTTAATGGCTTGCAGATTTGGAAGAGCTCTTTGGCTAATTTGCGCCAGTTGATTTGGAGCAATAGTCTTCTAATGACCCAGAGATATGATATTTCTCAATCAATCCTTGAAGATGGCTTAGCGAAAGCCAAGAAACTCTGCCTAGAAGTTGGATATGTCGAAAAGCTCTGTCAGAACATGGAAAATGAAAATTTTTCTGACTACAATGAAAATTTCCATAAACTTGTGTCTAAATTGAAACAACATTGTTTAAAGACGCAAATCGAAGTGAATGCCCAACTACAGCCGATGTTAAGAGTTCAAAATAATTTTTACAATGCATCGTTGATTCAATCTCTTGTTGGAGTAATTGAATTGTGTCTTCTCACGTTCACTCCGCTTATTGATCCAGTGGAAAAGAATCGCCTCAAGAAGGAGTACATTTTGGAAGACATAAATTGCCTTACCACCCTGATGACAGCGTATGATTTCATGAAAATCACCATGAATTATAAAAACTTTGGATCAGAGATTTGCAATGAACTGCAATCAAGATTGACAGACTTGTCCCAAAAACGAACAAAATTCTCTCAAAAGGTAGCTCTGCGTCCTGATGTATGTCTGTATTCGAATCTAGTCCAAGATATAACGCACTTTTTAAAATCAAATTGTGAACCGAATGCAATGCACACCCTTTTCCAGCTGGTCGATGATACTTGGCAGGATTGTGTTGATTTCAAGCCAACGCCAGATGAATCGAAGTTACTTAGACTAAATGAAACTTACCAAAAACTTGATTTGTGGATTTCGAATTCACAGAGATTTATCAATCATACAATGAAACGATACACCGGACACTATGAGGACTTCTTACAGCCATTGGAATGCTCTGTTGGTTTGGTAAGATTTGGTTTTGAAGGATTGAAAGTTTCGTTGCATCAGTTAAGGAGCTCAATTGTGCCGAATTCCATGGGAATCTTTTCAAATTTAAACGAGAATGCAAAGTTGTCGAATTTATTGACAAATATTGTGGAATTCCCAAGTGCTAGCAGCTTGAAAGTTTTCAATGTGGATACATCGAAGGATGTACATGAAAATCGATCTATTGTGTTTTCTGTGTTGGATAAGCTAGAAGGTAGTGAGTTTGAGTACTTTAGGTGAGTAAACTTAACATATCCAGGTCTTTAACAAACCACTTATTTATACATTTCTACAGGCTTCTCAAGTCAAAAATTTTGGAGCTTAAGAATCGGATTATGATCTCGTCCGATATCAATGAAGATACATTTAATGAACTTGATTTCGCCCTAAATATCTGCAACAAAGTTTGGCAAGATGAAGAAGAACGCAAAAGAAAACAAAAAGCTGAGGAAGACAGTCTTTATGTCACAAAGTTTGTTTTTTTCTACCAATCTTGAGCAACAATTTTTGATTTTCTATTTCTGTTTCATCAAAGAACCAAATGTGAAACTGAAGACGAAGAACTCCTTGAATTGCAAGAGATTGAAGAAAATTTCCCAACAAATGTCCAAGAAGATTTTGGAGAGTTTATTGTCGATGATTCTCTAGAAAAAGTAATGAAATTGTCTTCGGATAAGAAATTTACTAAAAAGACTGCGCTGGTTATCCGAGATGAAGATTATGCTTTCCTAGCGCAGAACTTTATCACTCTGATGCAACAATTTTCAAAGTATGTTTTTGTATATTCATTTTAATGAAAGGTTGTTTTTTCTTTATAACTGTTTTTTTCTTTTGCCCAGAGTTTATTACTATCAGCCAGATATGGTTCAGAAGAACAAACCTTCATTGGATTTCATAACACCTTTCAAAGATCGTGTGAAAGTATTTGTGCGACTGTTTTCAAAATATAAAACTGCTTTAAATGAGTGTTTAGACGAAAGTATTTACAATAGTTTCGCTTTTGCCATTGGTCTTCAGCAAGAAATGTTGAATGAAGTGTCATTTGCCAGTGAGCAATTGAATTTATGTTTATAATATCAGAATTTGTATCACCAAATGTTTTTTTCTTTTAAGGTACAAATATCAAAGAATACAACTTTTACAAAGATTCCAATATTCCGGAAATAATTTCATGTGCTGACGTTTTGGATAGAATAGATGTACGAGTAACAAAAGAATTGGAATTGTATCCCGAACACGCCAGTTTAATCGATGTAAGTATTCTCAACAAATGTACTGTCATATCAAGTCGCGTTTTTCATTGACTGCGTCGTTCCTCTGAATAAAATATTTCACGTCTTAGTCATTTCAAAGGTGTGGTACGTAGTTTTTTTTTTTTGACCAGGTCCGTCGCTGTGTAGCGGGTACAGTCTGTTTTGAGTTATCCTATTTGGAGAAATTATGCGTCCCGTCTTGTGAACAGTAGGTAGCTTCCTTTTAAGCCGCTTCAACATTCTGCTAATGATGTCGCTTCTTCTTTGCTGAGTTTTTTTTACAACTAACGCGCGCACAAGGGACTGTTTGTTTCCCTTTTAATGTAGAGCACACTGCCCGGTCATTAAGAAGATAGGGACGGGAACGATGGGAGATATCGATTAACGTGGCAAGGGAAAATCTCGCCGGGTAAACTATTTCAAATTCGTGTTGTTCGGCTAAAAAAAGAATCTATATTTCACGAGTATTACGGGAGAAACTTTTAAGGGGAGGAATGCAACTGGCTACTTCGAGTGAACATTTTTACTTGCGATTCTTAGGGACTATAAGGCAAGTTATGCATTCGTAAGAAAAAATATCTAACAATCAAACATGACATTACCATGATAGAGAAGTCTGTCTGTCCGTATCGATTCCTACAGCCTAAACGGTTGGGCCGATTTGATTCAAACTTGGTATATAGTATTATTAGAGTACTCTACCCGAATTTCGAATTGGCATTCTAGCTCCAAAACTAACGGTACCTGCCATATAACTTTTAATGAAAAACTTATTTTTCTCGAAAACGGCTCCTACGATTTTGATAAAACTTTCAGAATTGTGTTTTCTATGTAAAATCTATCTTTTAGTTTTAATGGATTTTTCAGAAAAAGTTTTATAACGGTACCTCCCATATGACCGGTTTTTTAAAATCAGACTTACTCGACTCGTTAACTAATTGACGGATTTTGATGAAATTTTCAAAATATATAGTGTTTTATGATTTAAAAAATATTGCCATTCGAAAACATTTTTTTTTAATTTTTAATAAATTAAAAAAAAAAAATATTTTGTTTTTTTGAATATTTTGAAAACGGATCTATAGATTTTTTTTTTAATTTTTCTCCTAGTATAAACTCAAAAAAAAATTTAAAATATGTTTCGAACGATTTTGAAATCAAAATTTCATAAAAGAGAAAACAGCAAAACAAATAAGATGGCTTACAACATTGCTATGAATTGTGTTTTTTTGATTTCATAAACATTTTATTTGTTTAATATTTTCCCCAAAATTTTAATTCATATTGCTCGGCTAAGCCCTAGCCATTAGTCAAATAAAAGAAGGTGAAAACTTACATACATACCTACGTATTTTAAAGCATTTCATCATCATAAAAGCACACAGAATAAATAAGGAAGCCTATGATAAACACAAAAACAACTAACAAATTAAAAAAAACTATTCGATTACTACTGAATACAAAAAATTTCAATCGAGAAAACAAAAGCTTACACCTGCCCCTAAATAAACAAAACCACTGTGTTAACTTTTAATATTGTCTGTATACCCACTCGCTTAAAAGTAGTTGGAATGTGTATCTTAATTTTAGTACCTACCTTCGTTCCAACCTTATTATAGGTACCTGATATCCTTAATAAATTCCAGTAATACCAACCCACACCATACGTTTATCGATCCATCAAACATAATTAAGCTATTTTAATTAATTTGATTTCAAAAAGTAAATTATTGTTATTGAGACCTATACCTAGCATTATTGCCCTACTGCTGATTCCCACGAATCTTTATGCCAGTTGTTCAAATTTTTCCATACCAAAATGAAAATTGAGTTGAAAAAAGTCCTTTATATCTTTCTATTAGCAAATTATATTATAAACAGTAAACAACAAGTGGAAAGATAATACACTAAAAAACTGCAAAAGCTAACAATCCTATATATTTATGTGTTTATCCCTTTATCGTGACGCATGTTCGTTCGAGCTTCAAAACACAAAGAAGTGTGAAAAAAACATTAAAATTAAATCTTTGTCAAAAAGACGCCTGTACCTAAAAAGGATTAGCACACAGGATGAAGTACGTGCGACCGTTGAATAAGATTTGAACCTTCAAACGAGTCGGTCGTTTTAATTATTGAATTGATATTACCCAACATTATCACTTCCATTTGGACAGATAGGAAGAATCTTTGCCTTTCATAAAACATGACTAACTCTTCTAGCTTTTCGTCGCTTTTAACAGCCCACAAATCTGAATCATATAGCAGCAATGAGATCTCTAAATCTCTCTCTATTCGCAGCAAAATATCTAAAGCTGATCGCAAATTTTAGGACTGAGTTTCCGTCAAAATTGTTCTGCTTTGGTATGTTATTGTCTGGTTTTTTTTCAGTTTGTGGGAAATCCAGCGACATTTTCGCATATTGATTGCAACTCTGTTGTCCGGTCCTGCTCTACAGTTCATAATTGGAAATTGACTGTAGGCACCTGATCTTTAGGATGTTACCAGCCAGCGATTTACAAAGGCCTGTAATCTACTCGAGATGGTGGCGTAGCATTTCTAGCGCCGTTGTCTTTTACCACGAAATACTTGATCATATCATATTCTGCCAAGGTTAGGAAGCTGGATAAACTTATGAAAAGCTGGAAGTAATGTCGATAGTAAAACAATTTAATGAGTCAGTAGATTCAGATATGTATTAGTTAAAAGAGAAAGCGAGTCGAAAAGATCTTGTAGGTTGGGTCACATCAGTTCTTAAATGAATACATTTCAAACGTGAAACCGTCCAACACTATTCGTATTGAGAGGTTATAACAGCGGTTACTGGTTTAACGAGGAAAGGATTCATCAACACCAAATGAACGCATTGGTACGTGATTAAAAACTTTTGGAAGTATCATGTGGAATATTCTTAATTACTCCAAAAACGATTTAAAGATTGATTCCACTTTTCTATTTGATCTAATGTTGGTATACTATGCGAATGGCCGTTGGAATCGAAGACGAGGTTTTATTCCGTTTACAAATCAAAAGTCTTCATAATAATAATAATAGTATTGCAACTAAGGCACATTGGCTTTTTAGAATTCACTGGATGCTACACGACGCTAGTAACAAGAATTAGCAAGATTGAAAAGATTTTTTCGGTCTAGAATTAGGAGACTATTTTCACATTTAAAACACATAGACGGATTTTTCACTGCTTCTCAAAGCCGTATGTTTAGGTTAGGTTGGATGTTGAATTTGAAGCCGTTACATCTCACTCGGAGGAACGAGGGTTGCGTTATGGATTATTAGGTATTTGTTGCTTCCTTAAACCATCTTGAATTAATAATACATTTTAGGATGTTTTAAAATGGCTTTTGAAACATCGCCCAGTTCGTCGAAAAAGTATTTTCTGAGGGCTATTTTCCTGGTCTGAGCCCTCTTCTGTATCAAACGTCCTCACACCCTCTACATAAGCTTGATGTGCTAATGCCGATTCTGCTCACGTGGGTTCCTATTGAGTTCTGTCCCGTCAGGGTACCAACCAGCAAGGACAATTGAGGTCTCAGCTAAGCTTTATAATGTATTCCGACATATTTTGCCAAAGATTTTGAAACCCGACAAGTATCAAGTGTTGGCCATCTATCGTTCGAGGCTTTGATGAATCTTTCGTGAATTCTATTTTTTTCATTTTCCATTGGCGCTTACCCGGGTGCACCTGAGCTTGGTTTCATTTATGAACCGTTTTCTGCCAGTCTATCAGAAATTTCATTCCCGTAAATTTCACAGTTTCCGGGGACCCATCGAAGGGTTACAAGATTAATTTCACAGATCAATACGACAGCTGTCAATCAGTTTGGACTTGGAGACGATTGAGGATATGGCTTTGATTGCCGCCTGGCTGTCTATAATAATGTCAATATTTTTGTTCTCCACATTGTAGTTGCTTTGGAGCTTCGCTTACTGCAAGCACTTTTGCCTGGGAAAGACTACGGAAATTTGGAAACTTCATTGATCTATTTATTGGCGGGTTTTGACGCCACTTTTTCTTCTTCTTTAACCGACGATTCTTATGATCTCGACTGGGACTAAAACTCGATAATATTGGAACGTGGCATGCTATTGCCTTTTCTGAAGTTCTCAGGGCATCTTCTTTCTACACGGCAGTACCAGCTAAGTCAATCATGTTGTATTTTGTCCAAGATGGTTTTCTTTATTATAAGTCTTCCTTGTTTTTTTTTTGTCCTTCTTCTTCTGTTGACGCCACTGTTGATGTCGTCTTTTTAAACCTATGCATGACTTCTGCGGTTCATTCAGAACAGTAATTCAGGCAGAAGTCCGGCGGCCACAACTCTTGTATGTAAAATAATCACGATCAATTTGAACGAGACATCAACCGATATTTGGAAATTTATCTGTACCAAACTAAAATAACCATTAATTTATTAATATTATTTCAGATTATTCGGGTAATAAATAAAATCCGTGGCCTTCCATCGACATCTCCAGTTGTTCGATTTAATACTGGCTTTCAAATTCTACGCCAAAAAGTCGCCCATTGGAATGAAGTGGCACACAAAAACAACCACATACGTGACTTGGAAATCGAGATTGCTGAATTCGTTCAAAGATGGACAAAGCTCGAGTTACAATTCTGGAGAACATGTCTTTCTCAAACACATGAACGGTAAGTAGTTAAACAAAATCCAGCGTTCTTTAAAGAAAAACAAGATTATTATCTATCGGTTTCAGAGTTCAATCTAATGCCTACAAATACTGGTTTTTCATCTATAATCTCCTCCAAGAGTACATCCAGAATCACGAAATCGATTCATCATACACCGATATAAAATACACTGAAAAACGTTTTGTCGAAGGTGAAACAATGGAAGTAGAACAACAAAAAACCACACATATTTCACCAAATGACATTCTTCGAATTCTGAAGCAATTCGTAGAATCTTCCAGCTATGGAGACTTTCAAGTTCGCATGGATTTGCTAAAATCCTTCGAGCTGTACATGCATTACGTTCAAATCGGCAGCGAAGAAAAAAAAACAACTCTGATTGCTGGCCTACACAATTTGCAAATTTACTTCAGTCAATTCGGTGCTGAAATTGAAGAAACGAAAAAGTCAATGCGTGCTCCAATCGAAAAGAAACTCAAAGAGTTTGTCAAGATCGAGTCTTATAATAAAGATTTGTCTTACTTTAGCATGCGTAGCAATGTAGCAAGAGTTCACAGAAGCTTGAATAAGTTCCTTAAGGACTATCAAAATCAATTGACACAGAAAATAACTCCAGTATTTCAACCTAAAGACGCAACTGTCAAGGATTATAGCTTTGAAAACGAAAAGGGAAGGGAATTACGTTATGATCCAAAGATCAAATACTATATGGTTGATGTTAAGACTTTTTTGGCTCCACAGAAATTAAAGGAAAAGTTCGAAATAGATGAGGGTAGTGACGAATCAAGCCTCTTGCACAAGGTTGGAAAACTATTCTTAACTTCCAGGAATATAGTTAAAGAAACAATCAATAATGTTTCTTATACCAACTTGATAAATGCACTTGATGAGCTGATGACCACTCAAATCGAAACTTGCGACTATCTTAGGAATCTAGAAGTTGACAGAACCCAAGAACGCCCCAAACAAGTTCTCGAAGCAAAGCATATTCTGCAACAAAAACGGAAAGCTCTCTCGGATTTCTTCAAAACCCTCGCCAGCCTTGGACTTAGTTACAAATCAGGTCTTCTTGAATTGTCATTGCGTTCAGAATTCGAA
The DNA here is from genome assembly GCA_963971375.1 of Platycheirus rosarum. NCBI lineage: Eukaryota > Metazoa > Arthropoda > Insecta > Diptera > Syrphidae > Platycheirus > Platycheirus rosarum. The sequence goes on along the minus strand of OZ020510.1, from coordinate 51,509,471 downwards.
GACTTAGCACTTCCTCCATTCTGTGTGAAGACCATGCTGGGTGGATTCAAAGATAAGAAGATTCATCAGAATATTGTTCATTTGAACGAAAACCTAGACAAATACTACGCGAAGTGTGTATTCAAAATAAAACTCCTTCAGAACATTATGTTGGCTCCTCTAAGTGAACTGGGACCCCCCAATATCGATCGTATTAAAGGTTTTGCTGTAGAAACCTTCCTGCTGGTCCAAAATCAGCGAACTCTGTTGAGCAATTCAACGCGCAATGTATACGAACTACGAAATATCATTTGCAATCTGAAGCTTCTTTCCGAAATGAAAACACAGATACCCAACGAATTGAAGTTCTCCAAGTGGCGTGATAATTTCGTTGTTTTGAAAGAGAGCATATGTAGGGTTCGCCTTCTTATGGAGCAGTTTGTGTTACTCTTGAAATGTGTTCCAGAAAATGTATCATCAGAGAATACAGTCCTAGTTAACTCAAATATAATACTCGTCCAAGAAGAACACAAGTTCTTAGCTATCACAAATTTGTGTCAGAAACTTTTGGGACATGTTAGGTCTATCTTGAGTGATATGGCAAAGAATGACGTAGAGTTCTTGAACAGCGACAAAATGGACAGTTTTAACAAAGCATATGTCGAAATTCGGTGTCAAATTGAAGAAATACGAGAACTGCTATCTATGTCGGCGGGTGAGTACCTTCCAGCTGCTAATAGTCTCTCAGAGTTGCTTGTTCATATGGAAGAAGTAAACGAATCTCTTCAAAGGGAAGATGAGCACCCATTAGAAGCAATATCGGATTTTGAAAATGTTGACAACGAACTAGAAAATATTGTCCATTCTATTTTACTCTCTATTCAAAAGCTTTTTAAAAAGTATCCCAAGCAAACCATAATCACCGAAGATGGCAAGGAACAAAGAGTGTCTCCAAGCAAGAAACTAGCTGACGAAGAGCAAATACAAGAGAATCATCTTAAGGGTAAATTGTATCAAGAACTCTTGGCCGATTGGAATATTTTGAATCTCCCTCATGTAACTAAGAAAATGTCGAACATTCTATTGTCCATTAAACACTCCAAGATCGCAGATATTCAGTACGTTCGAAAGATCACATCGGTTCTTCCCATTTTAGAGCAATACAACCTGGTAGCAGATTACTATCTTTTCCAGCAATTGGGAGCACATAAGGTTTCGGCAAAAATGCTTTCTATCATGTTGACTGTGTTCGTTGAACTGAGCACCAAAGGCTTCTGTGTTCCGGGGGATTTAATGCAAGATGAAGAAGGTGAGTCCAAGAAGAATGACGACAAAAAGGGCGAAGGATTTGGTCTGGAAGACGGAACTGGCGAGAAAGATGCTTCGGATAAGATTGAGTCGGAAGATCAACTAGATGATGCCAAACGACCCGAAGATCGCAAGGAAGAAGATAAGAAAAATAATGAAGAAGACTGCAAGGAGGAGAAAGGAATTGAGATGAGTGATGATTTTGATGGTAAGATGCAGGACATCGAAAAACCTGAAGAGGATGACAGTGGAGAGTCGAAAGATGAAGAAGATCTCAATAAGGAAATGGGAGACACGGATAAGGGAGCTGATAAGTTGGATGATCAGATATGGGGATCTGATGAAGAACAGGAGCAATCTGAAGAAGAGAATGAAATGGAAGAAGAGGATGAGGGTAAAGGTTCCAAAGATGAGTCGGATGCTCATAATGATCTGGATAGTAAGAACGAGTCCAAGAAAGGTGAAGAGGAGCATGATAAAGATGGTTTGGATGCAACAGACGACGCATTGCCAGACAAGGAAAAGAAAAAGCAAGAGAAAGATATCGATGAAATGAAGGATCCCGAATACGATGAAGAACAGGTTAATCCATATCACAATGAGTTAGAGGAACCACCAGAAGCTGAGGAAATGGATTTGGGGGATAACGTGAATATGGATGATGAGCAGGAAGGAGATGATAAACAAGACGATAATCCATTTGACATTGATACTATGAAGGATCTTAGGCCACCCGAACAGGAAAAAGATGATGGTGAAGAAGAGGGGGAAGGTGAAGGTGATAAGGAAGAACCTGGTGATGAAAATAAAAACGAAGGCGATTCTTCAGACCATGAAGAAGAACCAGAATTTGGACAGGATAAAGGCCCTGAAGACGAAAATAAAGAGCAAGAAGAAGAAGAAGAAGTTGATAAGGAGGATGCGGAAACAAAAACGCGAGGTGATCTTGATGAAGAGGAACAAAAGCAACAAGGCGATGAAGAAAAAAATGAGAGCAAAGCTGAAGATAAAAACACTAAAGATGCTGAAGAGTCTAAGGACAAGGAAAGCAAGGAAGAGAATATCCAATCAGTCCCGGAGACAAAGAACGAAGGGTCAACAGACCAGGTACAGAATGAAGACATTGAAAACGATATTAATCAAGATCAAAAACTTGACGAACAAGATACCGGAGAGGACAAAGATGGAGTGGGACAGGCTGAGAATGAAACAACCGACGAGGGTCATCAGGGTATTGCGGAGTCAAAAGAAACAAAGGCCAACACCGAGCAATCAAAAGAACAACCCAAACCAGAAGAGAAACGAAAGCAAGGAAGGACAAACGAGGAACGAACTCTTGGCGAAGCTGACCAGAATAAGCTTAAACAGTTAAAGACAATTGACAATCTCAAAGAACAAAAAGAAAACTCTGAAGAAAACGAGAACGAACAAGACGAAGCAGACAGCGAAGAATTCCAGCATATAAAGGAACCAAAGTCAAGTGATAAGACAACTCTGGACAATGCCACGGAGGAGCAATCAAAGCAAATCAAACATTTAGAAGATGAGGACGAACAGAAAGACGATGATGGGAAAGGCGATCAGGAAAACTCCGACGAATTGATGGATGTTGATGAAACACCAAATCAAGACGAGGTAGAAGACGTTCCTGAAGTTTCTGCTGAAAAACTGGACAACAAATCTAACAAGCCTTCGAACGCCGAAAAGAACAAAGAACAATGCGAAGAACCGGAAAATATTGAAGTTGAGGGTGAATTTGTGAAAACACTTACCGTTCCAAGAGGTGATGACACCACTGCACATTGCATGTAAGTAGATTACAGAATATTAAAGTTACATTTTCAATTTATTTTATATTACATTATAGAAAAGAGATCCTTATGGAAACTTCAAGTGCCCAAGAACTAACAGCAGCAGAATCTTTGGAACTTAGAAAATCTTACCAAAATCAGTTAGTTTCAGGAAAGGGGGTATGTAATTTTGTTTTTGTTGTTTTTATATATGAAATATTAAATATTTTTTTATTGAAATTATTTAGAATATTCCACAACACGGAGACTATGAAATGTGGCAGATAATTTCAAATAAAATGCTACCAAATGCCCGAGAGCTTTGTGAACAACTTCGCCTCATTCTGGAACCGACAAAGTGTACCCGTCTGAAAGGCGATTATCGCACTGGACGTCGCATAAATATGAAGAAAATCATTCCATACATAGCTTCTCAGTTCCGTAAAGATAAAATCTGGCTTCGGAGAACCAAGCCGGCGCAACGTGATTACAAAATAACAATCGCAATTGATGATTCCAAATCAATGGATCACAATAATTCAAAGGAACTGACTCTGGAGGCTATTTCTCTAGTGTCACAGGCTCTCACACTCCTCGAAAGCGGTCGATTGAGTATTATTTCATTCGGAGAAGCACCTAAAATTATTCTCAATCACACGGAACAATTCGATGGTCCTAAGTTGATCAGTTCGTTGGCTTTCGCCCAGGAGAAAACGAATATTGCAGATATGCTGGATTTTGTTCGGACGGTGAATATAGAGGAAGGATCAATGGGATCGGATAATGGCCTGTTTGAGAATTTGCTATTAGTACTAAGTGACGGAAGAAATATCTTCAGTGAAGGCAACGCAAAAGTATATTTTAAATGATAGATAAATGTTATTTAAAAATGGTAATTATGAGTTTGTATTTTATTGTAGGTGAAAAACGCCGTAAAGCTTGCCAGGCGGCAACGAATATTCCTTGTTTACATCATCATAGACAATCCAGAAAATAAGGTAAAAATTCTTTAAATATTAATTATTGCAGTTTTTCACTACATTTCTTCATTTTCTAGAGCTCTATCCTTGATATTCAGTCAGTGGAAATGCTTCCAGACCAAAAATGTATAAATATAAAACCCTATCTGGACGACTTTCCCTTCCCATACTATATGATAGTACGTAATCTTGGTCAGTTGCCCTTGGTACTTAGTGAGGCCATGCGACAATGGTTTGAGCTAGTTAACAGTGAACAGTAATAATTTAACGTATTTAACTTGTATTATTTGAATAAACAGTAGTAGTTGTAAGCTAATCTTGTAAATACAAAAAAAATGTACATTATTTGAATTAAAATGATTTTTTTTTAATTTTGGCTTTTGTCATTGGAACTATTTTATTATTTCTTCTTAATCTTTGTGTGAAACTGTATTTAATTATACATAATAGGTTAATTTATTGTTTCCTCCTCTTAATGCCAATACATACAAAAATATATATATTCCTTGTTTACATATCTTTTTCATTAAAAAACGCTTATTTTACATAATACATCATTCACCACCCATGCACTGTCTTATAACAAACTAAAATAAATTTACGAGCAAAGCTCTACCTTCAAATCAAAGGGATAATCTTTGGAACTTAGACTTTGACGAAACAATTGAGTATGTTGCCAGGCAACATCTCCTTTTCCGCCAGACAATACTGCCGTTATCACAAGATCTTTCGAGCCGATCACCTCTTTGCTGCCCTCGGCGTTTCGAACTAACACTTCAATAGCACCATCTCCAAAGGTCTTCTTATCCAAATGCAATGTAAAATCTTTTACTTTCAAATTGCTCTTCGAGAAGTCAAATTTCCAGACCACTTCAGCTGTCTCGCTACCCTCTAGAATATTTGTTAATATTTTTGTTTGTAATATCTGATCCTTATTAGATGCTCATTGAGAAGTTTAATTACCTTGCCTGGCTAGGTAGACCATTTTCCAGTCCCTCTCTACTTTTCTCAAAATGTTTTTCGAAGAAAATTGAGCGCTCTGCCAGGTTTTGTAAGTGTCTATTAACGTTACATTACTTCTTTCTATGAGAAAAGAAGTCTCAAAGAAAATGGAATTTATAGGTTTTAAGTACGAACCTTTAATGTATCTTTCGTAAGTATCTGTGACGCAGGAGTATCTCACATTTATTTGCTTTTCTCGTATTTCGCTTTCGTTCGGTTCAAACACAAAAATCTAAAGCGACAAAAACAGATTTTTTTTCTTGCATTTAAGAAAATTATAGTTAATTTCATAATGCATTTTTTAAGCTACACCCAATTACGGTTAGACGGTTACGGTCTTATAACACCCTTCAGCTAAGCTAAGGATTTTGTGTTTTTGCTTTAAATTTCTTAACCTTTGTTACTTACGTTGTTAAATGTAGTTTCGCCTCGTGACTGCCTCCATGCTAGGCTTCCAGAGCTTCTGCCTTTTAATTCACCATCCGTCGGAGGTCTGGAAGAGATAAATATATTTGTTTAATAAAACAAATTTACAAAATCATTAAAAACCTTTGAACAGTCATTTGGATTAATTCAAACATATCTCTTTGACTGAGAAACTTTTTTCGTTCTTCAGACAATTTGGCTTGACGCTTGTGTCTCAACGTTACCAGCGTATTGATGAGATCTTTTTCTGTGCATCGTTTCCTAAGTTTCACTACCTGCATTAAATTAATTGAGATAATCCTATTCGAATCCGAAAATTATATTTTACACAATACGAACCTCTTGATGATTATTGGTGTAACGCCAGGTAACATCCTGAATATCATCTCTTGAATATGCAATAACATAATCAATGTCTCGTTTCCAACCATGTTGGTACATAAGAGGTGAATCAACAACATTCTCAGACGGATCAACATGCAACCATCGAAGTTGGCTCTCTGAATAGACCTTAAAATAATTCCTTTAAGTGTTTATGCAAAAAAAAAAAGAAAAAAAAAACAATTTATCTTACCTCCGTCCAAACATGATCGAAGAAAGAATATACCAGCCTTGCATCATAGTCCAAGCATCGACATATAAAAGTAAAACATGTGGCATATTCTCCGCATCGTCCACGCCGAGTTGCTAGCAGGTGGGATATATCGTTGTATCTGTAAAACTTCGTCTCTTGGCCACAACAGATTCCTACTTCAACTCTAACACCGTCTTCGATTTGAGTCCGGCGAAGTTTCATCTCTTCGCTACCGCATACCTTACAAGGTAAGTTGTTGACCCATTCGAAGAGTTCAGTGTTGAACCAATTCACAAGTTCAACCAATAAAAGATCACGAATACAAGGTTCTTTCGCGGAACATGCTCCCGATGCAACATCTTCTTGAATGGATGTCAATTTTTCGGAAGCCTTCTGTGTCAGTTCTTCGATTGGAATTATTTCACGTCCGGCTGCTAAAAGTTTTTCATCTTCGAATTGAAGAACTGAATCGGAGCAGTTCTCAAGCAGTGTCAGGAATTTATTTGGTATGTGCTGGAATGAAAAGATAAGTTGCGGTTTGTTAGTACAGGTGTTTTCTATCTATGAAACTTAAGTTTGCAATATAAATTGTTGATGCGTATTAGCTTAGTAATTATAGTAACTTAAATCGCAAGTAAAAAAGAAGTGAGCAGTTACTGCCCATAATGACTTACAAAAAACAAACTTTCAAAGGCTTCTGGACCCAAATAGAAGTTTGAAAGACGATAGAAGGATTCTAAGAAAGTATTAAGAACACTTCATATACTGTACCGCGCCGATGAACAGAATTCCGCAGTCAGACAGAATGAACCATTCTATCTTGGAGAAGTAGACTGACAAAGTAAAGTTAGCTAAGCTTAAGCCGGAGCCGATGCGCTCCCTACCGACTTTAAAGCTGCAGACGATGATTTTGTTAGAAGTTTGCAGCAACTCATATACAAAACCTGTTTGGAAGAATACATTCCCGACGAATGGAGCTTCTGAGCCTTGTTTAACCGATTTTTAAGGAAGAAGACCATTTAAACTACACGAGCTAGAGTGTGTGAGAGCCTGAAACATTTAATCGAACCCAAGTCCGGGTATGACAGTATTTATAAGGACGAGCTATTTTTTTGCATTTCCCAAAATCTTCCGTCTGTGCAGAACAAAAATGGAAAACACACGCTGATCTGTCAAGTTCGTTGAAGTTCTCACCAACACCTTTGATGTAAAAAATAAATTAGACACTGGGCACGTTCAATGCGTTCACTGACTTTTAGTCAAAGTGAATCAATTGAACGATAACCAGACACCAATACATTGTAAAGGAAAAACTTTATGTTGAAAGTTAGACAACAAATCTTGACTAGCTTTTTGACTAAAGTCAACTAAAAGCCAACTAACTTTTAGGGCCAATTGACCAATCAGATTCGCGTTGACTGACTTTTAGTCGACGCGACGCATTGAACGCCACGATTGCTATGCGAATATCAAAAGATAACTATTACCAATAACTGTCTTTTCGAGCTAAGAAAGCAATTAAGCAGCCCTTTTTGGTCAACTTTGGTGTACTTTTATAAAACCATTATCATTCCAATCCTGCTGTATGGTGCAGAGGTATGGTTATTGTTGAAATTGGATGAGCATCCCTATGGCTGAGTCGAAAGGAAAATTCTTCTATATTTGGTCCTGTGTGAATAACCGGTGAGTGTCAGTTTTGGCAGTATAAGTTTTTTTTTTTATAATTCGCCCTATAATGCATATCGTAAATTAAGTTGGTTGGAAATGCACGTCTAAAAATCCCTGTACTTCGGTTACTGAGTCTCTTCACTGTTTCGAAGACTTGTCATACTGGTCCTGAAACCAGAGGTCAGTTATTTCCCTTTTTTGTATAACTGTAAGGTTCCTAGTTCATTGACGTTCCGGGTCTGATTGTCGCTTGAGGAAGGTTGTTATTCAAGGCTTCTCGTATCTGTCACATAACAATAGATTTTTGTACGATGGAAAAATTATCAGCCTGACGAAATAACCTCGAGTCTGCAGGAACGTTGGTTTGGGTATTGCAATTATTTTCTTGATTGACAAGAAAGAAGCATACAAACATTCAATGAAGATCCAGTCTCAACACCCAGTTCTGCAGAGTTTTAGAAAGCGATACAAAAGCTATAAACAACAAATTAGCCTGCCTGCGGAACTTTTTGAGTATGGAGGTTGGTTAGATAATCAGGTAAGTGTAGGATGAGCAAAGTACGTTCAAAGTACGAAAATACGAAGTACAAAGTATTGTTCAGAGCGAATATGCTCTACATAAAAACTACTACGAGTTATACACGAGTTTAGGGCGTATAAACGCTTTATAAATTGTAGCCAGATCAGATGGGAAAAATACTTCTTACACCGATACAGAAAACCTAAGCACTTAGCAGCATTTTTAGCGATCTCAAATATATGGTCGTTCCAACGGAAGTCGTCGTTGACACACATGCCGAGTACTGAAAGTTTTTCGGTTTCTTCAATGTAAGTGCCATTCATGGACAATGGCATTGGAGGTATGTTTAGCTTCAACAACAGAAGACAGCATTGAGTTTTCGTAGCATTAAACTCCACGTGATTCCTATCACCCCATTTGACCAGGCTGTATAAATCGTATAAATCGGAGTTTAATGAGCTTGCCATCCGGTATCATTGTAATTGTACGTCCGAAGGCGAAGGACGTGACTTATCGAACGAATATGAAAAGCTGAGGGTAGAGTCGTCAGCAAAACAGTTAAGTGGATTAGAAGTAACAGACAGAAGATCATTTATAAAAATGAGGAAAAGAGTCGGAGACGGAGCGGAGCACTGGGGCACACCAGCATTTATATTGTGGGAATCAGACTTGAATCCGTCCAATACAACTTGTATTGAACGGTCCAGAAGATAGCTTATAATCCAACGAACAAGAGTATCATCGATCCCAAAAGCACGCATTTTCGATAAGAGCTTCATGCCAAACTCTATCAAATGCTTTGGAAATATCAAGCGCAATAATCTTACTTTCGGCAGAGCGATGTAGAGATTTCTTCCACTGTTCGGTGAGATATGCCATCAGATCACCAGTGCAACAATTACTGCGAAAGCTATACTGACGGTCGGGGAAAAGTTTCGGTCTTTGAGAAATTCTTTAAGCTGACGGTTATTCGGCTTTTCCATGACCTTAGAAAGAAGGAACGCAAGTGCAATGTTTCGGCAGGAGGATGGGTCACTTTTTTTAGGAACAGCCTGGAAATCTAGGAAAGATTCCAGAAGAGTAGGAGGAATGGAAAAGCTTACGCAGTGGCTTTGCCAGTGTGGAAGAACACCTCTTCAGAAGAAGGGCCAGCGGATTTGTGTATATCGAGATTTTTGAGAACTCTTCCTACTGTACGAGTGCGGATTTGTGTATATCGAGATCTTTGAGAACTCTTGCGAGTGTGGAAAAAATCTGTTCCAGGAACAGGAACGCTGTGAGGTAGCGTAGAGCTGGCAGCAAAATGGGCTGCTCGTTTGCCATCTCCGAAGAGTAGACAATAGGTTTGTCATAAGCGATGAGCGTTGGAACCGAAGAGTTTTTAATATTTTTTTACAATATATATATATATATATATATATGACCTATATATATATATATATATGACCTATATATATATATATATATATATATAGGTCATAGCCACCAAATTTTCCGGGGTACTGCCTCTTGCGAGTAACTGATAAAACCTCCAAGAGTAAACTTTGTTTCGAAAAAGTGCATCTCATGTAGCCGTTCGGACTCGACGGTAAACTGTAGGTCCCTTCACTTCTTGCAGATTAACACGACACACACAGGAATGGTTGAGAGGCCTTGGCTCCTTAAGGAACTGTCGCGTCAGTACATTTATTTGATTTAATAGTTGAACAAAAAAATTTGTTCAAATTCACTGTGGCGTATGTGGAATACTTTTTTTCTTTTTTGTATGTGAACTTTTTTCGTAAATCTTGGTACAAAATTCAAACAAATTAGCATAATTAAACGTAATAGGAATCAATACCATAATTTTCACTTTTGCATAAGCTAGTTGTAATTAAAAGGTTCCTTTTTATCAATAAAATAAAAGTTAACTATCCATGAACTAAAAAAGTGATCATAAATAGCACTTAGCAAAAAATACATTAGTGGTCTTGCAAATAAAAGAAAAACAAAAACATACAATATAGCTTTAAACTGCAAATCATGCCTGATGAATACTTTCGCTTACGGAATGCAGTATATGCATACCTGTTATGCATTCCTCTACCTTTGGAAGGCAACTAAGTGCTTAAAGAAGAATCATAAATGATCGTCTTCAATAGTAGGTAATTTTTGTTAAATGTGGTTTCATTTATTTAAGCACACATATCTTGAAACCCAATAGGCATGATAGTATAGATTTCTACAAGAAATAAAATTTCAGTGAAATAGATCAAGACCCATAAATAGGTTTAAATTGCAATAATATGTCCATTGAACAGTTAATATAAGCAAATTGAGAAAATAATCAGACGAAACGACGTAAAGATGATAAGAACCTAAACAGGTTAGGAGCATTACTGTTTTTATCTTTCCATCTGGCCGTCTATCTATGGTTTTACATTTTCTTATACAATTGACATAATGTTCATCAAGTTTGAAATTATGTATAAAATATGTCTGATTGCAAGAACGGATATGAAATAATTTTTCGCTGTCCATTTACCAAAATGTTCTGCCAGCAGCACTTATTGCCTACATAACAATAAATTTCCTAAAACCATTAAACGATACATGTTTTGGGTATGAAGAATCTGGAAGAATCCACTTGAATTTAAATTTTTTTTAAATGTTTCATTAACCAAAACGGAATTCATAAAGTGAAATCATGTATTACTTTAGCAAACGAAATAAAAAGCACATTAAACCACAATTAATGCTAATATAAAATGCTAATACCCTCATGGCATTGAGGGAGCAAGAATATCACTCATCCTTTGTTGATTGCATGGTTTTATCTTTGGGTATATTATATACTAATTGCCTTCTCAATATGTAGAATACAAAATTTCTTTGTGGCCAAAACATACTTCGACAGGCTTCCAAACTTAATTATTTCTTTAAGTCATATTTTTTAATATGTACATACATACATAAGAGTGTGTCCTGAAAATACAGATTGAATTTCACATGACATTCGAAATTAATATTTAATAATTGTTCTCGAAAGTACTTGGCTCTGTATACCGACTTAAATAATTAGTTATATTCCAACGCACTTGACTCACACTACAGTGCATTTGCTTTGTTTTTGTTTTGTGTTACGTGGGTACCAGAGATAGTGGAAAATTTAAAATTAGATTTTGGCAAGAAAACGAAAATGCCAGACTTCTTACACACCCCCGCAAACCATAGCTTAAGTTGACGGACATGTGGTACATCGTGATTACTACACATCTCTCTTTTAAGTGAAAAATATCAACATTTTAATAAACCACACCAAAATTATAATCTAAAATACGTACCTCCTCCACCGTACTGGTGTAATAATTGTAGCTTAACATTTTGTGGTTGTTATGATCCGATTCTTCATTATTTTCGTATATCAATCAAAATGATTTTTCTTTGTTTGGCTGCTGATAACAAAAAACTTATAACTTTATTTAATTTGCGTCGTCACTTTTAAGTCTACTTGAATTTATTATTCCGGCAGATAAAATAAAAAACACTCGAAACTCTTTGTGCTGCAACATACACACGACTACCACACCGACATGCGACAGCTATGACGATGATAACAACAAAACCTAGCCAGGCAAATGAAAAACTAATCGATATTACGACGGACGACCAGCCGAACCCCCAATCTTCACAACCTAACAGTAGCAGAGCAACTGTCTGATACCAACTACAAATACTTTTTGATTAGTTTTCGCTCGAATTTAAAATGAGATTGGAACGAGCTGCTGCTTCAGTGCTTTCGTCATAAAATCCAAACACAATGATGACATTCGAGAAAGGGCAATCCCAATGCAACTACCGGCAAGGCAGCATATCTTATACTCTCGTTCTCTCTTGTGGCCATTGCTTCGAGTAGTTTCAAGGCCAAGGGTGTGCCGAGAAGGTCAACCTCCTTTAAAAATGAATGGATGCGTTTGTACAGTCAAGCAAATAAAAAAATGAAAGCTTTTTTTAAAAAAAAAAACGGATGTTTAAAAACTTATCAGAAAAAATTCATTTTAATTCGTTTTATATTATTTTTTCATCTACATTTATAGATTAGAGTTTTCATGCGAATTTTCATGAATTTTTGCTTAAGATGAATAAGTTTTTGCAGAAAGTAGAGCTCGCGTGAGGTCTAACTTCGTTCAATGGTATAGTGGTGTTGATGTGTCGGGTTTCTGCCCTGCGATAAGTCAATATGCCTAAGCTAATGACCAATTGCAAACTAATTTGTTAATTTCTTTTTAATCGATGAGCCTTTAAGTGTTTTTGAAAAACCCTGGCGCGCATCCAAAGTGTTCAATTTTTCATGAATCTAGCGCATAAATCAGGACGAATTTGACCGATGGCAATGGGTTTGTTGGCTTTGTGGGCCGCTGTGGTTTATTCGCATAGATCTGCGACTTAAGAAAACCCCACAAGAAAGTCTGATGTGGACAAATCACACAACCTCCACGTGAGATGACCATGCCCTCTAATCGCTCGTGTAAAATGTCCAATGTGCGGCATGAGCTGTGAGGCATGTCTATATCATTCAATTCAGGCCAAAAGATGTTGGTAATCATCGACCTACAGCGGTCGTCGTAGACGGCGATAACCTGGCCAACATCGTTCTCAAAGAAATATGAACCGATGACACAGCAAGCCCAAAACCCACACCAAACAGTGACTTTATACGTGTCTTGTACGCTCTTGGATCTCATGGGAATTGCTATCGTCCAAAATTCGACAATTTTGTTTGTTCACATAAGCATTCATCCGGAAATGGGCCTCATCCCTGAAGATGATTTTTCGATGAAAATTAGGTTCAGTTGCCAAATGCTCCATAGCCCATTTAGCGAACATACTTCGTTGTCTATGGTCGTTTACATTCAGCTCCTGGGTCAGTTGAATTTTCCACGGGTGCATGCCAAAGTCAAGACGCAAAATTCACCAAGTTGTGGTCTGCGAAGTTCTTGTGAGCGACGCGAAATCGATTGCCTCGGATTCTTCTGCACATTCTCACGGACGGCGGCGAATATTTTGGCAGATCTTGTGTTTCGTCGTCGAATGGGTGTTGGTTCTGGTCGGCTGTTTACTGAACCAGTGGACTCAAATTTATCCACCCCACTGCGAATAGTCCTCTCGGTAGGATGATTATGGCGACCGTACAATGGGCGAAGCATGCGTAACGTTGCCCGAGCAGAACACCTTACCTTACCTTAGGTGGAGCTACAGTCCGGGGTGGATCTGGGCCTCAACCCACAAGCTTCTTCACCCAGCTCGGTCCTTAGCTAGCTGCATCCAGTTACGCACGTGGAGTCGGTTGAGGTGCTCTTCCACTTGTGTGCGCCACCTGAGTCTCGGTCTTCCTTACTGCGCCGTCCCTCTGGGGTGGATTCAAAGATTTTCCGAGCCGGAGAATTGATGTCCATCCGCTCTATATGACCCAGCCATCTGAGACGTTGAATTTTAACTCTCTTTACTAGGTCTGTGTCGCTGTACAGCCGATAAAGTTCTTCATTGTATCTTAATTTCCAATCTCCATTAATGTATACGGGACCAAGAATCAGGCGGAGAATCTTTCTCTCGAAGCAGCCTAAAGCGTCCTCATCCGCTTTTGACAACGTCCATGCGTCTGCACCATAGAGCAGGACTGGGTTGATGAGGGTCTTATAAAGGGACAACTTAGTTGCCCGAGAGAGGGCTTTGCTACTCTATTGCCTTCTAAGCCCGAAGAAGCAGCGATTGGTAAGAGTTATTCTTCGTTTGATTTCAGCGCCGGTGTTGTTTGAGTTAATAGCGGAAGAACAAAACACACGAACAGAACACACATTTTGATAAAACACTTTTATCATTTGTACGTGTTGAACGCTATATCCATTCATGATGATTTGACAAAACAGACTGAATAAATGGCAGGCAATTTGACAGATGTAGCTTCAATAAATAGGCGGATGTAATTGGGAAACAATTTAATATGCTTGTTCAAACCAACTAGCTGAAAAACATTCAACTTTCTAGAATCGTATTCTGAAAGCGTCATAAAAAGTGTTTCAGGAGATAGCTTCGATAAATATAAGCAATTCCAAAATCCAAATACTTTAACGCTAGCACGCATCCATTGTTAATTGTATCTGTTGTGATTTCTTCCAAGTATCATCAAATCAATGTACATAATGTTCTTTCACTAAAATTGTTATCACAACCTTTGTTTAACTCTTTTAACCCTTTTCACTTTTTTGCAAGGGTTACATTTAAAAGAACGAATTGTTAGAGCGTCTTGCCTTTTCTTGCCTCCCTCGATTCAGTTTTTTAGACTTCCACACGTTCACTCTTTCACAATTTGATAATAAATTGTTCTTCGACTGCAATGATATTTAGCATCATGACACAGCTTGGAGAACCATCCCAACTTGGAATTCCAGCAATTACTCCAGCAACAACTAGAGCCCAACCATCGCTACCTCAACATTCGAGCCATCACAGACGACCGATTCGAGGATATAATGAACAAAGACGAAGCCCCGTTCTTCGAGAGAACAAGCAACGGACACAACGCAGTTAATTAAACACAGCGAGGGCTTTAGGAAAATAGGGAAGGATGTGGAAGGAGGTAACGATGCACATTTGTTTTAAAGTTCTGCACTTCATAGAGGGAGGGAAAAACAGAGTCTGGCAAGGCATTCCACATTCGCGTGGTACGACTAGAAAGAATCCATGTACTTGACAGTACGCCCGAAGTTAGGCTTAAGGGTATACTGATCGGCATTCCTTGCAGTGCAACTAGCAAGGCTATTTCACTAGAGTATTGCTTATGGAAGTTGCGATAAAATAATGAAAGGCAGGAGACATCTGTGCTCCAGAGATGTAAATGTTTCTGTTATTGTTCGATCGCCTCTTTTTTGTATTCTATCTAGAAAACTCAAGTAGGTTACAGGAGCACCTGTCCAAATGTGGGAATTATACATAAGTTTAGGACGAATATATGCTTTATATACTGCAGCCATATCAGACGGGGTGAAGAGATTCTTGCATCTTCGAAGGAAACCTAAACGTCACGAAGGATTTTTGGCAACGTCAAATATGTGGTCATTCCACTTTTCGGTGAGATATACCATCAAATCACCAGTGGACCTGTTACTACGAAAACCGTACTGCCGGTCATTAAGAAGCTTTCGGTCCTTAAGATATTTCTTTAGCTGAAAATTAATCAGTGTTTCCATGA
Organism: Platycheirus rosarum; assembly: GCA_963971375.1. Classification (NCBI taxonomy): domain Eukaryota; kingdom Metazoa; phylum Arthropoda; class Insecta; order Diptera; family Syrphidae; genus Platycheirus; species Platycheirus rosarum. Next base: position 51,493,996 of record OZ020510.1, on the reverse strand, counting down.
CGTTAAAAAGAAGCGACGTAAGTGCAATTGGTCGATAGTTTGAGGGAGAAGAAATTCGCCTTTTTAGGGAAAGGCTGGACAAATTCTGTTTTTCATCCACTCGGAAAGAGGCCAGAGGAATAGGACAGATGGAAAAGCTGACGCAATGGTTTTGACAGCGTTGAAAAACACCTATTCAGAACAATAGCGGGGATATTATCCGGGCCAGCGGATTTGTCTATGTTAAGATCTTTTTAATACTCTTACGACTGTACGAGTGCGAAAGAAGATTGGTCCCATAAATTTATTTACGCTCTCCAGCACAGGAGGAGTTCTAACATCTGCTGGCAGCGTTGAGTTAGCAGCGAATCGGGCTGCAAGCAGATCTGCCTTTTCTTAAGAATTGACAACAGGAGTAACATTGAAGACAAGCCAGCTGTTTTGGCATTAAGTGAAACCCAGGTTGGAGTAAATACTGATTTATCAGAATTTACTCTACATGGGTATAGCTTGGTGCCATTACTCTTTTCCCATCATGGTCTCGTGGTCTATGTTAGAAATGATATTGCTTGCCAGAGCCTTCCCCAATATGGGCAATGTTCCAACACGGACTTTAACTTCTTGTGGCTCAAATTCACTGTCCGCAAGCATGTCATTCATTATTGTTTTATTTACAGGAGTCCAAATCTCGACAGCAATTCGACTTGTAACGAGTTTGATGCGCTGTCAGATTCTATCTCGAAAATTGTTTCCCTTTGTCCTCGCACTGAAATCGTTATTGCGGGCGATTTCAATGTACACAATTCCAATTGGCTCCGCTATTCTGGTCAGACAACACCCGAAGGAAGGTATGTCGAGCTCTTTGCCGGGTTACATCACCTTACCCAGCTGATCGATGTGCCAACGCGTATACCGGATGTTGCTGGGCAAGCCGCCCATACTCTTGACTTGTTTCTTACTTCTCACCCTGATAAATATACCATTAGTGTAACTTCTCCATTTGGCACTTCAGACCATTGTGTCATTTCAGCTAATTTCTCATCCTCCACCCATCCAGTTAAAGAAAAACTTCCCACCAGGACCGTTTGGCAATACGAGAAAGCCAACTGGGACGGCCTGAATATTTTTTTCCGAAACTTTAACTGGTCACTATGCTTCCTCGATAGTGACATTGATGCCAGTGCTGAAATGATCACAAATGTGATTCTTCTAGGGATGCGTGCTTTTATTCCCAACAGAGTAAAAAGCATCAAACCTAAAGAAAAGTCTTGGTTTAATTCTGAGTGTAAAGAAGCTATCAGGCTCAAAGAAGTAAGTTTCCGTTCTTACAAAGCCAACCCTACAGAGGAAAATCGGAAAAAGCACAAACAAGCAAGAAACTCATGCAACTCCGTTATTGAAAGAACCAAATTTTTGCATGACCAAAAATTACGGCAAAAAATTCTGCAGTGTCCCAAAGGCAGTAAAAATTTTTGGTCATTTGTAAAAAATATTAAAAACTCCTCAACATCTTCGGTTCCAACGCTCATCGACAATAACACACCAATTGTTTACTCTTCAGAGAAGGCAAACTTGCTCGCCGCCCATTTCGCTGCCAGCTCCACGCTGCCGCATAGCAACGTTGCCCCTCCTGTACTTGAGAATGTAAATTTTTCCATGGGACAGATTTTTTTCCGCACTCGTACAGTAGCAAGAGTTCTCAAAGATCTCGATATACACAAATCCGCTGGCCCGGATGGTATACCCCCGATTATTCTGAAGAGGTGTTCTTCCACACTGGCAAAGCCACTGCGTAAGCTTTTCCATCGCTCCTACTCTTCTGGAATCTTTCCTAGAAGATGGAAAACAGCATTTGTCCAGCCTGTCCCTAAGAAAGGTGACCCATCCTCCCCCTCCTCCTACCGACCCATAGCACTGACATCCCTTCTTTCTAAGGTCATGGAAACACTGATTAACCGTCAGCTTAAGGAATATCTCGAAGATCGTAAGCTTCTCCATGACCGTCAGTATGGCTTCCGCAGCAACCGTTCCACTGGTGATCTGATGGCATATCTTACCGAACAGTGGAACAAATCTTTACATCGCTTTGGTGAAAGTAAGATTATTGCTCTTGATATCTCCAAGGCATTTGATAGAGTTTGGCATGAAGCTCTCTTATCGAAAATGCGTGCTTTTGGGATCGATAATACTCTTGTTCGTTGGATTAGAAGCTATCTCCTGGACCGTTCAATACAAGTTGTATTGGACGGATTCAAGTCTGATTCCCATAAAATAAATGCTGGTGTGCCCCAGGGCTCTGTTCTGTCTCCGACTCTTTTCCTCATTTTTATAAATGATCTTCTGTCTGTTACTTCTAATCCACTTAACTGTTTTGCTGACGACTCTACCCTCAGCTTTTCATATTCGTTCGATAATTCACGTCCTTCGCCTTCGGACGTACAATTGCAACGGTGCCGTATGTCAAGCTCATTAAACTCCGATTTATACAGCATTGTCAAATGGGGTAATAGAAATCGTGTGGAGTTTAATGCTTCGAAAACTCAATGCTGTCTTCTGTCGTTAAAGCTAAACATTCCCCCAATGCCATTGTCCATGAATGGCACTTACATCGAAGAAACCGAAAAGCTCTCAGTACTCGGTATGTGTGTCAACGACGACCTCCGTTGGAACGACCATATATTTGAGATCGCTAAGAATGCTGCAAAGTGCTTAGGTTTTCTGTATCGGTGTAAGAAGTATTTTTCCCCATCTGATCTGGCTACAATTTATAAAGCGTTTATACGCCCTAAACTCGAGTATAACTCCCACCTGTGGGCAGGTGCTTCACAATCATCGCTTCACCTGCTTGATAGAATACAAAATCGAGCGTTAAGATTGATAGGAAATAGAACTGCCGCTGAAACAATTGCCCCTCTCGAACACCGACGCAATGTTTCATGTCTTTCCTTATTTTATCGGTTCTTTTATAAAAAATGTTCACTCGAGGTAGCCAGCTGCATTCCTCCCCTTAAAAGTTTCGCCCGTAATACTCGTCTTGCTAGGAATGCCCATCAGTTCACCCTTGAGCCCAATTTCGGACGTACCGTGAAATATAGAGATTCTTTTTTTAGCCGTACAACACGACTTTGGAATGGTTTACCCGGCGAGATTTTCCCTTGCCATTTCAACATGCAAACATTCAAAACCAATGTTAATCGACACCTCCTATCTCTCCCCTCCCTATCTTCCTAATGCCCGCGCAGTGTGTTACATTAAAAGGGAAACAAATAGTCCCTTGTGCGCGCGTTAATTATAAAAAAAAAAAAAAAAAAGCGTAGGAACCGATGATGACGAGGAGTTCTTTACGTTTTTTTTACAAATGACCAAACATTTTTACTGCCTTTGGGACATTGCAGTATTATCTATCTATCTATCTATTTATCATTTTTTTTTGCCGGATTTTTTGTTCCTGCAAAAATTTGGTCTTGCGAATGTAAACATTACAGGCCTTTCTAGCTTGCTGAAACTTTTTCCGGTTTTCCTCGGTTTTGTTGGCTTTATAACATCGGAAACTTACCTATTTCAACCTGATAACCTCTTTACAGCTCGAATCAAAGCATGAGTTGTCTTTATGTTTGATACTTTTTGAACTATTCGGGCAAAATGTCTTATACCTAAGAGGATAACATTTGTTACCATAACTGAGCTGGAGTCTATGTCGCTGCTGAGGAAGCAGAGCGACCAGTTAAAGAACCTGAAGAAATTATTGAGACCGTCACAGTTGGCTTTCTCGTATTGCCAAACGGTTCTCCTAGGGGGTTTTCCCTTCAAATGAGTTTTATTGGCACGAGAGATTTGCAGAAATGACACAATGATCTGATGTGCCGAGGGGCGAAAAAACACAAATTTTGCGTTTATCAGGATCGGAGGTAAGAAACAAGTCTAGTGTGTTGGCGTATTGGCCTGTGATGTCAGGAATTCGGGTTGGCTCATCAACAAGCTGAGTAAGTTGGTTTAACTTAACAAAGATTTCAACATACCTTCCTTCGGATGTTGTCTAGCCAGGGTAGGTCGTTGGTCGCTCTCATCTGAATAAAATAAATAAATTTATTGGCGCGACAGCTCCTTAAGGAGCCAAGGCCTAGTGACTTATACTCTTAGCCATTCCTGTGTGTGTGTTGTTAATTTGCAAGAATGGAAGGGACCTACAATTTACCGCCGAGTCCGAACGGCTAGATGAGATGCACTTTTTCGAGACAAATTTTACTCTTGGAGGTTTTGTCAGTTCCTCGCAAGAGGCAGTACCCCAGAAAAAAAGGTGGCTATGAGCTGGATTTGAACTCAGGCTTATTCGCTTAGCAGTCCGACACACTAACCACTAAGCCACGGGGCACTACTCTGAATAGTACATTAGAAAATGAAAAAAAAAGTTACAGACTCAGAAGAAAACACTGTAGCTGTTTAAAGCCATGGCTATTAAAAGAAATGCAAACTCATATAAAAAATTGTTGTGAGAATTAAGGCTGACAAGGGTTTCTGTTTTCATCTTCAAAGTCTAAGATCTACCCCTGGTGCTCTCAATCTCGTCGTTTCCAAGAAAATTCAATCATCGAAGTACAATAATTTGCGCATTCATTGAAATCCACAGGCAGGCGTGCCGATGAAACTCACATTCATGTCTGCCAAGTTTAATTTTTTTTAATTATCACAGGCATGCCTGCGCAAGCTTACAAGCTTCGACATCTACAGGCAGTTTTGCGCAAGATTGCCTGCCAGTGGATGCCCCGCTTAATCTTATGACTTTGACGTTTAAAAAAGTGGTTAAATTTACTGTTCAACGCGTTCCCGAAGATTTGTGTAGTTTTATTTTTTGTGAGCGATCCTCTTCGTTACTATTTAAATTTTGAAAGCTGCCCATTTTAGTCCAAGTTTATGTGAAACAAACCTAAGAATTGAATATTAGCTTTAAGACTGCTTGAATTAAGCAATAGATATATAAATACATATAATTCTTTTTCAACTTTCCTAAACGCTCTCACTGTGTCAATTCATGATAACGGTACTATATAATAACCACTTGAATTAGCGCCGGAAAAAAGAAATACCTGAAAAATTTAACTACTTTTGTGTGGTGAGGTAGACATGAGTGTAAAAAATAAATTTAGGGTTTCAAACAAACAAAAGTACATTACATTACATATTGATCTGCTCCGTAGATAAATCTATGAAGTAGAGACACTTATGAGCACTGGCTACTGAGGCCATCGGCTCAGACAATTACAAGACAACACACAAGACGACATTGATACAGGACAGAACAGAAGATAGGAAGAGGACGGAAAACAGAAAACACATAACACATGTCAACAGCACGCAGTTGGTTTTTTGGACGGTCCCCCATCTTTCCACTAACCACGCGCAACGATGCTTGATTTCGCTGATCTCACGGCAAGCGATGCTTTATCGGAGCCAAGGCCGTTGACAAAACAAAAGTTTTTACATTTAAAGCGGGGCATCAACAGGCAGGCAAGAAAACTGTCCGCGGATGTCGAAACCTGTAAGCTTGCGCAGGCATGCCTGCGAGAATTTAAACAAATTTAAACTTTGCAGGCATGAATGTGAGTTTCATCAGCATGCCTGTCTGTGGATTTCATTGAATGCGCAAATTATTTAGTTTTTTAGTATTTCATTGAGCGAACGTAAAAAATTCGCAGAAAAATTAAAGAAAATTGACCATCTGTAGATTGTGCTACAGTTGTCAACAAATTTATTAACCTTCGTGTTAGTTACCTGCACCAGGACACTAGAAGTTAACAACATAGACTTTGAAGATGAAAGGGGCAAGGCTTCGATAATAAAAACAGATTATGAATGCAGTTTGTTTTTATTTTATTATTATTTAAAAACGTTAGTTTGTGCTGTCGGGTTGAAATGGTACAGAACTATTTGTACCCTCAGAATGAGTTTCGGATTTTTTTTGCTGAATTTGGCGAGTTAAGTCCCAAAAGCTTTTAAAAATTAATAAATAAATAAATCATCATGATCGGCGCAATAACCGGGATCCGATCCGGGCCTTCTTCATTAAGTTCTTCCATACATCCCCATTGCTGGCCGACGGCATCGAATTGGGCACCCCAAGCCCTCGGGCGTCCTGGTCTACGCCATCCTTCCAACGCAAGCAAGGTCTTCTTGCTCATATACCATAAAAAGAACTGCAGAAGACTTTCCGAACAGGTTCCTCTTTGCTTATACGAGCTAAGTGCCCAGCCCACCGGAGTCTACCAAGCTTTATTCTTTCTACGACATCTTCTTCGAAGTAGATTTTATAAAATTCATGATTGTATCCTCCCTCGCACACGGGGCCAACAATTCTCCGTAATACTTTCATCTCGAACGCGGATAAGAGCCCTTTAGGTGCTACATTTTACCATCGCCAAAAGGGAAAACGTAGGATATTCGTATTGAGCACCAAATAAAGCCATTGCAACAGGAATTTATTTTTTGGCTGAATTATTTCCGATTTGGGTGATTTTTGTATCTAACACTATTATGGCCTATTATGGCGTTACCCACTGTTTTGTCGCTCGTTAAAACAACCGCCATTGCAAGCTCACTCTTATTAAATATTTCTAAATGAATGAATGAAGAATGTACAAGCGTGCCTGCTAGTGGATGTCGAAATTAATTTGAACAAAACTTTGCGCAAACACAAAATTTGCGCATTCTTCCTTGCCTATGGATGCCCCCCTTAAGCTTTAAGCTTTGAATCAATCGCCCGTACATTCTGTTACTGGTGATTGCACATAAAGGACAAATTTTCTAGTTTGTATGATATAAGATATGTACGTTGTTTAGAAATTGTTAAATTGAGGACATTTTACAAAACCTAAAACAAATGAAAAAAAGCAAACTAGTTGAGAGTTTCTGTTAGTATAACAGATTTTTTTGTATTAAAGATATCAGTAAACATATATCATATTGATATGTATTAAACCAGCCAAATTATATATATATATTATTAAAAAAGATCAAAGATCTACTAAGCTATTTAGGCTGTAGGCCAATGAAGTCGCAAATATTAAAACAAAACAAACTAATGGATGACTGCATGGAAAAATTTGCCATAGCAAAGTCAAGCACCATGCATTTACATTTTTCAAGTAACTACATAATTGATTAGCTTGCTAAAATTAAATATTTTAATTGGTTGAAAACGTAATATGAATTTTTAGCGAAACAGCTAAAATTATAATTTTTTTGTTCAGGAAATTAAATTTTCCCTGTAACCCTGGCAAGACATTCCCAAGTTCTGATAGCATAAAATAAATATAAATAATAAGGAATTGACCTCACTTAAACTGGACAAAAACACATTTTTTTGTTTTCTGCTGTATCTGATTTATTTGTGGTTGCCATTTGAGTTCGTATCACAGTACTTGAAGAGGTAGAAACTGCGCATATTTTCATTCCAATTGAAAATTATACGAATATGTAAATGAAAGGTGAGTAAATGAAGAATAACGTCTTACCACAACTTTGGAGAATGCGATCCTCTGCTTGTATGGCACCGATGGGAAAATGAACGTCCTCTTATTGTCTGAAGCTGTTGAAGGTGATACACTGGAAACAACTTTTTCTTGGTCATCTATTAAACAAAACAAAAGTTGAAACGTGAAATCTTTACAACAGACTTAGCCTCGATGCAATCATACTTACTAGCTCGCGTCATTGCTGCACTTGTAGATGGTATCGCCTCTTCAACAAAATTATCCACACGACGTTTAATCACCTCGCGATATTGCTTGATATTCTCCAGCACAGTGCTTTCGGGCAAAACGTACTCACTTTGGGTTCGAATGAAGCCTATTTCACGCAACAAATCTGTGACACCAGCCAACGATAGCAATTTTTCGCGAATAGTACGATTTTCTAAACGAATTGCACGATACTTGGGATTATCGGGCTCACGAATCACGTTGTCTAGTAGTATGAGAAGAATGCGAACGGCCTCCAGATATGATTCTCGAGAATTTCGCTCGATTGCCATCAGTGAATTAGAGTTAATTGTTTCCATTGTTCTAATGGTTTCACAGTCAGATTGCTGTTGGGGTTTTGTTTGTGTGCTCGCGGATTTGTTTTCTTTTTTTTTTTAATAAATAAAAGTAATTTACAGCAAATTTAATAGGTGACTCACTCACTCACTCACCCGACGAGAACGAGAAGTCGTGCAAGATTTGGAACAGCGGCAATTGGATCGAGAAGAAATTTTCTTTGGTTTGCTTTGTTTGCAGTTTTGTTAATTTTCTTTTAAAGAACGTCAACCGAAGAAAAGAGGTTTGACAGTTTGTCAGCTGTTCTATTTCTTTAAAACGTTTTAGGTGACATCTATGAGAGAAACAAGGATAATATTGGCACAGTAGAAAACAAAAGTAAACATACCACTATTTATTTTAAACTTTTGACTAACAAACAATCCAAGACTTAGAATAGAATGCGTATTGTGCCTTACAGACACTTAGTTAAAAATATTATTATTATACAAATACTATTATTATAAAGGTTAGCAGTCATTTTTTTTTTTTTTGATATAAAAAAAATATTTTCAAGACTAGTGGATGTGTATATATTTTTAGACCTATTAATTGAAATAATTAAATTATTTCCCAGTTTTTATACGTCGTACACACAATTTTACAACAAACATATTACCTTCTATCGATTTTTTTCAAATTGGCCATCTAGGCATAAGGTTGGAACTTATTTCTGGGTTTCTAAAATTAGCCCATTTAGAAAGCAGGATCCCAAGTTGTATTTACGTTGTTATGCCCATATTGCATCACCCAGAGCTGACCCCCTCCACTTTATTGTATTAATAAAATAATGCATAACAGCAGCTCAGTGGGTCAAACCAACTTCCAAAATGCAACTCAGTAGGTCAAAGCTGAGTAATGCATTTTGGAAGTTCATGAAGTTCCAGGTTGGTCTCTAGAACTAGAGTGGAGTTTTGATGTAACCACAAACCGCGACGGTTGTTTTATTTTATATTATAAATAAAACTTAACAACGTGTTGAAAATTAACCTAGACCCCGATAAATTGATAATAAAACACGAACATATCCATAAAAAAACACAAAATTAAATTCCATTAATATAAGACCCTATTTAAAAGGATATTATTAAGATTGAGTAACAAAAGGAAAATATTTACAACATGAAACTTTCGGTAAGAGCATTTACTACATTCAATTGCATTATCGACTGCAGTTATATTTCCAACGCATATAAAACATAAAGCTTTATCGTCCATTAAATTTTGAAACCATTTTTCTGTGTCCTGATGTTTTGAATTTTTAGGTTGTCTGCCGGCAAAAAAATTGTTTTTGGGTTTTGAAAAAACTATTTTTTTGTTCTTTTGTTTTTCCTTAATTTGCAGCTTTTCAGCTTTAATTTGTTGTCTTTGAATTAAACGTTCCTCTTTATCCTTCCTTTTTTAACATTTTCGCTGTCTCGACTTCCTTAATTTATTTGATATTACCACAACTGATCTTCTTTCAATATTTTGCTCACCCTTTCTCTAAAATCAATGCTCATATCAATTCTGAATGATATGCAAAACCGAAAGCTTTTATATCTTCCAGTTTTTGAGAAAAACCCGTTATTAATTCTAAGCGCCAGAGTTATCGTTCTCTCCCGCATGTGATCTTTATCCTTTCAACCCCAATGCAATAGATTTTTCAAAATGTCTCGGCAAAAATAATGCATTTCACGTTACCGACGATGATGATGAATTCACTTCAAAAACAATTAATATGAAGCATTTTGAACGCATTGCTGGAACAGAAAATTATTCGCTCTAAAAACATTAGAATTTCCCGCCCAAGAAGATACATATGTGCTTACTGCATGACATTTTCATGCATTTGATCCCCAACAAACGCTACAATCTCTGAGCAAAACAACATTTAGACCCCTATAATAAGTAACGTTGATCAAGCCACCGGCACAATTATTTCATATCCTGATCAATGCCATTTTGAAAACAACCTTTCATTATTCTAGAAAATGATTTTGAAGCGGAAATAATTGCGACAGACCAATTAGAAATTTTGGAGGATATCGTACAAACAGAAAACTTAAATCAAACCGAATCTTTAGATATTTATTCAGAACAACCTAAGCTTAATGGGAGCGTTCGGTGCCGTATAGCTTTGTGTTATAATGCTATTGAAACAATAACATAATTTTTGGGTTGGTTACCTTGCTTATGTTTGGGTTTTTTTGTAAACGAACAAATTCAACCAGATAGGTCATGATACACAGAAATACAACAGCACTATGTCGGGAATTTTGATTTTTTTGGTGCCCCGAATTTGGAAAACATTTGGAAAAATTTGGAAAACCATTTTTGGAATTTGGAAAACTATAGTTTAAAAGTTATTAACAATTAAAGGTTTGGCGTATAGTTAGCAGCACATAGAAACCAAATTAGACTTTTTTGGTGTCAATCGATGGGGAACAATTTGGACAAATTTGGAAAACCATTTTTAGAATTTGGAAGTGTAATTTAATAATAAACAACAAAAATGTAAACGTATTGACAGAATCTATAAATAAATACTCGTAACGTAACGCATTAGGACACGTTGGGACATAAAAACGGGCTTACATCTGCCAGTAAAAACGAGTTTTGTTTTTTTTATTAATTCGTAAGGTATTCGCTTAAAAAATATCAACGCGAAAATAATTGTTTATGAATAATTAATTTATAATTTTCAAATTCTTAATAGTAATTGCAAAATTTTGAAATCAATTTTAATACTCTTTATGAGATTTATAATTCAAAAAACCGAAATATATAAGCTAATCTTCATTATTTATATGTTAAAAATTTTCTCAAATTAATGAAATTATTTCATTTAAATAATTTTCAATATTTATAAATCTTATGACTGAGCTCGTTAGAAGTTTTCAGATTTTGAAAACCTTAATAAATTAGTTATTAACGTATATTTAAATGTTGAACATTTTCAAGAAACAATGCAGATAAAAATTAAATTATCAAAAACTTTAAACATAAACTTTTCCAAATAATAAAAATGAATTTTAAAATTTTAAAATTAATAAAATTAACTCCTCCCAAATTTTCAGAATTTGGAAAACCTTAATAAATTAGTTATAAACAAATGTTTAAAATTTTAAGAATTACCCATACGAAAAATTCTCAAAAATATCTCTGTGAAACAAATGTCCATAACTTTTTAAATATGCTTTTCCAAATTCTGAAAATGGTTTTCCAAATTTAAGAATTATTTCAGTAAACTCCTTACAAATTTCCAGAAGTTGGAAAAACTTAATTAATTAGTTATAAACAATTTTTTATTTGTTGAGAATTACCCATACGAAAAATTCTCAAAAATATCTCTGTGAAACAAATGTCCATAACTTTTTAAATATGCTTTTCCAAATTCTGAAAAAGGTTTTCCAAATTTAAGAATTATTTCAATAAACTTCTTACAAATTTTCAGAATTTGGAAAACCTTAATTGATTAGTTATAAACAATTGTTTAAAATTTAAAGAATTACCCATACGAAAAATTCTCAAAAATATCTCTGTGAAACAAATGCCCATAATTTTTAAATATGCTTTTCCAAGTTCTAAAAATGGGTTTCCAAATTTGTCCAAACAATTCCCCATCGATTGACACCAAAAAATCTAATACGCCAAATCTTTAATTGTAAATAACTTTTAAACTAGTTTTTTCAAATTCTAAAAATGGTTTTCCAAATTTTTCCAAGGGTTTTCCAAACTCGGGGCACCAAAAAAATCAAAATTCCCGACATAGTGCTGCTAACTATACGGGGGTAGAAATACAAGGTATGCTCGTAAAGGCATACAAATCGCCATCTTGATATTTTATGACGTCACATTCCTCTTTTGTTATTATTTTATTTATTAAGTGAATATTATTTTTTTTAAATTGAAGGTTTAAACGTTTTTTTTATGATTATAAGAACAATAAACATAAGAAAAATAACAAAATCGGCAAATCAATACATTTATTTAAACTCTCTAAAAACAAAAATCAGAAGAATGTGACGTCACACGCAAAATTAGCCAAAGTGAGCATACCTTGTATTTCTGTGTATCATGAGATAGGTTATCCCGCAAAATTTGAAGCAAAAGAGAAACACAGTCAGCTGTTCATCAGCTGTTCACGTGTTGAAAAAAGTATCCAGCAAATTTTAGGATACCTTTGGATTTTCTCTCTGTTTCCATATGTTCTTGAATCAGCTGGAAAACAGCTGTTTTTAACCATGCTAATTACAACAGAAGCAAGGAAACCAATCCAAAAGTTATGTTCGTGAACGTACCCAATTTCTGATAAAACGTACTACATTTGCACAACCTGCTGATTTCTTGGTCAGCTTTTCCATACGATACCAAAGTATACCAGAAATTTTTCGTTACTTGTGTTTCGATTTGGACGTCAAATGTTTCGTTTTTTGTTACGGTCATCAGCTGTTGATCAGCTGTCTTTTTACACGTATTACAACAACAATGCGCTACATATTTCTGGTTTTTTAAAAAAAACGTTATCAATTTGTGGCGCCTGAGTTATCGTACTCGTGCCACCCATGCTCTAAATTCATTTTGAATTGATTCTTTTTTAATGTTGCTATCCAAAACTTTTGTTTAGAAGAATCACAACATGTTGGTCAAAATTCTGGATTTTCACGCCTCCAATCCAAAACAGCCTTTTGCCATCCATTCTTGATGGGCTTAAAGGCCCATGTGCAAAAACTGTGATAGACTGTACGTTAAATGACTTTTATGGCCGTCCAGGCATAAAGCTGGAAATTTTGTTCCATTTTTGGCCAAAGCAGGGTATACAAAATAGTTTTGATATATTTAAATAAATCTCCCCTATCATTCAACCACTTTCGCCCGATGAAATGCGCCAGTCTTTTGGCACCGAACTGCCAACTTCAAGAGGAATCCTAATATGGGAGGGGTCACCAATCCAGGTGCCGAAAATGTGAACATCAACATCGGATTCTCTTTAGCTGCACCTTTGTCTATTTCATAGGCATTTTTCGCTCCCTTACCTGTTTTTGGGCAAAGCATGAAGTTAGTCTCATCTTCATTGAAAATCTGATTTGGATATTCCAATATATCTTGATTTCCTGTTCTTTTAAGATAGTCTTGAGTTTGCGTAAACCAGCCTCAAATATGTTGTTCTGTAACAGCTGAAGATGCAAGCGTCACGGCTTCATGAGTTCTTTGTGCTATTTCTGGATGTCGTTTCAGGAAATGTCTGAAGCAAGTTTTACCCGGTGTGTAGTTTTTGAAAGGGGTATTTCTTGGTGCATTTTTCAGAAATTCACTTACACTATTTTGAATATCTTCCTTCCGCCTTGGAAATCCTCTCTTATGATTTTCGGCAATCTAATTAAGTATTTCCTTTTCTTCTTCGGAAGTTAATATTGTGTCCGGTCCATATGTTGATTTTTGCACTTTTCCAATGGACAAATTTATTAAGGTTGTGCGGGGAACGTTAAATTTGGTGGCGGCCAATATTTTAGAACATCCTGCTTATACCGCAGCTAACGCACTTCTTAAATCATCTTCTTTATACTTATTTTCCTTAGGCATTTTAAAATCAAAGTCTTAAACATCGACGAACAAAATTATAAAAAAAACGGTTTCGAAGCTACCTTAAAAAAGAATTTCGAAAAAATATCAGAAAAAGACGAAAAATTTTATGGTGTCCATAACTAATACTCTCAAAAACAACAAATGTGCTAGGAATAGATAACTGTGTCGGTCACTGAATTTATTGAACATTTCATTCTAGTAATGGACACCCCACTTTAAATTAATAAATTTAAATATTTTAATATGCACAAATTAATACTTTCAAACTCACTGTAAACTATAACACATGGATATATTATTAAAAAAGCATTTCAACTTACGTGTTTCTTAAGGTAATCTTAATTTTACTACAACTCAACGATGTACCAAACTCTTGTAAGTAAAATTTCTGAAGCTCCGCGAATTTTATTTATTTTTAAATGATACTAGACCTACCCGGCGTACGTTGTTACGCCCAAGAAAGAATGATTGAAGTATTTTAGCTCGAGATTGAATGATCATTATCATTATCAATGACAATGAAAATGTTTATTGTAAATAATTGGTGCGTCAAGTGCAAAGATGACCATTTGCCAGGCCAATGCACAAGAACCAGCAACGGCATAACGGACGACAAAGTTTACTGTGTAAACTGCCTGCAGACAGGGCACCCACCAAGCTACAATGGATGCCCAATGAGAAAGAAGAAACTTGCCGAGAAGGTAAAATCTGCAGCCCAAAAACAAGAGAAACACGCTTTTGCAGTCCAATCAGCAACCAGAACTATAGTCAGCGGTCTTTCGTATGCCAACATAGCAGCAGTAGTCGGGCCAGCCCCAAATCCGTTGGAGCAATACCTACGAAACCAGCTCAAAAGCCCTCACCTTAACTCCCAACACAAGCCTTACAGAAGCCAACGGCATCAAAAGCAAATCATCATCAAAGACCATTGACAACGAGCAATCAGATGCCTAAAGGATCAATGTCATTCAACATCTTTGAGGATACCGAAAGACTGTTTGGAGCAGATCTCTTCTCTCTTCTCCAGAAGGCAAAATAGATAATTCCAAGCAACTACGGTACTTTGGATGATAAAGATAAGACAAATATATTGGGTCAACTTATATTAAAATCATGTATATAAAAACCCAACTTTCAATTATAACATATAACGTTAATTCTATTTATTCCACAGCCAGACGAATTTTTCTATCTGTTTTTAAAATAAAAAAAACCAGACATTATTTTCTTACATGAAACCAACATCCCAGCGAATAACAACTTTAAACCAGACCATTACACATCCTACAGAGAGGACAAAGGAGCGAGCGGCAGAGGAACAGCAATTCCTCAGGAGCGAAAAGAAAAGAATAACTGGACTTAGATGCATGGAAACAACGACAGTCGTCACTAAACTGACCGAGTCTGGGACTTCAACGGTCGGCACACTCTATGGATGGATTGGACACCGCGGAATCTCACCAAGGCAAAGCAACTGTTGACTGGCTACAAGGAAATCCCGAGCATCACTCTTTGGTTGTCGTGTCTCAACCAAAACCAACATTCCCTAGAACTCCATCTCATTTGGATTTAGTTTAGTTTATTTAGTTTATTTAGTTTATTTCTTTCTTTATATAACTTACACAGTAAGATAATAGATATCTTATAACCTAGTGAAAGTCTATGAATTTAAATCTTAGATAACAATTTCAATTTTATACAAACGAATAGAAAATAAGTTAATTGAATACAAAATATGAAAAAAAAAATAATGTGTAACTAAAATAAAAGGGAAAAATTTATGAATACCTTAACTATTTGCATTTTGAAAAGTTTTACAATAATTTAGAAGAAAGATATATAGATAAAAGTAGATAAAGAGAGAAGAGAACGAAGGATTTAGCTTGGGTTTAAAAGAGGGGATAAGTTAGTTGCTTTGATTTGAAAAGAAAATTTTAAGATTTTTTTGAAATATGTGTAGGTCATCATAATCACGCAGATGGGTGGGTAGTGAGTTCCAGAGGCGACATGCAGCAATGAAAAATTGCCTTTCTGAGGTCAGACACGTAAAGCGTGGAAAAATTACAGATGTTGATCTATTTGATATTGACAGTCTGAGTTTTTCGTGGAGATATGTTGGTTTACGTGTTTTTAAAATTTAAAAATATAGTATCAATGTTTGGAATTTCATGAAAGCATCAAAAGACATATTAAGGAGGCTTTTCTGCAGATGTGAAACATGGTCATACCTTCTTAACCCATAAATGTATCGAATGGTACTATTAAAGGCAACCTTTAATTTATTTTTACTGATGGCGTCGCAATTGTAAAAAATTTCGCATCCATAAGTAAGGACAGGTATTACCAGGGTTCTTGCCAGCATTAATCTAGTTTGAAGTGGAGTGAATTCTTGGGCAGTCCATAGCGCTCTGAGTGTTCCATAAGTTTTTCTTACCAAAGCATTAATGTGATCATTCCATGTCAAGGTTCTATTGAAAATAACACCCAGATTTTTATAAGTATTTACAAATTCTAAGGCGTTCTCGTTTAGATTAATTGAAGGAAAGTATGATAAGTCCAGTTCTTTTCGCGAGATAACCAAGCATTTGCATTTGTTTGGGTTGAGAATCAACCCATTGCAAGATGCCCACTTAGATATCTTTTCTAATTCCTGATTTAAGGTGACAGCACAGTCATCAATAAGACCCAAAGGACAGCTTTTGTAAATTTGTATGTCATCGGCATAAAATTGTCTCGATGCTTGATTTATAATGAACCCGATTTCATTTATATACATTGAAAATAAAAGTGGGGACAAAATTGATCCTTGAGGAACTCCTTGTTGCACTGGAAGAAAATCAGATAGATTTTCGTTTAAGAAAACAGCTTGCTTTCTATCGCTTAGATAAGAAGAAATCAGTTTGATAGCGTCTGGAGATATGTTGAAACTTTGACGCAGTTTATTCACAAGTACAGAGTGATTTACCAAGTCGAATGCTTTTGAAAAATCAAGAAGAATTAAGAATGTAACGTTATCTATATCGAGTTCAGCCCTTATATCTTCAATTATTTTAGTTAGTGCAGTTATACAACTGTGGTGGGAACGAAAACCTGATTGAATATCGACTAAGATGTTGTTGCGGGTGATAAAGTTATTTAATTGTTTTTGCATAAGGCGTTCGCAGACTTTTGATAAAAAAGGAAGTATTGTAATTGGTCTAAAATCATCACAAAGCGAGTTTTTGGGGATTGGAATTATTTTTGCTATTTTCCATTGGTATGGGAAGATCCCAGTGGTAAGGATAGAATTCATTACATGAGTAAAATATGGAAGAAGGAATGGAAGAATAGCTTTGATGAAGATGGGATTTAAATCATCAGCTCCAATGGCATTGGATTTTATGCTTAAGAAGCTTTCAACTACGTCTGTGGTGTTCACACAAGCAAAACTGAAAAAAGTGTCCGTTGATGGTGAAGGTAAGTTACCGAGAGATACGTGTTCTCTTAGAGGTACAAGAGGTGTGGATGCAAATCTACGGTTCAGCTCATTCCTATTTACATGGGCTTGAAAATTAGGTCTTTGTTTCCCAATTCATTTCTTTCTGGTTACGTCGAACTTCATCAACATCCTACCTGAACTACGGAACTACAATTGCGTAGCACACGATAGTGATTCCGACCATCTGGCAGTTGAAGTTAGGGTACGACCTAATCAAAGGATATTCTGCGAACAACCAGAACAAGAGCTCCATATTAGGTATAACAGGGTGAACTGGAGAACATTCCGTACCGAAATTGAAAGAGATCTCCCGGAAATCCCATCCAACAGCAATCTCTCAAACAGCGAAATTGATAGTGCCATACTCCAATTCGAGACAACAGTTATCAACGCCTTGGAAAAGCTTAAGACCGCGAAAACCAGCAGAGACCGATATGCGAATATGCCGGAACATATACAGGCCATATATTGCTCACAGACAGAGACTCCGCAAAAAGCTTCAACGGATATACCACATGTTGTTCAACAGAGAGAACGACGAGTAAAGACGCATATACTCCGAACTTCAATGCACTAACACCATGTTCAACCAGGCAGTGAAACATCACCAGGAGGATGAGTTCAGGAAAAGACTTGCCAAAATCAAACCCGATGCCTTCAAGAAAATTAACCAGCTCGTTGGGAAAAAGAGCATGATGCCAGATACAATAATGCACGGCCAATATTCTGCAACAACACCAACCAAAAAAGCAGAAGCCCTCGGTAAGCATTTTGAAGAGACCTTCAAGGATTGCCTGCCCAATCACCTTCCTGAATTCATCGAAGAAGTTGAAAACAAGTTTGAAGAAGTTGCAGCCTCTAATACTTCAGTCACCAACTTTAATGAGGACAATCCTGCACTTGGACCAACTTGAGATGCTTTTACTTCCATCGAGGAAGTAAGCCACGTAACTGACATAATCCACGGAGGAAATTCTAAGTCAGCAGGAAATGATGGGATTTCTAACTTTGTGCTTAAAAAGCTACCAAATCTCGCCATCCTACTGCTGACGATCATCTTCAATAACTGCCTTAATAACTGCTACTTCCCCGAAACATGGAAAACGGCAAAAGTGGTGCCCGTTCCGAAGAAAACCAACAGGACTAGTGTCGATGGATATCGGCCGATTTCGCTTTTATGCTGTGTAAGCAAAACCCTGGAGGGACTTATCCTGAGAAAGCTTCATCATTTCTTCAGGGAAAGGGAATTCATACCGGAATGTCAGTATGGTTTCCGAGCACGACACTCAACCATCCATCCGCTTCTTGGACTGCACTCCGACATGACAAACGGACTCAACAAGAAAGAGACGACAGTCGCCTGTTTACTGGACATCGAAAAGGCCTTCGACACAGTTTGGATAAAAGGACTTATTCAAACTGTCAAGTCTAGGAATACCTGAACATTTGGTAAGATTAATCAAAAATTTTCTAACCCATAGATCCTTTTATGTACAGGTAAACAAAGAATATTCACAAAGAAAGACGATCAGCGCTGGAGTTCCACAAGCTCCTCATCTATAAGCAGCTGATCCGTCCAGTTCTAACGTACTCTTGTCCTATTTGGTTCACCATATCACCAACATATATGAAGAAGATCGAAGTTTTTGAAAAGAAGATACTCCGTAGCTGTACAGGCCTACACCGAAACCCATTACAAAGAAATATGTCCCAAGAAGCTATACGAAGCTCTCCAAAAATATTCTAATCTAATCTAACAATATTCTTGGTTTTCTATCATGATTCATAAAGCATCATTTTTTAGCTGCGAATCAAGTCGCAATGAGGCGCTCTGAAATCACCAATTGGTGTGGATATAGAATAAGAACAAATAACAAGTGTATGAAATACTGGTAAAATATCGGGAAATATTCTCGTCTCTTTAGTTACGAATCAAGCAGGAAGATGGCCAGACGAAAAATTACACCAGAGTACTATAGAGAATGTATATACAATGCTGTAACTGTGTCAATTGATTTATATTTCATTGTCTCTCTTGGGATTTGCAATTGAATTCGATCATTGATTTTGTTAACATCATCATTTTTGGGAGCTAAAACCGCTCTTTCGCGAAAAGCCAGTCATGATTTTTGAAGTTTGTCGAAATGTTCGGGAAAACCATCTTTTCAATGTCTTGAATTGACGACTGCATTTGGCAAAAACTTGATGGAAAAGATATTTCACTTGTAGATGATCGATCGGAAATTTGCCGTCACCAATATCCAATACTCCTCCCATTGGTTGATTTATTCCTCTCAGTTCCTCGAGCGATTTCTTATGGGCCATTGTGCATTCATCCCAATCGATAAGCTTACATGTTTTCAATACCGAGGCCATACCTGATCCTCTACCAATGTTGCAAGTAGGTTTTTTCAGTATGATTCACATTCAACGGTAGCTTCAGGGCTGAATGTGCCGTTCGCCCTCCATAAAGTAACGTTGCTGTTCCTTATATGAACGTAAAATTCCATGAGATGATAAAATGCCAGCGCCATCTATCGGCATAGAGTCGGACCGCTCTATTAACCTTCCTTATGACTTGTAGAATAAATTGCTTTTAGCACTCAAGAGGGTTGGGTGCATAGTTTTCGAGACTATAGCGTACAATAAAATATAGATTTAATAGTAAAATGAAAATAAAATTTGTTTAATTTTATTAATAGACCACCAACACAAAACAACATCGGGGTGGCAAAAAATTATTAACCGGACAGCCTTACTTACTTACTTATGATGGCTCAACTAGAGCGTGGTGCTCCTAGGCCTTGCTCAATACGCCCCTCCAGCTGGCTCGATCCCTTGCCTGCTGTCTCCAATTTCGCACTCCAAGTTGGCGGAGGTCTCCTTCTACCTGGTCGCTCCATCGAAGATGAGGTCTACCTTGGCTTCTGACTCCCTCTGGTTTGGCTTTGAAGACTTTACTCGCTGGAGCGTTGGTGTCCATTCGCCGGACAGCCAATGCAATAAATTCATTTGGGCCTACTCAAAGAAACATTGAAGGATGGAAAATTTAATTTCATTTGACCAATATTTATATTAGAAATATATTTATTCATTTATTAATTTGTGATAAGGTTTAGAAAGATTTATAAATTTAATTAAAAACACAAAATGCAAAATGGCACTAGAAAAAAAATTTAACACATTTCTGACAGTTCTAATTGGTTTGCGTTTCAAATAAAATGTTTCTTTCGTTTTTGTGTGCAACATTTTTATTACGCTTTTCTCGTTTTACTTAATCGCTCTATGACGCGACTTTCGTACACTTTAATATCGTTTCGTATTACAAAATAGGGTCGCAGATCCGGAAGTACCCGGGTCTTGGGAACACCAGAACCAAAGACTGTGGTCTTACCAGTGCTCACTCACTTTTGATCTTTTTATCGCGTTTGAAAGGAGTTACGGAAAATTGTTCACCCAGTATGCGAGCGAGGACGATTTCGGAGAATATCTACTGAATTTTATGAAATCTACCTCAAGGCAAATTTTGAGCAAACATCACACGAAAAATAAGCCTTGAGGTCCGAAATTGGATGGCGTCGCGACGATCAGCAATCGGGATATATTGAAGAACTTGTTGAATGACACCATTTCTTGGTTGTTGCGCCGATGATGATACGGAAATTTTGCGCTCATACGCATGTTTTAAATTATATCAATAACATATTAAGTTCACTGTTATTTAATAAAATTCTGTAAATAAACACACAATGAAGCAGGAAATAAAAAATGTAAAGTAAAAACAAATTTAGTATTTTATATATTTATCTTTTTTTATTATGAATGAAAATAATTTTAAAAAATGTAACATCATATACAATGTAGGCAAAAAATATATTTTGTATGTATTTATGATTTCCTTCAACATAATATAAATTAAATTGTCACATTTCATTTACTTTAATTATTGTTACCATACATTCAGAGGCGAAAAAATTTAATCGATGATTTTAAGTAAGAAATTTTATTTAAATTGTGTGCATTGCAAATTTTAAAAAATTTCTTTTTTTGATTCAAAATGGACTCGATTCAATGTTTATATTTTTTGATTAGGTTTTTTTTTAATTATAAAGTTCACAATATCAAAGAAGGGCAAGTAATGAAGCTTAGATATTCACGTAAACTGATAAATACAATTTTTTTTTTTCATAAAAATAATAACTAAAATGCAATTTTTTTTTAGTCTTCATTACAAGACTTAAACGCTAACACAGATATCTAATTTTCCCTTTTAATGTCACAGAATAGAATAGAATGTCGTCTTCATCTCATCATCGTTGTTGAGGTGGTTTGCTATGTCGAACTCCTCTTCAAATTTTCATATTTATTTACATTTTTTTAAAGCATATAACTTTTATTTAGCATTTCATTAAGTAGCCAACATTGAAACATTTATTTTTGAAGCTATAAATTACACACATAATTCAAGAACTAACATTTATTGTTTTCATTATTTTGTTAAGCTGGTAGTACATATATGTAGTAATTTTTATTTTTATTTCTATAACGTATTTTTAATATAATCGCCATATAAACTTAAGAAAAGAAAAACAAAAAAAATTAAAATTGTAATAAATAATACAAATATTACATTCTTTAAATCGCCGTATCACTTGTAATATTTGTTGTTTGTTATGGTTATTTTTGTTTAGCATTTTATTTATGTTTAAATGGAAAGAATAATTTATTGTTCTTGAAAGAGGGCATTGGTTGGTAAGTTGATTGATTGGTTGTTGGTGCTAATTATTATTGGTGTTGGTTTTGTTGTTGTTTTTTTGTAGTAGTAGTTGTTGTTGTTATTGTTGTAGGTTTTATTTTATTTTTATTGTTTTCCTTGTGAATCTGTAGGTGAGTTCAATCCCGATGATGTGTTATTGTCGTGTAAGGCATCGTTGAAACTTGCAATCGAACCCGATCGGGATGCTGTTACTTTTGTCTAAAATAACGGGACGTATGATTTATGTAATATTCTCTCTTTTTTTGTATGTATAATGTAATGAACAAAAAGAAAAACTAAAACTTTAATTTTACATCAAATTGTAGATAAAATTAAATTTTGATTGATGCCGCTGCCAGATTGAGTTTTTCAATTTTTATTTTTTTATCTTTGGGGTTATTTAATAGACTTACTTTGACATTGCCGTATGCCGAACCTACACGCTCTTCGATGGAACGCATTGATTCGGAATTCTTCATTTGGGACAACTTAGATGTTATGCCACTTGTGATGTCACCGAAAATAGATGTAGTCTTCTCGGCTGTTGATTTGAATACAGATTCTGTGCGTTGGTAGCTACATATTGAAATAAGCAAAGGCAAGTTAGAACGTTTATTAATAATTTTATTTCCATAATGTTTAAAGCAAAACTCTATAGAACACCATTGATTTTAGGATCACACCGATGGACATCTGTGGAAGGTTTATGTTAATACGACATTTATAGCATTTTAAGACACCAAGCGCAGGATAACATAAAATTAGTATAACTTGATGCCACTGTTTACACATACATATATTTTGTTACAATAAAGCTAACCGAAAAATATGTTAAAGAACCATTTGATTTAATTTGTTATGTCCGCAAGACGATCTACATTTTGGCCTATAACTCAAAAGCAGGTGCACAAAACAGTGATTAAAATAATGTCTTGATCGGCCTTATAAGGCAATACAAAATTGTCATATGGCCAGCCTAGGCTATTACGTTCAATTTAGAGTTTTAAATTCAAAAAGTTTCAAAGCACTGCCGTGGTTCATCATTTACGCCTTGCTGAACCAGGACGATCCTTTTTTGATGTATTTAAATTAAAACTTTTCGGGGGAATGCCAACAGGCCTTTGTGTTTTTTTTTTTTTTTTGTGATAAGAGTATGTCACCATAGCATCTCATCTTTGTTGGTGCACAACCCTTTAAGGGGGATTATATTGTATCTTTTAAAACAAATTTGCTGAGTCAACAAAATAAATAACAGCAGTAGCAAAAGCCAACGGCCATTTATTAAATGCGCGCACCCATGCGGCTCGCTCGGCGGCCAAATACATTAGTTTGATTTAAATTGTGCTATGTTAACCTCAGAGAGACCAAGTCATTCCATGGTAAGCTAATAATAGCTTTATTCGCGTACTTTTTGTGTACAAAATAAAAACTGTTAAAATTTCTCAAATGAGAGAGAAATCTCTCTTACTTACCAAAAAGTAGAAAGCTTTTTGTGTAAATTCTTGGAAGTTAGGATTTTTTTCTGAGCGTTCAATTTAAGGAAAACCGTTTATTTGAAATTGTGTTAAAATAATTTACCTATAAAATTGAAACCAAATTGCATTAAAAAGTTTTATAAGATGAATTATGTTCGGCATTTAAAGTTTTTTTTTTTACCAAAACTTGAAAATGAATGAACGAAAGAAAATTGTATTTGTTATTTTCTTTCGTTCATCTCTCATACACTAACGCTTTTAGAAGTAAAGTAAACGTATGAAAACGAATGTAAATTGATTTAAGTTACTACGCGAACAAAGCTGATATTGAAATTTATTATAATTTTAGTAGATGCATTTAAATATTTGAAAAACAAATTAGAAACAAATATTTTCAACTTTATTCTAAAACTGTCTCGTAATTGGCCAATTGTGTTTTGGTTAGAATTCTCCACAAGGATTGATGTGCGTTTTTAAGTGCGTGTTTTCGCGCCCGTTAAACCCCCCCCCCCCCCAATCTAACATTTCCAAAAATAACCTGGAATTCCCTGTATTTTGAAAGCTATTCCTTCCTATGAATATAGCAGCCAAAAGAACAATTGATTTGGATAACCAAACTAGATGAAATGAGCTAAAACAATTGATTTTATGGTTTGTTTTTGGGAAGGTATTATTGCTCTCTTAGAAGATGTGCATCTGGCTCATAAAATTTGAATCCATTCCAATTAATATTTGGAAAAAAACTGGGCATTGGTATTTCC
Organism: Platycheirus rosarum; assembly: GCA_963971375.1. Classification (NCBI taxonomy): domain Eukaryota; kingdom Metazoa; phylum Arthropoda; class Insecta; order Diptera; family Syrphidae; genus Platycheirus; species Platycheirus rosarum. Next base: position 51,469,910 of record OZ020510.1, on the reverse strand, counting down.
AATTGTCTCTTCTTACCAAAATAGTTTCTAGACCACCCTTCCTCCAAGCGATATCAAAAATATTGAACATTTGAATTCTACCCATAAGGGAACCGAATCACTCGGAGATCATAGTCCTATGAAAGGCGCGTACTTGTACGTAACGCACAAGATCCCATTGGCGACCTGGCCGCCAAATGCGCGCCTAGGTAAATCTTTTTTATTTTCATTCGGAAAAAGCGTTTCATCCTCGTTTTGGTTGATATTTACGGTGGAGTGATCTGTTAACCTCAATTAATTTCGATGGAGGAACTAACAGGGTATTTTTTTTTTTATTTTTATTTATTTATTTTTATTTTTTTTTATTTATTCATTTCGATAAGGCTAAACACATTAAGATGCCACATCTTATAAATTAGTGTTAACTTTTAAACAATGATTAAGAAAAACATACTTATCTAAAAAAAATTATACATTTAAATCAATCAAATGATTAATTAAAATAGAAAGAGAAAAAAGAATAGGGATAGATATTGAGATATGATGAAAGCAGGAAGTGGAGAAGGAAAATAGGGTCGAAAAGGAAGAGAATTCATAATGCTGATAAAAATTGTCGCAGTTTGGTTTAAAAATGTATATTGTTGTTTATTCTTTTAATATGTCGAGGTAACGAATTTCATTGACGTGTAACATTGATGAAAAATTGACATTCATATGTCAATGACGCGTTCGTTGTTGTATTAGCTGATCACACGTGGATGAAGAGAATCTTGTAATCCTTTCGAACAGATAGGGTGGTCAGTGTGTGTACAGAACATCCATAGTTACAACTTGATAAAATTTCACAGCTATAGACCAAAAATGGGAAGAACTAAACTTTTCGCAAGCATTGCACGTGTTTTCAAGGGCGTATATGACTTTAACGCCAAATGTACAGAGCCATGTCTGGTTTTGGCATCCCCACAAAGCTCGTCCGACCGTGCAGGATGAAGATGGAGAACTCTCGCTGTTAGTACTGATCTTACAGAAGCTTTTGATGTCAAAAAAGGATTCCGGCAAGGTGATACGATCGTGTGATTTCTTCAATTTAATACTTGAAACAATTATAAGAAACTCGCAAGATAATTGTAGTGGGACATTTTTTTCAAGTCTGTGCAATGGCTAGCATACGCTGACGTCATAGACATCATTGGCAGAACTTGGCGAGCTGTCACTGAAGCGTTTGCTAACATTGAAGCTGAAGCGAAGAAAATACCTGCTGTCCACAAAAAGGGACACACAACACCGGCGGATTGGACAAAACATATTGTGACAGGTACAACTTTGAGGTAGTTAGGGACTTTCTTTACCTCGGATCCGCTATAAAATTTAACAACAACATTGAGAAACAAGGCGAAGAATAACTCTTGCAAATCGCTATTTCTATGGGCTAAGTAGGCAATTGAGTAGTAAAACCTTCTCTCGAAAAACAAAGGAGACTCTTTATAAGACCTTGATCATCCCAGTCCTGAAAGCGGATGTAGATATCCTAAGTCATTTCGAGGGTAAGATTCTTCGCAAGATATTTGGGTTAACGGCCTTTGGAGGAGAAGGTTCAGCCAAGAACTATGCGAGCTGTACAGCGACAATGACCTGGTCAAAAAAATACGCATATCACGTTTTAGATGGCTGGGGGGTCATGTAGAGCGAATGGACAACAATGCTCCGGCTCGCAGGATCTTCGATTCCACGCCAGAGGGTAGACGCAGTCAAGGAAGACCTCGCCTTAAGTGGCACGCTCAAGTGGATGAAGACCTCAACCAACTTGGATTGCGAAACTGGAGGCAGCTAGCCAAAGACCGAGCTGGCTGAAGAGGCATGTTCGTTGAGGCCCAGGTTCGTCCCGAACTGTAGCGCCCCCTAAGTAAGTAAGTAAGTATATGACTGAGAGACCCAGAACGTGCGTAAAACTCTGTAAGCTTTACCAACATGATGGTCCCAAGTTAGATTGCGAGTAAAAATAACTCCAAAATTGCGAGCAGAATCTACGTAGTCAACAGCAGTGTTATTTAATAAAATTTGTGGGAAATAGGACAAGTCTAGGATATTTTGATATAACCAAATACTTGGATTTGGATGAGTTTAAAATTAGTCCATTAATTTGAGCCCATCTTGAGAGTTTTTCTAGGTTCTTGTTCAGTCGGTAAGCACCATCTTCGATAAGACCTGACGAAGTTTATCTACAAGTTTACTGTGAACCACTGTCAAATGCCTTTGAAAAATCAAGGAGAATTAAAAAATTAACCATATTTTCATTCAGAGCTTGACGAAGAGTTTCGATAAATTTTAGAAGAGCGGTAACACAAGCATGTTTTTCTCGAAAACCACTCTGTCTTACAGTTAAAAAGTTTATTTGTCTTAAGAAAATTACCCACTATTTGGTTTTATTTTTCTCTCAGTTGTTGCCAAAATTTTTATGAAAAGAAGTGAACATAGTAAGACAGATTTTTAATAAAATGATAAATTGCGAAGCGAGTACATCAAATACGTTATATGAACGCAATTTTATAAGGATTCAAAGAAAATCCGCAAAACGCGGGAGAAATACAAACTGCTATAGAAATATATTAAAAACAACTGAAATCTATTCCGACCTAGCTACATAGTACTTTTTATAATTTACACACGCTAGAGGGATTTGATGTCGGTGAACACACCGCGAGCTTAGGAAAAAAAATAAACTAATTAAATAGATTTATTGGCGCCACAGCTCCTTAAGGAGTCAAGGCCAAGACTTGTACTCTCAACCATTACTGTGTGTGTGTTGTGAATCTGCAAGAATGGAAGGGAGCTTCAATTTACCGTCGTGTCCTAATGGCTACATGAGATGCAATTTTTCGAGACAAATTTTACTCTTGGAGGTTTTGTCAGTTCTTCGCAAGAGACAGTACCCCGGAAAAAAGTGGCTCTGACGGGGAGTCGAACCCCGAAAGTCGAACAAAAGTAGGTTTAATAGGAGATGCCGATGCACATTGGTTTTAAACTTCTGAATATCATAATGCGAAGGGAAAATAAAGCTAGGCAAAAGATTCCACTTTCCAGTTGTACGGCTGAAGAACGAATCTCTAGCCTTAACTGTATGACCGAAATTGGGCTCGAGGATAAATTGGTGGGTATTCCTGGAAGCGCGAGTATTGCGATAGAACTGTTAAGGGGAAGAACACAATTTGTTCTTTCTCAAGATTGACTATAGAAATAACGGTAGAAAAGAGAGAGACATGAAACATTCCGTCGATATTGAAGTGACGTGAATTTTATCATTTTGAACGATTTTCATTAAATACCATCCAAAGACTCAAGTGAATTGATGAAGCACCCGCCCAGATATAGGAGTTGTATTCTAGTCTTGAACGGATATATGATTTGAAGATAGTAGCCAGATTAGATGGGGAAAAGAATTTCTTACTTCTTCGGAGGAAGCCCAAACATCTTGCGATGTTGGCATCATAAATATGATCTTTTCACTTAATCTATTTATTTAAATAAAAATAATTTGTTGTTGTTAGTTTCCAATAGCTGGCACGGTAGTAACGGTGGTTTGACTGTTTTTTTTTTTTTTTTTTTTTTTGAAAAACTAATGACAACAGCAGCCGAGTTTACACACAAAAAGCCATCAAACTGCCTTAAACTATGGTCGATTGTGTTGAGTGCAACGCGTAATGACTCCTTTAGACAATGGGCTATTAATGGCACATCAGTAGATCGACGTGTTGGCCGTGCGATTTAGCTTTGAAAGAAGATTGATAAAGAAGCCATAGCTGTTCGTGTCAATTTTGTAATTTTTTTTGTGTGGGGACGAGAGAAAAATTCTCCGGTGATTTTTGGTCTTGCAGGCATTAACGGCAAATAAAGAACAAGGAGAGAAAACTTCGATTCAACCAGGAGGAAAGACGAGACTGAGATGGCCCTTCTACATAAGTGGAGGAGGACCTCGTCCAACTTCAAGTGCAAAACTGGAGGAAACCAGGAATTGAAGAATTGAGCTGGCTGAAGTAGCTTGTTGGTTGAGGTTCAGGTCTATCCAGGACTTAAGCGCCACCGAAGGTAGGATAAGGTAAAAAAAAAAACAATACCAGACCTATAATTTTCTAAACACTTTTTTTATTAATTAATTAATTGTTTAAGACATGTGACGATATACTTTATAAAACTTACTTTATATAAAAGGAGATTCGAAAGCCAAATTGGCAAAAGTAATGCCCACTGTCCACTTCACATAATAATCAGGGTTTTGTTCTACATGCGCTGATAATCGAAGTATTGAAACAGTTAAAACTAGCTCCGAAATATTTTATCAACAGTTAGTTGTGCCAATTAAATTAATATGTAGCTGTCCTCGATCTTCGAATCTAATGCTCAAACTAAACTTATGTCTGCGAATCTGAAGATCTTCCACTATCGTCTCGAATTTTTCGATTCACTGGCCACATGTCATATTGGACCAGGAATTAGAGTGAAAAATAAGCGAAGATCTGTTGAATGTGGATAGAAAGAGGCGAAGTGAAGGTGGAATTGTGTTAAATAAAACAATAAACATATCGCTTACATTGAAATCCTCTGGCTGCACAGCGATTTGTAAGACTAAGAACAACATGACAATCAACATTTTAAGAAGAAATAGAAGAATATATACACTACAGACCGTGAAAGATCAAGATCTTTCAGTGACGTAAGGGCTGACCCTATGTTAGGTTATTAAGGTCATGTCGTATTCTAATCAGCTTAGTTATGGTTATTTCAACTAAACGACATACTAGACAATGCGTTCTTGGCCTTAAATGTTTAAAGCTCCTAGTGCAAGTTAGCTGAAATAATCGGTAAATGTCGATCTACTGCGCCGTATATTTCTAATTCTTCTAAGTAGTGTCGTACAACATCAAGTTGCATGCTTCAAAGGTGTTCAAAATGTTCAAACTATATACTTGCGTTCTCTTATTTTCGGAAACAAGGAATCATATGAAGTTATTCTGTTTATCTGGTCCAAAGGCAATTTGCAATAAGTTAGTAAAAAAAACTAACTTTAGGCACATCAATATAAAAGCATTGCTTAGTTAGTACATTTTAAAAGAAGCATAAGTGAATTATTTGTGAACAAAATAGCAAATGCAATGCACGAACAGTGTGAATCCATATGAAATTAAAAAATATATCTGCAGAAGCCAATGAAACGTGTTAGTTTTAAAATCCCCTTTTTATTTATTAAAAATTGTGTTAAACGTTATTAAAATTGGATGTTTGAAAAAATAGTTATAATTGTTCATTAATATGTTAAACATTAAGGGGATATAATTTGTTGTGAATAGGTTAGTGCGCAATACGACACTTAGTATTCCTTTTCTTTATTTTCGAATTATACGTTACTTACAGTGGAGCATCATGAACAGCCTTAGCAATGTTTTCCACATTTTTCTCAACAGATTGGTAACTTAAAATAATTTATATAGTTATGTAATTAAAAATCAAAATTAAATCAAATTAATACATATACCTAACACATTGATAAATTAAAGTGTAAAAGAATTACAGTGCATGATTATAATCTACACACAATCACCAAAGTTTAAACTAAACAATAATTAAGCATTTTGTTAAATTAATTTTACTGCAAACTACTTACACAGAACTTTCTTTTACAGACTTGAGTCCTGAGTTCATGTCATCAGCAAGCTCTTTCCACACGGTAATTCCCAATTTGCGTCTAATATCTGAAGCAAGTCTGACCTTAGATGCTAGAACTGTACGAAGAGTGTTTATTTCTTCTTCGACTTGGGCGAGTTCCTTGAAAAGAAAGTCATTTTAGATTAGAATTATGATAACAGAAAATTATGTTAGTATAAATGTTGTTTACTTGAGTCCATTGGGCTCTTTGTTGTTCTTGTTCTTCAACTGTAAGAGCAGCAAATTCCGCTGCAATATCTGCTGATGCAACAGATGCTGGGGATGTTGGCTCTGACATTTTCTGTGTGTTATCTGGAAAATAAGAGGAGAGGCTTTAG